>JACBWW010000043.1:3330825-3362780 GCA_020086605.1 Lanius collurio | reverse complement strand
AACTCCGGGGGGAAAAAGAGGAGCCGGAGGGAGATGCAGCGACAGAGGAGGAAGCAGGAGCGGCGGTGTTATCAGCGACAGGGACACGATGTAAACTGGCAGCATCACAGTGACAACAGGGAGGGAATTGGGGCTGCAGCACCTGCTGATAAGGGAGAGCAGCGGCGCTGGGATGGAGGAATTAATGCAGGGAAATGGGGATAAACGACTCGCAAAGGATGGGGGCAATGATGGGGAGCGGGGACGGGGCTGCCACTGGGATGGGAAGGCGCTGGACACTGGAAATGCCGATTTTCTGGGATTTCTGGGATCTTGGTGGTGTGAACCTTGTGGATGTTGCTTTCTCTGAAGAGGCCAAAGCTGAAAGTGGCTCATGGAAAGAAAAGGGAGAAATTGCCACTGGCTGCCTGTTTTATTTACAGAGTTTCCTACCCTTCCTATATTGCTTTTACCCCTTGATTAAAATTCTCTGGCACCTCTGATGGAGTCAATTTACCAAGGCCTGAGATGTTCATGGCACTGAGCACCTGGCACTGCTTGGGAGGACAGAACCCAGGGCTACCTGCTGCCTTTCCAAATGTGCAAGAATTTCTGAATCCTCCCCTTTTCCCATTCCAGGCACGGTTTCCTGCTAAATCCTGAATTTGCTGTAATCTAGATGATTAAAGAAAAATTCATAGGCAGTACAATGGGAGTGAAAGTTGAACCACAATGATCTCCAACACTGCTGTTTTTTGTTCTGCAAACCATTCCTTGCCATCCATGCACCCTGGAAAGAATCCAGGGAAGTGTAGTTGGTGTAATGAGCACCTTTAACTGTGGAAAGCAGGCAACCACAAAGCAAAACCTAAAAAATAAGAATTATTTTCACCACCTCCAACATGGAATTGTAAAATAAAAGCACGAGGGTGGTGAAAATATTCAAGCAAGCCCCAAATTGGAAGCAGGGCAAGGCTCTTGATAGTGGGGGCTTGAGTTTTACCACAAAGTAAATCAGGATTGGGGTTGGCATTAACCAGGCTGGGCATGGATCTCCAGGAGAAGGTGCCTTGTCCTTACAGAGGGGGGATGTGGTGCCTTGCTTTGGAACTGTCCCAAGGAAAAATTCTCCTTGGATACTGAGGGATGGCTGATGTGAACATAGAGGGAAATGAGTGTGAGGAGATCTGCAGTCCCTGTGCAGTGACAGCTTCGCAGGCACTGATAATAAGGGGGAAATTCAGTGTACAGACAGAGCAGCTCTCCCCCAAAGGTATTTAGGGAGGCAGTGACATTTCTCTGTGGTGCCAGCAGAGCCATTAAAAGTTGTTTATCGTGCAGACTCATCCCTGTCCTGGGGATTTGGGGGCAGCCATTTGGTTTCCACGACAATTTAATTTCAAGGTGCTGAGCTCCCCTCGTGGTGTTGTGTTGATTTGCCTGGGTTGGTTGAGTGTCTTGTAATGGCTCTGAGAGAAATGAGCGGGAGAAGCTCTCCCTGCAGAGTCTCTGCCTGTTCTGAGCTCAGAGAGAGCTCCTGAGTTATTGAGGAGTGGAAAAGGGAGCCCTCAGGAAAGGTGTAAAACACCAGTTCTGCTCCAGGAGAACTGGGATGAATCCAAACACCAATGGCCCTAAGAAAGGTGATTCCTGCACAGTGCAGGGAAGAGAGCTACAGTTTTAGGATCTTAACTGTCCAGAGAGTCCAGAATGATTTGGGCTGGGACCTTAAAGCCCATCCAGTGCCACCCCCTGCCACAGGCAGGGCCACCTTCCACTGTCCCAGGGTGCTCCAAGCCCCATCCAATCTGGCCTTGGACACTGCCAGGGATGGAAAATCACAGAAGAATAAATGTTATCTGTTACTGTGTTAACATACTACAATTCTGCATCTTTTTCCTGCCCTGTTCTCATTTTCCCCTGCAGGTGAGTGGAGACCACGGGTCAATTCTGACACTTCTGGGAGCACAGAGAATTCCTTTAGGAGCTGAATTCCCCCAGTAAATGCACACTTGTACTGCCTGGGAGTGAAAGCAGGGTGAGCCATCCTGCAGTGCCAACACGCTGCTTGCTATAAAACTCCTTTTTTCCAACTATTAAAGTAATCACTATAATCAATCTCCCTGGTGCCAAAGCAGGAGGATCCTTGTAAAACCAGCTCTGAGCAAGTAGGTGCAGAACAACTGCTGCAAATGGGATAAATATTGCTGGGAATGGCTCAGGATGGGGATGAGTAATGGCAATTACCTGCACATTAAAGGGTGTTTATACTGATGTGTGCCATGGCATGAGGTGTGCAAGGAACAGCTTTAGATGGATATTGAGGAGGAATCCTTCCCTGGGAGGGTGAGGAGGGGCTGGGATGGAATTCCCAGAGCAGCTGTGGCTGCCCCTGGATCCCTGGAAGTGTCCAAGGAAAGGCTGGAGCAGCCTGGGGTAGTGGAAAGTGTTCCTGCCTATGGAAGGGGGAGACACTGGATGGGTTTTAAGGTCCTTTCAACCCAAACCATTCCAGGATTCTGTGTCTTGCTTCTCTGGAGCAGCAGAGCAGGTGAAAGCCCTGTGCTCTGAGGAAGGAGGGTGGCCTTGGGACACGTGGATCACTGTGATGTCCCCAAACCCATCTGGATTCTGGCAGGATGGCACTTGGGGGACAGTCAATCAGAGGGATGCCATGGCAGATTTAAAAAGAAGGAGGAATAAATGGCCTCCATCCCTCTCTCAGCTCCAGCAAGAAGCACCCACATCAAATCTGCCAGCTGGGGCCACACATTGGGGCAAAAGCAGAGGGAAAAGGGGCAGCTGGGATGAGAGGGAACATCTCCAGGCTGATCTCTTCAAAGTGATCCTCAGGGGATCCTCCAGGGCTGGGCTGGTGGCAGGAGGAGCAGCGGGGACAGTCCCTGCCCAGGCACAGGCTGAGCTCGGCTGCCTGGCTCGTTCCCATCCCAAATTAGCAGGGAAAGGAGGGAATTCGATGCTGATGATTTCCAGGCAATCAAATTCCAGTGGAGCCGTTTGCTGGGGTGCTCTGGGAGGTGCAGCTCAGCTCTGCTGTCCCTGCCCCGCTCCAGGGGCTGTGACAAAAACCCTCCTGGCCCTGGGGATTGATGATCCTGTGTCCTCTGAAAGCCAAACTGGGAGCAGAGAGAAAAAACCCACTGATATTCCCCTTCCTTTCCTTTCTTTTATTAGCCTCTAAATAATTAATGGGCGAATCCTGCTCCGTGGCTGCTGCTTTGCAACCCAAGTGGGCCCTGGAGCAGATGAAATCCATGAGTTGCCATTCCCAGTTCCTTAGCAACGAGCCAAAGCAGGGAAAGGCGCTGGGCCTCGGCACAACAAGATGTTAAAGCAATTAATATTCATCACCGATGGCTCTCTGCGCTGGAAAGAGCAGCCCTGGTGCAGGGATAGGCTTGGGGACGGAGGAAATCCTGTTAGTGTGAAAATAAGGGGCACAAAGGGAACATCTGAAAGTGGGAAACGGGAAAATGAGGCTTTGTCTGGCACAAAATTGGGTGAGAGGTGCGTGGCAAACGTGGGTCTGAGGGTTAAATCGTGGTTCCATGTGATTCTGCCGAGCTGAAGGACTTGGTGCAGTTTAAACCAAGCTCAAAAATCAGATTTCTTCAGCTGGCTGCAGATCCCACACGTGGCTGGGGGCCTGGGCTGGGGATTGAGTCGTTCCACGCTCTGGCAGCAAATCCATGAAGGTTTGGGGACTTTTTTTTCGCAGCCAGGGGTAGATGGAGAACTTTGGCTGTGGAAAACACAGCGGGGCTGGGGGAAGCAGAGTGAGGCAGCACAGAACCAACCCTTGGTCAAAGCAAGAAAATTCTGAGATAAAGTCACCTGGGTGGTGGAGAGGGACAAACTCACGGTGACAGCAGCCAGAGTGAGCAGGGAGAAGGTGAATGAGTGTCCAAGTGTGGCAGGAATGCCAGGGAAGGAAGGGCTCTGTGTGCATGATGTCCCCAAAATTCTGCGTGTGTTCATCCAAAATTTTTTTGGACAATGTGAATTATCCCAGAATTATCTTGGCTGCTGCAGGGAAAAAGCTCCCTCCTCACCCTGCTCTGGATAACCCGACTGAGAGGTGCATTTATTTCCCTACTAGAGCTTGGAGGGAGATTTTTTTTCACCAGAATGAGAAAATTGGGGCATAACAATGTTAAAACCCAACCAAACAAGCCCTCAAGGATGATGCTTGGAGCACTTTGATTTCCTGCAATTTTTTGTAGATGAGAAGCAACTGCAAATTTCCTTCTGCAATAAATTCTCTGCCAGCAGACCAGGTTAAAACACTCTTAATTGACCCCTGACTCATTAATTGTTTAAGGAGGAAGATAGCAACAGATTCAGAATATTTAATTAACCGCTGAAAATTCGGCAGCCAGTTAATTACCACGTAACATTTGCCTCTCTAACAAACACTTCTTGAGACGGGGTAAGCAAGGCAACAATAATTGTAACAATTAATTAGAAATTAAACTGATAATGGCTACAGCTGCTAACAATTAGTGCCTAATTATGTCAAGCACTTTAACCGTTGGAAAAGGACTGGAGGCTGGTGGGTGGTGCAGGTGGGAGAGGATAAATAACGGGCTCCACCCTTCCCACTTTTTGGTAGCAGGGGAGTTTTTTGGACGCGAGAAGCTCGGCCGGGTTCCAGGTAAGGCTGGATTTTCTGTTACAACTGAATTAGCAACGATTGGGAAGAGTTCTGTTAAAAAATTCCGTGTTTAACCATAATTATCCTTGTTGGGAAGACTTTAAGTCCTCAGGTTTTTGGGCAGCATTAATAAGTGGAACAGAGTCCACTCCTTTTATAACCAGTAGGTGTGTTTATCCCATACTGGGGTGCATGGGGGGATAATTCATCCCGAGTCCCATCACAGCTGCCTGCTGTGACCTCGGTGTGTGTCGGGTTCCAAACTCACTTTTCATTAAGTTTCCCAATATCCTTCCATGTGTTCCTTACCTCGCCGTGTGTTACAATGAGCCCAAAGGTCCTTTCCATCCCGGCTGTGCTTGCAGTGTTGTCCTGGTGGGCGTGGGGAGGGGTCTCTGAGATGAAGTAAAAGAGTCTTCCTCAGGTTTGAACTTTTCACCTCCCTTCCCTGTGCCTGCTCTTTGTGTCCCTGGCCCAAGTCCAGACTTCAAGGCTGGTTTGAGTTAGTTTTGGGTTTGAAAACAGGATGTTTGGTCAAGATTCCTTCCTTTTATCAAGAGTCTTGTATCTTCTCATTCTGCTTTGGTGGGCACAAGAAGTGAGGAGCAATCTGTGTGCATTGCATTTAACAAACAACTTCTTAGCAAATCATTTAACCTCTGCTTCCTCCTGTTCCCCCCATTCAGTCCCCTGCCCTGCCCCACACCGGGGCTGCCCATTTGTTCTTCCCTCCCCAAATCACAGCCTGCCAGCAGCCCCTGGTTGTTTTTGGAGCATAATGAAGCCTGGACTTTGCCAGCGCCAGACAATGAAATGTAATAATTGGAGCTGTAAAACCCATCTGTTTGAGCACACGGAGTTTTTTTCCACGATGTGGAATTGCTTGTGCTCTCCATTTATATTTAAATCCTGTGCATGTGGAGAGAACTTTCCCTGCCAAGACAGCAGAGCCTCTGGAAGGAAGGAGGAAAGAGCTGTGCACAGGCACTTTTCAGGGCTCAGATGCCAGGGCCAGGCTGTGCACCCAGCTGGGTCTGCACCTTGACAAGGCACAGAGCTGGCACTGCTGGCATTCCCGAGGTCAGCACTGAATCCTGCTGGGTTCTGGGGGATTTTGGAGGCCAGGTTTAGTGGTGTAGGTGGGCATCAACTCTTGTTGCTGCCCATCACTCTTGTTGAGTGATGTGTGGGTCCTGCCTCTTCCTAGCCCTGTTCTGTCCCATTTTTATCCCAGTTAGAGGAAGGGAAAATCCCAGGGATGTTAAACCCCAGGGAGGTGACTCTTCCTGGGTGCAGTTTCTCCTTTAAATCACTTACTCTGTTAAATACCTGCAGGTCTGTGCCATCCCACCCACATTTACCCCCCCACAATTGTGTGGCTGAGGGGCTGAATTTGCCCAAGGCCTTCCCCAGGTGCCTGTTCAGTGTCAGGGGATGGAGCCAGTCTGGCTGCAGGGCTTGGCCTGGAAGGATCCAGTGAAGAATTACAGGCTCAGTGGGCTGGACCTGCCAGGGAACATGTGTTGGGCTGCAGTTCATGTGAATTCCATGTTTAGCCTGTTTTTTTTTGGCAATAACCCCATTTCCTGGCTGCACCAGTGTTCTTTGCAGCGATGCTTGGTTGCTTTGGCTGTGTTTGCCTATTTTAGGATAAAAAATTCCCCCAACACTTTTTATTCTGGCATCTCCTGCACAAAGCACCAGCCCTGTCCTAGAGAAACCAGTTTGCTGGGCTCCACAGAGGTGCCTGGTGAATTCAGCTTTTTATTTTTAGTCAAGGAAGCCACACGTGGCTCTTGCTGCTGTTCAGGAGACAGATCCATCACCAGGCAGACAGGTGGGAGAGGGGAATGTGGAGATGTTTTCCCCATATGCTGAGGCAATCAGCAGGAAGATATTCTGAGAGCTGGGATGTGCTCAGAGGACAGAAAATCTGGAGGAACAGAAATTAAAAATCCCTGTGTGGCTGTCAGATAGGTCCGGGGAAAGAAAAAACCCCAAATGCAATTAAAGCCCATCAGGTTTTTGAGCAGTTTTATGAGCTGGAGAGGCTGCAGTGGCTCTCCCCTCTCCAGGGATGCTGCAATAAGATGTCAAATCTGCACTGAGGCAGCAGCAGTGAGGAGGAGATGGAGTCTGCAGGGTGGCTGCTTGTGATTCCAGGAGATCTGAGCACTGGAGCACCAGGAAATAAATGAATTAATTGCTCTGCCTCAGTGCAGGGAGGTGGCAGCACGTGGAGCCTCCTCTCTTCAGCAGTTACCTGGGTCTGATGGGGTGGGGAGGACAAAACCAAGCCCTGGGCACTGCTCCTGGTGTGGGTTATCTCTGGCCAGCACTCAGATCCTGCAGGAGCTCTGAGCTCAGAGCAGCTGCCACTGCCTCTGTGTTTGCATCAGAGACATCAGGTGGGGAAGGGACAAAACCAGGAACCATCTTCAAGGAGTTGGGATGGGCCTCAAAATAAGAATGAGACGTGTCCATGGCTTATCTATCAATGGCAGTTAAATACCAGTTGGAATGACAGCTAAAATCAAGTTTAATGCTTAAGTTTAGAGGGGATCAGGTTTATTTTAGGTCCATTTAAGGCAGTGATAACCAGAAATGGGCCTGGAGAATGCAGTCATGGTTTGTCAGGGGGATTTGGGGAGGGGGATGGGGCTGTTCCATGCAGTGGAAATGTCTCTCTGCCCTTTGCTGTCCCACCTGACATTCCCAGTCCGTGTGCATGGAGGAATTCCTGGCTGTGCCTTGGTTTCTCTGTCAGGGATATCAAACCCACCCATTTCGGGGTCTGGGACCCCCTGAAAGCAGGGGCTGCTTTCCTGCCAGGCTTCTCCAAGCTGTGCTTCCTCAGGCTCTGGCCAAGGCAGGAAGTTTTTCTCCCCTCAGCTCCTCCCAGACTGAAGCAACCACAAAAATCTAAAATAAAATTTGCAAAAACCCCAAACCCAAACATTTCTAACCTCTTAATTTTGCTGGGGTAGCACAAGGCAGATGTGCCTGGATGCATCCTGCTCCCTGTTTTCCACTCCAAGTGCTTTGCAGTGCTGGTGTTTAAAGGAAACTGATCCCACTCCTGCTCCAAGCACAGCAGATTCCCATCCCTAAAAAAGCTCCCTGCTGCCAGAGCTGTGTGCAGAGAGCCCATTCCTGCAGGAACTGTTTCTCCTCATGCCCACACTGTGCATTAAGGTGCTGTTTATATCATTTTAGGAGTTTTGGGAGCCCAGGTGAATGCTCTGTGTTACCCCCCTGCAAATCAAGGCTCTCCCTTCAGCATCTGTAGGGTCTGCTCAGATGAGGTGGCTCCTCTGTGTGTGTAACACTCCCCTTTTCCTCCTCTGTTCCCTGGGTTCTGCTGGCAAACACAACATCTGTGCCTTGCACCATTGCTCTTTATGTGGAGATGAGCAGACAGGGATTTTCTCTGCAATAAAAATCATCAGCAGAGCCATGAAATGGGTTTGGCTCCCTGGCTTGCACACATCCAAACAGTAAAATCTGTAACTCAGGGGTGAGTGTGCAGTAAAAATAATTATAAAACATAGCAGCAGGAGTTTGCTTAAAGTGTTTTTCTCTCCTCCTGGAGCTGGCAGCGTATTTAAGGATGTTTGTGGCCTTGTGCTTAATATTTCCTTGATAAATTTGGGTCAGAGATGGATTGCTGTGGGTGTTTTAGTGCAGAGGAGGAAAATATTTATAGAACAGGGGCTCAGGGAAGGCAGCACAGGTTGAGCAGTGGGCCCCTGCACTGGTTATACTGGGATTACTTTTATGGTGGCAACTGGGGACAGTATCCTCTGTAGTTTCTGTTCTGGAGCAGTGTCTGAGCTTACAGGGAGCAGTTCCTCCCTCTGAGGACCCCTCACCCCCTGATGCTCAGTTTGGGCCCCTCACGGAGGGTTCCTGGAGCCTCTCCCAGGCTTGAGTTCATGGATTTGTGGGTTCAGAGCCCATGCTGATGCACCAAGGTTTATTTTTTCAAAGCCAGGGATGTTTGCAATTACCCTAAGTGTGAACACATGCCTTCAGCCCTTGTGGGAAGAAAGCCCTGGCTCCTAACGAGATTTATTCCTCTAAGCCTGAAAGAAATGAAACATGGCAGCAGGAGCTTTTCTTGCTGCAGCAGTGCTGTAAATAGTCCTGAAGTGATCTAATCCTTTTGTACTTCTCACCAGGCAGAAGCACTTCCAAGAGTTTCCCTTTTAGGGCTCCTTTTCCACCCCAGTTCCTCTCCTGTGCAAGCACTGGGGTGGTTTTGAGCCCTCCCAGTGGCAAGGTCCAGAGTGATTCCTCCTCAGCACCTGGAGGAGAACAGGTTCAGAGGGACACTCGAGGCCTGAGAGAGGAGCTGCACAAAGGACGTTTTTGGTTGATTCCTGATGGATTTTTTTTCTCTTGCATCCAAGCTGTGGCAATATTCTGGACAGGAGGCAGTGCTGCTGCATCTGCCATGCTGTCCCTGAGCCTGCAGCTGAGCTTGTGGAGGATCAAACTGTGCTCCAGGAGCTGTGGTTTTAGGAGCTGCATCTCCTCAGGCTGTGGCTAAACCTCTGCTCAGGACAGGAGGTGCTGGAGCTCGGGCAGGGCCCACCAGAGACCCCCATTCAGTCCTGAATCACTGAAACCTCTGCCTCAGTCTCTGGTTCAAACTGTGCCTTAAACCTTCCCTTTTGCCCCTGTTCAGGCTGTAAATTCAGGGAGGAAATGTGGCCCACAGAGCAGAGACTTGCTGGGAAGGTGACAGTGAGATGGATGAGAGGCAGCCACGGAGCTTGGCTTGAATCTTTAATCCAAGCCAGGAAGGCTCCCAGCTGTTTGCACATCTGGATTCTCTGTTTGTGGTTAGGGAAGATCCTCGTTCTTGTACTGGACAAAAATTGCTCTGGAAAAAACCCTCCTCAAGGTTTAATTTGTCAGTAAAGGCCTCAAATATCAGGTGTTGTCAATTAAAAGTTTGGGGTGTCTAAAGAGTAACCCTACTACAGGTTGTAAGTGGCTCTGAGGGGCAGAGATGCTCCCTGTGAACTGGGAGAAACAAGTCCAAGGCAATGCAGATCTCTCATTATGAGCATTGAAATTAATTAGGAAACTCAAAGGTCATAAGAAATGGCAAATTATGGGATGTCATTTGCTGGCAGTGACTTGATTAATGCTGGGCAAAGCTCTCTGCTGGTGCAACAGATGAACTGAGGCTTTAGCAGGGCCTAAATAACAGAAGGGACCCCAGACCTGCTGCTTTCTTCATATTTCTGTCCTGTACTTGGAAAAAAAAATAGTTTTCTTTGAACTTATTAGCTGTGAGTTCTTTGGGTACTCTAAAAATGATTTAATAGCTCAGCTTTAGGTGACTGTTAAATCTAAACTGCCAAATTAGGGTTTATATCATTCCTTATAAAAGGATTTAATGTCATAGACGTGGTCCTGGCAACCTCCTTCTGTGTGTGTGCCTTTTCCATCCCTGTTCCAGGTGTTCTCTGTGTCCTGGTGGGGGTTTAGCTGAGCTGGGTGAGCCCTCCCAGCCCTGTCTCCTGGGAATGTGGGCTCCTGCTGGGGCAGGACCTCTGGCCACCAGGGCCTTGTCCCCTCTGATGTGTCTCCCAGAGCTCCAGCACCCCCCTGTGCCTGCACTGGGGCCCCTCTGTGCTCAGGGGACCTCCCAGTTCTGCTCTGGGTCCCTTGGCAGAGATGTTTGCTAAAAAATAAGGCCCTGGCTGGAGCCAGCTGCTCCCCCTTCCCATTGGTTTCCTCATCCTGACTTTGCTGTGCTCTGGCAGAAATTCCCACCCCACCACTGCTTTCCCTGCTGTGGGTGCCATGGAAGGAATTACCAGACCTCTGAGGGGGAGAAAAAAGCCCCACTGATGGCAAACTTGATGTTGCTTCAAATTGTAAAATCAGCTTGGGTGTGTTTTGATTGGAGACAGGAGAGTTTGGGGTTTCCTCTGTTTCCTGGAGACGAGGACCAGTGTTCCACAGAGCTCAGGAGTCTCAGATGAGCTGCAATAACCTGATCTGCAGCTCTGGGAGATGATGTTGGTCATTACTACTGATGGCTAATACACATTTTTAATGCAAGAGCACCCCTGATGCCCCAAGTGTTCCACTGAGCCAAAAACCAACCCCAATCTCGGAGAACTTAAAGTCTCTCCTCACAAATCCTGCCAGGTCCCTCTGCCTTCTGGCTCTTCCATGTCCTTGTTCCAGGCTGGAGAGATGCTCACATTGCCTTAATTCTGCTCTGTTTTCCCCTTGCTGCCCCTGCCTTGAGCTTGTAGGGGCTGCAGACACAGAAATATTTTGACATTTTGATGGTGCTGGGGTTGTTCCCAGCTGGTTTTTGGGGACTGTTGCAGCTGTTTTCTCAGTCTGACCTGGCTGCCAGGGCTCTGCCTGGCTCTGCTTCGTTAGCACCGATGATCAGCCCTGGGCTCCCTGCCCCTTATGGACTTTAATGCTGATTTTTATTGGGATTATCGACTGTTAATTAGTCCTTCATATCATTACTCCGAGGAAAACCTTTCTTTTGGCACCAGGGCCTGTTGACTCAGCTTTCCTTGGGAATCAGCTCAGCAGATGGGCTCCCACTGGGTTTTTAACAGCACCCCTGGCACTCATTCCCAGCCTTTCCAGTGCAGGGATGAGCCTGGGGTGAATCTGGGCACCCCTTTTTGTGCTTCCCATCCATGTGGCTCTGCTGCCTGGGTTTTACAGAGAATGAGGAGGTAAATCAGCACAGAACTGGGACTTGAGGCCTTTTTCCTGGAAGGAAAATTCTTCCCCCAATCAAATCCTTGAGGCTTCAAGAGAGCATCTGCCTGCAGCATATGGGAAACAATGTCTGGGACTGGAGGGTGTTGAGGGAGCCAGGTTTCAAAGCAGGGAGGTGATGCTGGCAAAAGCCATTTTATGGGATGTGTGGGGATGAAAACAGGCTTCTGGATGAAAATCAAATTTTTGGTAGGATTATTTTTCTGTATAATTTTTTTTAAATTACCATCAGAGAATCTCAATGTTGGAGGATGTCATTAAAACCAAAGCTTAGCTTTTTACTTCCCAGTTTTTGAAAATGGGAAACCATTTCAGCCCCTTTTCTGCACATGGTCTGGGCTGTAAAAGCCTTCAGGTTCCCAGCCATTTTCTGGGGAAAAGGGTTGGAAAAACTCATTTGATGTTGTTTGTCAGGAGTCAGAAATGGCTTTATCCTGTATCCCATCATCTCAGGCCATTTCCATTCAACCCTACAAGTGAAGGAGCTGATAGAAACCTCTCCCCCCCTTCAAAAAGTGCCCTTATCTTAATAGGAAAGGACCTTTGGGGTTAAAAAGGAGTCTCTTCCCAGAGAAATGAGGCAGCACCGTGTGCTGACACCACTGAATTGATTTTTACAAGTGGGGCACTTCAGCATCTTCCTTTTCAAACAAATATCAGAGGGTCACAGATAAGCTGGGAAGTTCAGCAGCCCCCATTGTCTGGGACACTGGAAAATCCATCAGGTATGAGGGATTTGAGCAGGAAATGTTTGAAAAAGAGGCTCCTGAATTTAAATTTTCTGACACAGGTTTGGTTTTTATTTTTTTGCTCCTCAGAGCAAAAGGGAGCTTTGATGCTGGAGCTGAGGACAAAACAAGCAGGAATGTTAGGCATTAAAAATCTTGCCAGTGTTCCTGTCTCTCCCAGCTGCAGATTTTGGTGCTTTTCTCAGCTTTTCTCAGCTTTTTCAGCCTTTGCAGCCCCTGTGGGTGGGGCCCAGTGAAGCTCATGTGGATCTGAGGCTGGCAGGGGTTGTACCTGGGAGATTCCTTATTTTTGACTCTTACCCTGCCTATTTCTTTGTGGTTGCCTTCCCCTTACACATCTTGCCTGGCTGCAGTTCCAGAGCAGTGTTTTATAAGCAAATCCTGCCTCTTTCCCAAATAATCCCTGAGAAAAGCAGTTCCCTGCCAGCCCCAGGCCTGCAGGGTGCAATCAGGGGGGCTCCTGGCACTCTGCACCTCCAACCTGACTCTCAGTGGCCTTCTGGGGGCAACCAGGTCTGCTTTTATTGGCTTCATTATCCTTTTCTCAGGAATTAACAGCTCCTGAGACTCCTGGCCTAATGTGGCTGATTGATGTTGTAATTGAGCAGCAGCAGGGGAGCTGCTGGCTGGAGCTGAGGATGCAGGCAGGAAACAAAGCTCACCTGAGGCTGAGGATGCTCGGGGTGTGCCTGAGGGGTTTGGGGGCTGCTGCTGCTCCCCAGGCTCAGCACTGAGCTCTCAGGGGGTTGGACACTTAATTATTGCTTTAATTCTTAATGTATTGAGGGGAAACATGCCCTGAAAATGGAGGAGCTGGGCAGGTGAGATGGATGTCTGGGTGTTTTATGTGGAGAATGCAGGAGCTGTGCTTTTCTCAAGGAATTCCAAGCTGTTCCCTGGTTCCCAGCAGGTGTCTGGGAAATGCTGTGTGCTGGCTAGTGAGGAGACAGGGACAGATTTCCCCTGTGTAGGAGCTTTCTCAGAGCTGAAGCTGCCTCAGCTAGAATTCTGGAGCTGCTTTTTCTTCCCCACACACTGTCCAGAAGGACCTGTGTTCCCTAAAAATCCCTGAATTTCAGGCAGGCTGGATATTTCAGTTTGTTGTAGATGCTGTAACTGCTTCTGTTGAGGTTCACTCTCTTTTGAAAGAGAATAAATTCCTCCCTCTCTGTTTATCTGCTGAGAGATCTCAGCTCTGAGGGAGAGGGAGGAAGGAGAGAATTTTCTGTGGCCTTGGCAGTTCCAGAAAACACCCCCCCGGTGCCACAGGGGGCTGGGGCAGAGAGGGGTGATGGACATGAGGTGGGAATTTTGCCCCCGAGACCCTGAATAAACAGAGAACCTGGATCCTGCAGCACTGGAGCTTTGTACCCCACTGATGCTGGGGCAGAGTTAAGGAGACTGAGAGAAATTTTGAAAGTTCCTGCCTTAGGAATTGAAGAATTTGGATCTAAAACAAGGGGAAAGGTGGGTTAGCAGGTGGAGAACATGCAAGATAAGGCTTGACATGCCACAGGAAGGATATGAGAGCTGTGCAGAGAATGTGGAGGGAGCCCTTGGGTGGTGCAAGGGATGAGCTGGCTCCGAGCTGCAGCCATGGAAATGTCCAGGGAAAAGGGAAGGGCCAAGTGGAGAAGGGTTAATCCCCCTCTGGATATGCCACATCAGCCCCTGCCCTGCTGCTGTGTGAGGTGAGAGACCCCTCTGCCTCATGGTGCTCCCCCCCAATCAATTGTGTGACTCCAGGGCAATAAAAGTGCTAAAACCCCATAATTTTATTGCAGTGAGAGCTCTCTGGCAGTGCCTGGCTGCTCCTCCCCTCATCCCTGCGGCCCTGGAGAGCCCTCTGCCAGTTCCTGCCGAGGATGAGAGGGAAAACAGAGCTGATTTGCCCCCGAGGGGGGGCTCAGGGCTGGAGCCACTGGATGGCACTGCTGCCCTGCACAAACACTGGAGGAGCTGCCTGGATCTGGGAGGGGAAAAAGGGAATGCAGGGACAGAGCTTTGGGATGGCCCTTGTCACATGTCACCATGGCTGGGTCCTTCTGTCACCGATGGAGAGAGGAACTGGGAGTGTTCTCCAGGCAGGAGTGGCACAGGGAGCCCTCAGCCTGAGCACGTTGCCCGTGGGATGGAGCCTGTGCCATTCTGCCAGCCTGGATTTGGCAGGGCTGGCATCAGCCACCCCATCCCACCCCTGAGGGCTGAAAGAGCAGGAGACAGCTGGATCCCAAACCCTCCTTGGGTGCCCCGAGGTGCCTTCAGCCCCTACTTTGTGGTTGAAGGGCAGCTTTGCAAAGGCTCTCAGGGCTTTGCTTTCTGCTCCCTTTCCTCGTCTGAGCTGACTGATGGGAGAGGGAAAAGCCCAAGAAATGCCAGGCAGAGGAAAGCTCGCAGAGAGTGAGAAATGACATTGCTTGGGCTGTGCTGAGACACTTTGTAGGTCACCCTTGCTTGGATCCTGTTCTGGACCTTCTTCAGAGCACAACCCCAGCTGGGGGAAGCTGAGGCCTGCGAGGCAGAGCGTTGATGACACAGGGAGAGGGAAATGGAGGGGGAAACTTTGTGTGAGATCAGCAAATGAAAACCCAACCACTTGACCTTCTCTGAACTTATTTCAAACCCATCAGGCATGGAGAAAATTGAGGCTATAACTCAGGTTGCTGCTGTTGGTCACATTACCAATTCCATTATGCTGGGCTGTTTGTCTTAATTGAGCTGCAGCCTGGCCTATGACTAATTTCCAGGTCATGCTGGCCCTAAATTAAAGAACAGGGTTGTTTTTTTTTTACTTTTAACAACCTTAAAGTCCAGTTATTGTCACTTTTCTTCCAAAAGTCTGTGGGTTTTTTCCAGGCAGGCTAAATGATGTGCTGAGTTCAAACCACCCCACATTTTTCTTCTTGGGATGGTTATTTATATTGTAGTGGTGGCTACACAGAAAAGGGCCCTGGAGGTTACTCTGAGCACTGGGAGTTCATTACACCAACAGAAAAAAAGGTGAAAAAACAGCTTCCTGCTCTAAAATCTCCTTGGAAGTTTGTAAGAGAGCTGGACAGGAGCACTGTGGGATTTCCCAGGGGGAAGTGTGTCATCCTCTGCAGGACATCAGGAAAAGCTGCTGGGGTGACCCACAGGCTCCTGCTCCCCTTGCTGCTCCCTCTTGTCCCCCTCCATCGTCTGTGGTGGGATTTGGCTCCTCAGCAGCACCCTGGGGCTGGCAGAGCTGCTCAGAGCTGCCCTGCAGGGTGAAATCCCCTCCTGCCCCTGCAGCCCAGGCTCTGGGGATTTGGGATCAGCTCCCTGGGCTGAAGGCAGGGCTTGGCTTTGCTCAGGAGCTGCTCCCTGCTAGGCTGAGCTTGCCCTTGCTCCTGAAGCAAGGCACACACGAGGGCAAGGGCTGCTGTTGGTCTGAGCAGCTCTTCCCTCCCCAGTCCTCCCCTGGAGGCTTCCCAGGCGGTCCCACTGGGTTTGTGTTCCTTGGCAGGAGCTGGCACAGCCAGCAGGGAGGCCCAGCCGTGGGCCTGCAGGAGTTATCATTAGCTGAGTGCATTCGTTATGGCTAAAGGGCCTTGCTCGTAATTATTCTCTCTATAAATTGCACATCCATTTCAAATTATTATTACAAGATGGCTGGCTAATGATTCTTCCCCTTTGATTATTTATAGGGCATTTCCTCTGCCTCAGCTGTGGCCGCCAGGATGGGTTCCAGGCTCTGCAGCTTTTGGAGCAGGGGCTGACAAGCCCTTTGCTGTGGCTTCCAATTAGGGAGGAATTACAGCCCTTCTGGAGGGGAAAGCAGAGGGAGGAGGGGCTGGGCTGCCTCTGCAACAGGGGAGAGGCTGTGCTGAATTTTTCCTTCACTGCAAAGCACTCGGAGATGCCCACAGGCATCGTCTGCTGAAGGGATGCTGATCAAAACAAGGTGAGCTGAGACTGCAGCTCCTTCTGTGAGGGCTCAAAGCGTCAATCCCCATCAGGGGATGCTGCTGGGGGTCCAGAATGCTCTGGAGGTCAGGGCTGACCTCACAGCCCTGGGGAGATGGAGAAGGGGGTGCAGGGAGCAAACTCCTGGTGCCCCTTCTCTTGCAGAGCCCAGGGCTTGCTCCTCTCGGTGCTGGCATTCCCAGAGAAAAGCCAAAAGCAAAGCTCAAAGAGCCAGACCAGAGGGCAGAGTTTGTGCAGGTCCTGCCCCAGCCCTCCCTCATGGGAACTGCTGAACTCCCTTTGCTCCTGGCCTATGAAATGAGGATAAAACCCTGCCCTGCTCTGTCACAAGGAGAGTAATTAATATTCATGAGCCAAGGTAATATTCCAGGGGAGGGAATGGTTGTGTCTGCTCTGACTAATGAACATCTGTCATCTGCAGCACTCGGGAAGGTAACAGTGATATAAAAATGTGAGGTACTGATGCACACCCAGACACTTTAGAGCTATTTACCCACTCACACAAACCAAATTAGCACCTGCTGGGGGAAGTGCAGGGGCATCCATTCACACAAACAGATTTTTTCCATCAAGGAATGTGCTTCAGAGATAGAGGCAGCCTCGGTTTCACAATTAGGCAATTAACGGGGCCATTAAAAGTGAGTTAAGCTCATCAAACCAAAATGGAGTGCACCCGAAAATTTGGAATTGGATATCAGAGACTCAAAGCAAGGTGTGGCTTTACATTCCTGATGGCTGTCACTGGTCCCTGGGATGTGACAAAGACCTGGCTCTCCCCAAATTTCTTGGGAAAAATATCAGCCCTGGCCCTGCTGCAGCAGCTTCAGCTGTATTCCTGTAGCTGCTCTCAGTGGTGAACATTTGGTAAGAGAACATTTCATTCAAAGGGCAAAAAGTTAAAATAAAAACAATCCAGGTGCTGGGTAATGCCTGTTTCAGTGCCAAGCAAACTTCCTGAAAGTTGGTGAGGCCCAAAAGTCACCCGGTCCTGATGCAGCCCAGGTGTTGTGTGCTGTAACAGAACTGGATAAATCTGAAATGATCTGCCCTCTAAAGGGCTCTGATCCCTAATTTCTAATTATAGCAGCTGGGATAACAAACTGTGCTGGGAAAAGCCTTTTACAGAGCTGTGCTGATTTGTCCTGACTGTTTATTGATTAATATAATCCAGGCTTACAAGCTCCTGAGCACTGACTCCTTTTTATTTATTTTTTTCCTGGCTTATTAGCATTCACCTGAAGGAAGATGGGTGCTTTAAAAAGAGCAGAAATCAGGAAAAGAGCTCACTGCATAAAAGCCACGTCACCCTTTGCTGTGCCCCTGACCAGTGATTTTGGCTTCCCTACAAAGCTTCTCCCCCCACACCCCACTTTTTTTTGTCTAGCCAGGAGCCAAGGGAAATGCTCAGAAACAAGAGCAGGGCCTGTTGAAAGGGAATGTGAGGGAGCAAGAAAAATCCCCTGCAAGAAAAGAGGTCAAGAAATGATCAATGGAAGGATCTGTCAAGGTGGCCACTGGCTCAGGTCTGATTTCTGTGGATGTGTCCCCTCTGATTAGCTTTACATCTGGGGGCTATTGTGGCAGTGTATTGTGCTGGAAACCATTCTCCAAACTGAGCAAATGCCCCACTGCTTCTCAGGCCCTTTGTGCGAGCCAGGGAGTGGGAATGTTTTGTGTCTGGGATGAACCATGGCCTCTCCTCCTGTCCTGATGCTTCACAGATTGTTCTCACATTTGGACACACTTCAATGGACACTTTTTAATAATATTTTTTTTTATTCTGCCTATAAGTCTTTTGTACTTTTTCTTTCTTGCTTTTCAAGGCTGAGAGAGAGTTTTGAAGATAACAAGTCCATTTGTCTCCTCCTTTTTGAAATGTAGATATCGATTTTTGTTCAATTTCCCTGGTTTGCACCTGAAGTCAACTTCAACAGGACAGAGGAGCAGGGCCAGGGAGAGAATGATGGCTCACTGAGGAGAGGAATGAGCTGGAAAGCACAGGAGACTCCCACAAGACTGAGTTTTGGCTCTCCCATCCTTTTGTAGGTGGTGTGAGTGAGGGATTCTGACCAAAAAGCCACTTCTGGTTTCCCCCAGTGCAGCCAGAGGCAGGGGGAACGTTACCCACAGGTGCTTTGGGTGGGGTTTGACTTTTTATTGACTCCTCAGCCCAGCTCTGGGTTTGCTGTTAAATTCATCTGAAGTTCATTCTTTCATTTGTGTGGAGGAGTTTGTGGGGGGGGATTTGGGGCAGCAGAAGCAAAGAAGAAGGAGAGTAGGCCATAAATAATTAGCAGGAGGTGCTGAATTCCCTCATTTCTGTGTCTGGCAGGATGACATTCCTGCCTGGGTGCAGTGGTCCCAAGAGGACTGGGGTAATTGGATTTTTTCCCCACCAGATCTGCCCCAAAGCTCTGGAATTGCTGGGTAGAACCTGCAGTGTCCAGCTCAGCTCCAGCCTGCCTGGGAGATGGGAAGCAAGGCTTGGATGAGCCTTTCTGGGGGGAAAATGACATTTGGGTGACGTGGGTGTAAAAGTGGGGTATTTTCCTGGGATGGACCATTTCACACATGGAAATATTAAGGTGCCCTGTAAAATTGTTCTAAATCCTTATTTCTCCATTAGCATTTATTATTTTGCTTGTGCTATCCAACCCTTTCTTGGGGTGAACTTGGCATGTCTGAGCCTCCATCTCAGCATTTTGAGGGCTTTCCAAGGAATTTCTCCTTTTCTTCCCGACAGACAAGGCTGATGATCTGCACATCAGGTGGAAACCTCCTCCTCCAGCAGAATGGTTGCTAATTTTGAGGTGAGGTGGCTGTCACAGCCCCACCAGCGTTGTCTTGGATGTGACATTTGAACAAAGCTGCTGCAGGCTCAGTGCTGCGTCTCTGTAACCACGAGCATGTTAATTAGATGCAAATTGTGTCTAAATATTTAAACTAAAATCAAAACAAGCCACTCTGCCTGCTCCATACCAAGCACCCAGCTCACCCATGGCATAGCAACCATCTCCAGGAGGTTTGGGAGACATCAGGAGGGATGGGAAGGGGTGGAGGGAACGCTTCCAACGAGACCTTTAAAGATTAAAAGCATTTGTTCAGAGCAACATACGGGGGCACAAAGCAGCTCTGACAGCTCTATTAGGGAGTTCTCACAAACTGTTGTTCCATATTGGAATTTGTGGGCATTTTTGGGTTTTTTTTGTTTTTTTTTTGGAGGCTCTTTCTTGGGAGGGAGGTGAGAGAAGGGAAGATCAGAGGCTGTGGGGTGAAATTGCAGCCCTGTACCTGGCACAGGTGGGATGTACCTCCCCACACAGGCATAAATGAGATCAGACATCCCCAACTTGGCTTTCCTGGAGAGGTTTTTCCCCTTTCCCCAGGGAAGGGGAGGCTTTTCCCAACAAAACTGATCAACACCTGCTGTACACAAAGGTGTTTGTTCTCTCTGTGCTTAAATGGAGAAATGCAGTGTGGAAGGAGGCTCTGCAGCACTGCCCCAGGGCCTCACCTCGTGTGGGAGGGATGGAGAAGCTGGGATTTTGTGGGAGGGGAAGCCTTGGCAGCAGCTCAGTCCCCAGCACTGCAGCAGCTGCCTCCTGTCAGCCTGGCCTGAGTGAGGGGACGGAGGGGATGGAGATGAAACAGAGACTGAAAATCAGGGGCTGGTGCGTGTGCTTTGCTGGCTGTGGGCAACTGGAGAAGGATTTGGGATGTGCTTCCTTATTTACAAACCTGTCAGTGGGAGATGGGATTTCTGACCCTCATTTCTGCTGCTCAGGGGCTGAAAAACTCCCCTTGTGTTTCTGTTCCTCATTTTCACCTGTTTTTTTCCCCCCTCTCAGGCCAGAATCCCTGGTTGTCAGGCCTGAGGGCTGTTGTTCCAGCTGTTATCTCCTCACACAGAGATAAGCTCCATCTATACAAGATTTTCTGTGTCCTCCCATGCCAGGGCCACTCTCCAGTGTGCCCTGGCTGGAACTGGGGACAAACTCTGTGCTTTCAGACCTGTGCTTCATGCACTGCTGTGTTTGTGCACAGCCTTTGCTCCCAACACCCTCAGCTGGTGGAACAAAAGCACAAACAGAGCCTGGGACAGCCCCAGATCTTGCCCTGCACCTGCTGAATTCCTGTGGAACATCAGGGGGATGCCCCTGGGCAGGAGGGACACGGGGCCAGGACCCTCCTCTCTGGCCATCCCAGCAGCTCCTGTGCCTGGAATTCTGTGGTGCAGGTGTAGAGCAGCTGCTGTGCAGGTTCCAGGGGTTTCTGGAATACTGAGCACACTCTGCACCCTCACCCCCACCCAGAAACCCAGCAACAGCAGCTTTGGTTTGCTCAGCCAGATGCCTTTAAATTGAATTAATCTCCAGCTCTGGTTCCTGTGCAAACTCCATCAATTTGTCTGCAATTAACTTGTGGCTGTTGCAGATTTAAGGGTATTTTTTTTCTCCTTGGAGAGAGTTTAAAAAAAAATAAAAAAAGGCAAAGCAGCAGCTGATGGAATCCTGCTTTTCATTCTCCAAACTGCCAACTCCAGGCTGTGTCTTCTGGTGCCCACAAACAACGGGAGCTTTCCCTTGTTAGGTTTTATTGCTTCTGCTGGATTGAACAATAACAAAGGTGCAGGAGTGAAACTGCAGGTGCAGGATCCACTTACTGCCCCTTAATGAGGGACTGTGGCAGTGGATGCAGTGATTTTATGGGGTGTAACCTCAGACAAACATGAGAAAATCTGAATTTAGGGTATGAGAAAAAAGGTTTAGGCTGAAATGGTTTTTCTGCCATGGACTGGTGGGGTGCACAGAGGCAGGTACTGAGATTTATAACTTTATTTAGGTTGTATTAATTTGTTTAGCTGGCTGCATGTCTGAGTCTGAGCTCTCACTTAATGCAGGGATTATTTCCAAGGTAACATTTAGGATCTGTATGTCATCAGTGAGGAGAAAAAAATTAACTTGTGTGGATAAACTTGCATCTCACAGAGGACATGAGGTTCAGCATTTACACTCAGCTAAACATTATGACAGGAAAAAATTAAAATGCTTCCCAGTCAATTTTTGCTGTTGCCTGTTGTGAGTTTGAAACTCCCCCAGCCACCTCCAGAGCTGGAATTCTGTGTCTGCACATCCCTGCTTTCACAGGCAGCCCTTGGTGAGAAGTTCTGGTGAATTAAAGGGTTGGGTTTCTTTGCTTATCTTTAAAACTCCTCTGCCAGTCAAGGTCAGCCAGCTGGACACAATCCCTGCAGCTGGAAAAGGGGATGGATTTGGGAACTGGGTCACTTGGGTTTAATTAATTGTTCCTCACAGAAAGGAGAAAAGGAGCAGCTTCCCCCCAGCTCAGCATGTCCCAAAATGGACAATTTTGTACAAGCTTGGGCATTGTTTTCCTTGCTCTGTGCTTATTTTTTTTTGGTTTTCTTCTTGACTTTGCAGTTTGGTTTTACTTGAAATAGAACCATCTGTGGCTAGTGCCTCTCTCCAGAGGGCCAGGCCTGTTTGTTCTCCTTTTGCTGGGCTAAAATGGTTGGAGAAATTCCTGTTCAAGTGCTTGGGTAAGTCCTGCCCCCACAGACATCAGGTTTCTCAGGGATTTCAGTGGTACAAATGTTTTCTTGAGTGGGTTTGGTACCTCTATTTTCTTCTACTGTTCAAGTGCAAGAATTAGGGAGAGAAATACCCTATAAAGGAGTCAGAGCATCAGTGCTGGGTTCCTTCTCTGCTCTGCTGTCTGAAGGAGCTTCCACTTCCAAGTTGCTCCCAGCTGTTGAGCTGGAACTGTGCAAAGAATGATCCCCTGAGAGCCTGCAAAGCCCTCCCTGCCCTCTGAATTTTGCAGCAGTGTAGCTTTTGGCCTGCCATTTATTTTCCTTGGGTTTAAGAGAGGAAAGAAGTAAAAGAGATGGAAGTGGGCTGGAGCACTTTGTCATCTTGGGGTTCATTGTTGTGCTGCCTTGATGAGAAGTTTGCCCCTAAGAGGAGATTGTTCTTTTTGAGTGCCTCACCCTTCCCTGCATCCCATCAAAACTGCCCAGAGCAAGCAAAAATCTCATTTCCAGGGGATTAGATCAGCCCTGCTTGGGCTGGTTCCCTCAGAAAGGTCAGCCCAGGGGTTGTTTGTTCAGGGCTGAGATAAGGGGCAGCATCAGGCTGGGGTTTGCACAGGGGAAAGGACAGCAGAGGAAACCAGGCTGTGCTGTCACCCTGGCTTGGCTGAATCCCAGCTGGGTGTCCATCCTGGCAGAGGGCAGCAGAAGGTGCCCCTAAGAGCCTTGAAAAAGGGGGAATGACAAAAGTTCTGTGCAAATTGGAATTAACTG
Organism: Lanius collurio; assembly: GCA_020086605.1. NCBI lineage: Eukaryota > Metazoa > Chordata > Aves > Passeriformes > Laniidae > Lanius > Lanius collurio. The sequence continues at coordinate 3,340,330 of JACBWW010000043.1, read as the reverse complement.
AAATATCACCTGATAAAGTCCATTTCTCACTGCAGACATCTCTGTGATGGTGAAACCTTTGCTCTTTAATGACCCAAGGATGCCCTGGTGTCCTCTCTGGGGTGCTGGAGCCAAGATACATTCCTAACTCAGGCACACCAGTGAAGCCAAAGCTTGAACTTTTAGGGAAGATTTGTTGTACTTAAGAATAGCAGAATTCTTATCCTGACCTAGGGCACAAAGGACAGTCCAACAAAGGGAAAAAAACACATTCCTGGTCTTTAATTTGGGGCATTTTTGGTCAAGAAGTTGCAGGGAAAGGAAGGGAAAAGCAGCCCTGTGGATATTTATTGGCATGGATCCATGTCCTGCGTGGGCTTTGCCCCAATTTTCAGGTGACTGAAACCTGTGGGTGACACTTGTCACTCCCTGGTCTCATTGTGGAATTCCCTGTTAGGGAAATGATGCTGACAATCCTTTCCCTTCCAAATCAGCAGAACCCTTCCCTCTGTGGAGCAGCCCCACTCCCAGCTGTGCTGCTGCTGCTGCCTCAGTTTCCCCAGGTTCAGGAGCTCCCCTGCAGCTGCAAATCTGCCCATCTGGGTCTCTTGGAGGAGCCTGAGTGAACATTCCAGCTCTTTCCAGCATTCCCAGCTTTCTTAAGCCGTGCAATTCTTCCCTCTGGGTCATTAGGAGCGCTGGGTAATTAATGGGTGTGAATAAGGTGTTATAAATAAGGGGTTTTGGATGCAGAGCATGGTGCTGGAGGTGGGAGCTGTTAATGCAGGGAGACATTTCCTGGTGCACCCAACTGTCCTGGAACTGAGGACGCTTCTGGCTGGAAGTCAGGGAGTTCTGTTTCAACATCCAGGGCTTTAATGGCTTTGCAGAGCAGTTAAAGGGAAATTAGGGCTGAAAAATGCAAATGTGGCACTGGGAGGAGCTGTGTGGGGGAGGTTAGGAGGTGTTTGGGTTGGTTTGCAGAGGAGATGCATTTGGGGGGAAGATGGAGTGAATAATTCCCTGTCCCAGCCCACCCAGGCTGCTGTTCCAGCATCCAGACCTTTCTCCATGGATGCAGTGAAAGCCACGTGTGAACCCCGGGATCAGTAACTTCCCTGCCACTGGGATCAACAACTTCCCTGCCACTGGGATCAGTAACTTCCCTGCCACTGGGATCAGTAACTTCCCTGCCACTGGGATCAACAACTTCCCTGCCACTGGGATCAGTAACTTCCCTGCCACTGGGATCAGTAACTTCCCTGCCCCTGGGATCAGTAACTTCCCTGCCCCTGGGATCAGTAACTTCCCTGCCCCTGGGATCAGTAACTTCCCTGCCACTGGGAAGAAGATCCCCAGCTGATCAAACCCAGCCCAGATCCCCTGCCTTGCTCTCCTTTACTCTCTGTGCAGCCTGGGGAGAACTGAGTTAATTCAGAAGCTGTGGTTGAGATTGTCTGGTACTTTCTCTCCTCTGCTCTTCATAATTAAACATTTCAGCTTTAATTTCTCCTGTCTCTCTAAACAGCAGCATCTTTCACCTGCTAAGTTATGCTTTGATACCTTTCCTTTGCTGCAGAAGCCTCCAATCATCAGTTCTGGTTCTTCCCCTGATTTCAACAGCTCACTCCATGAGACATTTAGAGTCTCATTTGAAGTCTCTAAAATAGGAATTACCTGGGAGGAGACTGGGAAAATACTGGAAATGGATTGGGTTTGGACTCCCCAGCACAAAGCAGATCAGATCTTTGGCCCCTTATTCACATGTGTCCCTTTAAAATGGGGATTCTGAGACGTTCAGCTTCCTTCTCTCTTTCTCTTGTGATCAAAGTAGGAATAGAGATTTCTAAATAATCTTGGATCTTCCTCCTGGTTTGTTGTTTTGTTGGGTTTTTTTCCCTCAATCAATTGATTTACTTGGAGCTGCTGTCCTAAAGGCTAATGAGGCAGCACAGAGATTTATGGATGATATTTTCCTAGCTCTGATGGGACTCTTTTAATGCCTAATTAACTCTGTATCAAAGCATCCCAGTCCTCCTGAAATCTGAGCCACTGAGAATCCACTTCTTGTTGATTTTTTACCCAAGACTTGTGAAAACTGAATCTTGGCTTCCCTGATTGCCTGGGAATGAAGGAGGAGACCACCAGCACCATGGGCTCTAGGATTGGGCCTTTGTGTGCAAAGATTTGGCATTTTCCATATAAAATGTCATCTGATTTGGTGAAGAGTTGAGGGGATGTGTGAAAAATGGAATTTAGTTGTGTGGCTGCAACATTTTTGGTCGAGCCTGCATCTCCTTTGAGAGCAAGATTGCAGGGGCAAGGCTGAGCCAGACAGAAACAACTTTGGGAAGCAGGAAATTCCTTCAGTCCCAGGAAAAGAACAATATTTGTGGAAAAGCTGGACAGCCCCGTGCTGGATTAAAACGCAGCCATCTCCAGAACAACGTGAGCAGCAGCATCTCCACGAGGTTGGGTTGGAAACAGAAGCTCCCACCCGGAGATGGGAGCGCAGCTTTGGTGGCTTTGGCTTTTCTGACAGAGTGGCTGCTTGCAGGGGGAGAGGGACTCAGAGGCTGCTCAGGAGGGGCCCTGGGGCTGTGGAGCTGGTCCTGTAATTAAAGCCATATTTATACAAAGTAAACAGCTGGGATGAGAACTCGGTGCTTCCTCCTTTCCTGCTGCTGGTGGGTGAAACGGGGATATTTTGCTTTTTATTCCTGAGCTTGGTCATTTGCAGACCTTCTCCAGCAGCTCAGGGTGAGGGGACACCACTGATGATGATGATGATGAAGGGAGCAGCTGCTTGTGTGGCTCCCCAGCATCGCTCCTGGCAAATCCCACACTGGGATGCTCAAGGCTCCCAGGGGTCAAGATTAGGATATTTCTCTTAAATGTAGTTTAGGAGGTGGTTTGCTGCTGCAATCTTTGGTGTAAAACACCCCAGAAACAGAACTGGGAATGGATTCTTCCCCAAACCTTTCACTGTAGTGGGAGGAGAGGAGAGAGGAGCAAAGCCCTGGGGAGAGGAGGTGGCAGGAGGGAGTTGGGGTTGTGATTTCCCACATCTCAATCCCATATTCCACCAGCCCCTGGCTCTGTTCATCACCACGGGAAGATTTTCTGCCCCTCAGTTTCTGGAAATCAGGGAATCTCCTCCTGCCTGAACACCTGCAGGCCCCGTTGCTGCTGCTCTCAGCCTGCTGAAGGTGTGGGGCCTCTCCTGAGGAGCAGATCTGGTGCAGCCAGTAAAGCTCCTCCTGCAGCACCGTTTGCTGCCTTTCACTTCCAAGGGGGTCTGAGTTTTCCAGCTCGGCTCAGTTCTCTGTCAGTTTAGAGAGAGAATCTCTTAGAGAAGGAGTTTGATTCTTCTCAGCAGAGAAAGAGGAGAAAACCTCTGAATCTCCCTGAAAAATAATTTACCTGGAAGTGGCTCTTCAGCTGAGAGGGCGCAGCACGGATGGAGCAGTGTGCAGAGGAACTGGGGGGTTATAATTAGGGAGATTTTATATATAAATAGAGTTTTCCAGGAGTTCTGTGGATCTGCAACCAGCCTGGGCTAAATCTTCTCAGTGGCTCTGTGAGAACCTGCAAGAGCTTCTCTGTCTGGGCCATTTTTTATAGAGTGAGTTTGGGAGAGAGATTCTTCTTGCCTGTTGATGTGACCTTCAAAAGAAGAGGGGGAATGGAAGGCTGGAGCACAGGCTGGAATGTCTCATAAAGACACAAGGAAAGTTGGATTGATTGATGTGTAATTCCCTAAGGGGAGAGAATTTTATTAGAGGAAATGACTGCCAAAAAAATCTTGAAATAATTAATATCAGCACTTGCAGTTTTTAAGTGCTGTGAGAGAGAGAAAATGAGGAGAATTTATAATCCAGAGCACCGGAGCTGAATTCAGGGGCTGTGTGTTTTATCCAAGGTATTGAACAAGCTGATGGAGAAGCAGATATTTCACAGTTTCAATTAGCACAGATTACTTTATTACTTTCTCCCAGACAGTAATTATTTTGGTGACGAGGAAGCCTTGCAGATTTTTTAATTTTCCCTGTGCATATGGGATGGAGCACAACAATGAACTGTAGTGACAGGAAGTCAGATCCCTTCAGAAGCTCATCTCTCTGGAAGGATGGATGGCTCAAGGAAGCACTTCTGACATTTAACAGCGTGCAAGTGTCAGAAATGTCTGATCAGGGGAATTAACAGTGTTTATTAGCAAATAGAAAGAGAGTGTTTTAAAATCCCTTTCATTAGGGGTGTGTTTGGAGCACAAGTGGAGCAGGGTGGGTGTGAGAATTTTGAAAAGGAACTGGCACGAGTTGGAGGATTAATGAATCTTTTTCAGGCGCCTGAGCTCAAACTGCCTCATTTCAGTGCCTGGAATGGGGAATTTCAGCTGGGAGTGGGGTGGTTTCAGGGCCCTTTAGTGGGCTCATTTATCTTCTGATAAGGGCAGGAGTGTCCTGGGCTCCACACCTGGCCTGTGCTTCCCCTTTCCTTGGAGATCTTGGCTCTTGTGCTGGGGAGTTCCCAGTTCACCATCCCAAATCTGCTCAAACCTTCCAGGAGGCAGCTCCCAGAGCACAGGTGGTGGATGCTTTTAAGGATTAATATAATTTCAAATCTGTTCCCTCTGCCTCTTTAGGGCAGCCTTACAATTTTCCTGTATTTGCCAGCTAAATTGAGAAGAAAGGGCCTGCTTGTCTGCCACACATGTTGCAGATTTCATGCTTAAGAAGGACCTAAATAGTTTTAGTAATTATTGGGCTCTTTCCTGTGCTGCCACAGCTGTAGAGAACCTTTGTGCACATATTTCACAATATCTGCACTGACAGCCAGCCACAAGCACTGCATTCTGAGCCCTGCAATCTGCCTGAGGGGAGATGAACTCTTTCCATTCTCCAGAGGGAAAAGATCCCACATTTTGACTGGCATTACCTGTCAGTCCCTCCCAGCAGAGGCAGTTCCCAAGCTGGGTTCCTGTCCCTTTCTGCAGTCTGTGACCAAATTCAAATTCATTGCAGCTTAGGAGAGGGAGGGACAGTGTGCACTGAAGGGAGTCCTGGCCTCTTTTGGGGACAAACCCCACCGATTTGGGGAGCTGCTCCCACAGTTTGTGCTCAGGGCAGGGTGCTGGGGTGGTAAAATGCCCATTTGGGTTTCCCAGTGCCCAGCAGAACTGCAGGCTCGGGTGCAGGTCCAGGCTGGCATGGCACTGCTGTCCCCTGCCACCCTTCCCAGCTGTGGCTGGGTTTGCTCCCAGGGATGGCTGGAGACAGGAGGGGACTGGGAAAGGGGGATCATTGCTTCAAAACCCACTGGAGACTGGCAGGTGATATCTGGTGGCAGCTGAAGTGGTTTGTCCCCAGTTTTGGGACCCAGGGTGACCACAATGGCTGTGATGGCTCTTGCAGCCAGCAGTGGGATGAGGCTGAACTGAGCCCCAGCCCGAGGATGTGCCTGGTCCCTCCTGCTGCCCTGGCACACACAGATGGCACCAGCAGGCTGACAGTGGCCAGCCAGGCCCTTTCCCTGGCAGCTGGAGCAATTAGAAGGGCAGACTCATTAGGATTGTTCTCCCTGGGGCTGTGGTGCTGCTGCACTTTGGGACGGAGCAGCCAAACCCATTTCAGGGGCAGCAGCTGAAAGGCAGAGCCCCTCTGTGTGCTGGTAACTCCTCTGCATCCCTCTGGAAGCTTTTCCCTCTTTGCCAGTGCAGAATCAGGATTCAGTTGAGTTTAACGAGCTCCTGCTGGGATATTGTCAGCGAATTCATAATCCTGTGTATTCCAGGGCGTTATCTCCAAGAGTAATTGTTGATAACAGTTTCACACACGGGGTGGATCCAGCCCCCAGTGCTCATCCACAGGAGGGTTTCTGTCTAAAGCCTAACAAGGGACCTGCTGCTTTGTGTGTTCCTCTCTGCCCCGGCCCTGGAGCCCTTAAAAAGAAAGGAAAATGGGAGAATATAAAGTTTTATTATTTATTTTGTTATTAACGCCACCAGCCAGGGGTGGTAAATGATTTAAATGAAAGTGCCAGAGGAGAGTGAGCTCTTGAGCTGCTCACTGGAGGTTTGGTGCCTTGGGGGAGCCGTGCTCTGCTCCAGCACAGTTTGTCAGGTTCAATAAAGACGGGAGGGAAGGAATGAGCTGCCCTGTGCTGGAGGAGAGGTCAGCTGAGATCATTGATGCTGCTTTTCCCCCTCGGAATTGCTGACTCTGTTCAGAAAGCCCCACAGCAGCAGCTGCCACGTGCACAGAACCAGCTGCAGTTTAAAGGCAGCTTTTGGGAATGTTTTCAGCAGTTCCTGCCTTGCTTTTTTCCCCCCCTGACTTTTTTGAAGTGGAGTTCGACTGACTCTGTGCTGCTGTGGCAAAAATCAGTTGTGTTTGTGCTGTGATCTCTTTTGTGGGGGAGAAGGCTACACAGGGAAAACTGGAATAAATCAAAGCCAAATAGTGTGGTGTTTTTTTTTTTTTTTTTTTTTTTTTTTTAATTTGAATGATTTTCAGTCTTTTTCCATGATAATTTGTAATGGACCAAAGGTTTTTATTTCAATAAGGCCCTGTTTTCTTGGGGAAAGTGGTTGAGAAAAGACAAGACTTGATGGGATAAGAGGAATTACAAAGAAACCATTCTGGCCTTGCTGTGTTTCCCATGCTTAGGCAGAGCTGAGGTTTTATTTTGCTCTGGTACCAATCCATAAAAGTGTGATTAGGAAGCCTGGTTTCCAAGCTGCTATTGAGCAGATGTGCCCATTGTAAACTCCCATTTCTCCTTTATTGCCTGCTTTTTGTTTCCTTCCAGGCCTCTCCTCTGCCCAGCAGCCCAAAGCAAACACTGCTGGCACACTGCAAACACCAGCCAGGCCTGAGCAGCCTTTTTTGGGGTACAAAAAGGGAGATTTTATCTGCTCCTCTGGCCCCTGGCAGCTGCCCAGTGCTGCTAGCTCTGTTTTTTCCCAAGTAAATATGATTTTCCTGAGCAGAGGTGGGTGATAAAGGTCTCTCTTCTGCGTAGCCTTTGTGCACAGCCTTATCAGCCCCTGCCCAGGGATTGTTTTCCTGGCTCACAGGGGCAGGACTTGCTCCTGGAAGGGCTGTGTGGAAGATGTTCCATTTCTTTGCCCTCTGACTGTACAGTTTTGCACACCCAGAAAATAAGAAAACCAGCTCAAACACTGAGAACTGTAGGAATTTCTGTAGTAAAAATCAGTGTGGCTCCACTGATTTCACAAACTTTGATAATTTACTCTGCTTTTCCTCTGGTGTCGCTGATTTGGTTTTAATCCCTCAGCAAAATGAGGGGAAATGGCCATTTCTGGGCAGACAAACTGGCCAACAATGTCACTATTTCATCTATAAATGAGGAAAATGCTGTATTTGGGGGTACCTCAGTGCTCCTGCAGCTCCCTCACTTGGCAGGAGCCTCATGGCTTAAAAGGGAAGGAGTCACTGTGGCCTGGGCTGTGCAATACTCATGGAAAACCCAACCTCCCCCAGTCAGTATTTATCTCTGTAATAATAATTAGCCCAAAATTCACAGCTTTATCCCTTTCCTGACTCTGACACCAACCAGAGCAGCTGAATTACCCACCAAGCTCTGGAAAAATCAGTGGACACCTTTCTCTGAGCACTGCCCTTTGCTGTTTTCCCTCTGCTCCTTGTTTTAGGGGACAAACCAGGTGGGAGAGGAAAAGCAGGAGCTGTTTCATGGCTTTTTGGTGTGGAGAGCCACTCTAATTTTAGCTCTGTGCCTTATAATTAAGGCTTTGAACTGTTTTTTCTCTACCTCCCCTCTCTGTGGTCGTGTTTACCAGGAGGAAAATAAATAGGAGCTCTCCCAAGGCCAACTCTCAAATTGTACCCTTAGAAAATGTTGGGTTTAAATTGCCTGTGGTCCTGAAGCTCTTCCCAAGGCCCTGCCTTGATCTCAGTTTAAGAGCAGCACTATAAATAAGTACAAGCAATGGTAAATCTCCGAGTAATGTGGTTCTATTATGTTGCAGAAGCTCTAAAAAATCAGCACAAAGATGCTTTGCAACCCAGAAATTCAAACTGCTGTGTCAAGCACGCTGAAGCATGGAGGAGGTAAAGCCAAAAAGATCCTAAAGCCTTAAATTTAATCCACCCCACTGCATTCTGTGCCAGGAGGAATCATTTATTGCTATAAATCACCAAAAGAGGTGATTAATTGCCTGGCATTAGCACCACGTTCTCTGGTGAAATGATCACTCCAGCCATGGGCATCAAAACAAATTTCACCTCCTCTCCCCAGGATGAAAACAGTGGCACGTTCCTGTGTGTTAATCAAGGCCTCCATTAATCAGGGTAAGACACTGTAATTGTGATTACACTTAGAAATCAATTAATGCTCACCTTAAAATAAACCAGTGCTCTCAGCTGCTGCCTCTGGCAGGTGCCCACTCTGAGACTTCAAAGCCCTTTTTGGTCTCCACAGCATCAAGTGCTGCCTGGCTTTGCAGTCAACTGGACTTATTTGTTGTCTTTTCCTCCCTTTTTCATTTCCAGAGCCAACAGTTCTGTAAGTCAGGGCCATCAACGTTCCTCAAAGGCAGGGGGGTCTGGCTGCTGAGGCTGTTAGAGTGAAATGTTAAATGTGGGGTTTTGTCTCTCCTGATCCCTGGAACTAATGCCGTTTTTGGCATCGTGCTCTGCCCTCTCTGCAGCCTGAATAATGCTCTGATTTTCCAGGCTTGGCATCAGCGGGGTCTCAGCTCAATGTAAACATTTGCAGTGCAGAGCAGAGGGACTGGCCCGGGTTTGGGGTGTCACACCAGCCTTGAGGGGATGTTTATTCACTTTGTTATAAATAAGGGACCAGATTATCGATTTAACAATTATCCATTTATTTTGTACTACATTGTAGCTTTGTTTAAATGTAATTTTGTACTTTGTTGTAGCTTTGTAAGTTAAAATTTCTCTTGCAGTTTAAGGAAAAAAAACCCACTTAGTTGTGAAGAAACCGGCCTCTTATCAGGGCTTGCATTTACAACCCGAACTTGTAGAGTTTGCATCAACTTCATACCCACTTCTTGTGCCTTCCCACCCTCAAAGATTCCCTCTCCAAGGCCAGAATCCCTGGGTGTGCTCAGCTCCCTTCAGTCTGACTGAGCCTCGGGCTGTGCCCCCCAAGAGGAGCAGCTCCCCCTCAGCCCCTGCTGGGGATGTGAGTAAGGGGGTAGTCAGTGGGTAACTCATGTAAGCACAGTTAACTATTAAGAGACAAAACTTAAAAAGCTGAATTTACATTTTATCAAGATAGAGGGGACAGGAGGAGACAGCAAATGCTAATTCAGACAGCAAATGCTGATTACAAGACCTTGGAAGTAGGATTCGCCCTGATCTTGTTAAGATAGAAGGAACAAGGATCATCCCAAAAACTGCTGAATCGTTCCTCAAGGACCACGCATGCTCCAAGGAGAAAGGTGAAAAGGGCACTCTGAGGAAGACTGCTGATCTTCATCACAGAGACCCCCGAGGAAGAGGAGAAGCCTTCCTCA
>JACBWW010000043.1:3283707-3305867 GCA_020086605.1 Lanius collurio | reverse complement strand
TGTTGGAGCTGGAGGTGCTGGGAAAACAGAGTTATTGATTCATTGATGGTGGTTTAATTGGAACAGATCCACGGAGCAGGAATAGCTGCAGCTCCTGGGGTCCCAGGGAATATCCAGGCAGGTGCATTTGTCACATGCTTGGCTAATTTGGAGATCTATAGGAGGAATCTGAAGGGGAAATAAAGGGTATTGAGAGACAAGGAGCAGATTGGCACGTTTGGGAGCAGATTTCTGCCTGACAGGCCCCTCCTGGGTGTGTTTTGTGAGGTATTTCTGTGTCCCTGAGAACAGTTCCTGTCAGGTATTGGGTGTGTTTTGTGAGGTATTTCTGTGTCCCTGAGAACAGTTCCTGTCAGGTATTGGGTGTGTTTTGTGAGGTATTTCTGTGTCCCTGAGAACAGTTCCTGTCAGGTATTGCATGGAATGTTTGACGGGCAAAGCATGGTCTGCGTTTGAAAAATGCAAACGTAACTCCACGTGTTATAGCTCAGATCTGGAAAACAGAAACAGACTCCATAAAAGTATAAAAAAAAAATCATTATTCAGTGACAGAGCCCGTCCCAGGGTGTGCCAGGTGCTGTGCACGCCGTGGGAACAGTCCCTGTCCTGTCCCAGCTTTCTGGAGGTGACACCTCAGCCCCAAAAGTGCCCAGCCCGGCCTCCCCTTCGCTTTGTGCCTGGGTAATGACGTGTGACAGCAAAGGAAAACACCCTGCAGGCGGGAGCTGCTGCCCTGGCAGGGCTCAGGAGGGTTCTCCCCCCTCTGCCGTGCCCAGGGACAGGGATGGTTCCCACACAGGGAGCCAGGGGGTGTTCCCAGGTTTCAGAGCGGCACCAGGTTGGAGAAATGTGCTTTTTAATGCCAGGCAAGGCAGTGAACACTGATGTCACTGCTGGTCTGAATGTGCTTAGTGGCAGGGCAGGTGTTTAATGGAAGAGTTTACCTGGCCTAGGAGCCCCAGAAGCCAAAACCAGATGAGCCCAAACCAGAGAGACCCAGCCCAGCTTTGGCCTTCACCAGAAGTGCTCCCAGTGGGTTGGGATCTCAAACAGCACTTTAAATTTAAATAAAAAAGAAAGGAAAGGATTCCCATTCCCTATTAAAAAGGCAACATCATGTTCTTTTATGGACTTTCTCCCTGCACAAAAGGCTGTTTTTAAAGCACTGGTGGTGTTGGCACAGGCATTGTGGTGAGAATTAACAAACACCCCTCTGACAAGCAGCCATTGTCTATGGCCCCTTTCTAATGTGATTTAACAAAACTGCCAGCAAGTCAAAATGAATGCAAATGAGTGCAAATTCACATATTCCAAAAGGATTAGAATATCATTAATGTGGGCATTAAATATTTAAACAATATCTCTATGAAAGAATTATGAGCTTTCAAAGCTTGTCTGTGTTTTATGACCACATTAAAGCAGTTGTAATGACATCTTCTATGCTGGGACTAGGAACTGCCCTTTTCTTAAAGGATCATCGTGGCCAAAGCCCCCGGTGTCCCCCCAGGTCGTGGTGTCCCTGTGTTAGCCAGGGGAGCTGTCAGGGGAGGAGAGGCAGGAATGAGGCTGTGAATATAAACCCCAACCATCATCACCAGCAGAGCTCTCTGGGGTCACTGCACTTCTGGTTCTGGAGTCAGAGCTCATCCCTGGGCTTTTTCCGTGTGGGATTTGGCTGCTGGAGAGCTGGGAACGTTCTGCTGGCTGGGGGGGATCCTGTCCCTACAAACAGTGCAGGAATTCCCAGAGCTGCTTTGCCAAGGGCTCATTCTGTGTTTCACCTCCAAGGGGTCTCTCCAGCCAGGGGCTTGCATGGATAGGGATTTCCTGACTCATGGAATTAGCCTAATCCTTGCTTTGTGTACACATTCAACACCCTGAGCTGTATCTGATACTCTGCTTTCCCAAATTTGAGCTGAGTGATAAAATAGTCACGTTCCCTAACCAGCTGCAGTGAAAAGTTCTGGGTTTTTGGGAATAACCTGATGGAAAAGTCTTCCCAATTTCAGTTACAGGAGCAGAAAGACCTGGAGAATGTCTCAGCTGAGAAAAGAGCTTGTAGGAAAACAGATGACCACAATTAGATGGAGACAGATGGGGATTGATGCATTTATTTGAGTGGCAAATGTAAAATTAACTTGAACTTTGATAGTCTTAGTGAAGACTCGGCCTATCCCGAGCCTGTCAGGCCCTTCCCTGGCTCTCCATGAGAACAGGAGCTACTCAGGAAAACCAAAAGGGTCCCAAAGGATGACCAGTGGACCACTTGAAATATAGGGGATGGTCCCAGCACCCACAATGACCTTTTTAAGCCCAGGAGGGCTGGGACAGGCAGGTTTGCAGTGGGATCTCAGCTCAGCTCTCCACTCCTGGTACAAAGCACTGCTTTTGTGCCATTTCCAGCAGTGCCATGTGTGCCTAATAAAGGGATTAAAATTAAAAAATCAAAGGGAATCAAGTACATTCTTTCTCTTAGGGAGAGGAGAGAGGAGTAAAGAACCCACTTGTGTGATTTAATGCATTTTCTAAGGAGCTCTCTGCCTCAGTGGGGAGGATTGTTTGGGAGAGAGCCACAGAGTCAGGGGAAGATCTGTGGTGATGGCAGTGAATTGTTCTTGAGGCTCTCAAGCCTTTGCTGCCGAGGCACTCAGCTCTGCCAAGTGCTGGGAGCTGTGTGGTGGGAAGTGCAGGAAAACACAGTGGGCTGGGATGGTTTCCCAGACATTCTGTGCCTCAAAGCTCTGCTTCTCCTCACAGCTCCCTGAAGGGTTTAAAACAAACTGGGCCAGTACCTGTGGTTGGATTGGGAGAGTTGTCACTGGAACGAGGCAGGTGACAAGGACTGCATGATCCCTGTGGGTCCCTCCCAGCCCAGGATATTCCAGGAGTGTTCCTTTGCTGTTTTCTGCTGAGCACTTGGCCCTTTTCCATGGGGATGCAGCGTGGGGGGAGGAATTGGCTGGGGAGGGGAGGAGCAGGCAGAGAGCAGCAGGAGGCTGGGCTGGGGGCACCGGGCTGGGGGCACCGGGCTGGGCTTTGGAACCGTGGCAGTGTCACCGGAAAACTCCCGCTGCACCAGGAGAGAATTTCCTTCTGTTGCTTTCAAAGGCCGGGCTGGGCTGGGCCGGGCCCGGGCCGGGCTGGGCTGGGCTGGGCTGGGCTGGGCCGGGCCGCTCATCCCTGCAACACCCCGGAGGTTTCCTTGGGGCAGGCAGGGATGCAGGCAGGGACGCAGGCAGGGATGCAGGTAAGGATGCAGGCAAGGATGCAGGCAGGGACGCAGGCAGGGATGCAGGCAGGGGTGCAGGCAGGGGTGCAGGCAGGGGTGCAGGCAGGGATCCAAGCAGGGGTGCAGGCAGGGGTGCAGGCAGGGATGCAGGCAGGGGTGCAGGCAGGGGTGCAGGCAGGGATGCAGGCAGAGGTGCAGGCAGAGGTGCAGGCGGGGATGCAGGCAGGGATGCAGGCGGGGATGCAGGCAGGGATGCAGGCAGGGATGCAGGCAGGGATGTAGGCAGAGGTGCAGTAAGGGGTGCAGGCAGAGATGCAGGCAGGGACGCAGGCAGGGATGCAGGCAGGGGTGCAGGCAGGGGTGCAGGCAGGGGTGCAGGCAGGGATACAGGCAGGGATGCAGGCAGGGGTGCAGGCAGGGGTGCAGGCAGGGATGCAGGCAGAGGTGCAGGCAGGGGTGCAGGCAGGGGTGCAGGCAGGGATGCAGGCAGGGATGCAGGCAGGGATGCAGGCAGGGACCCAGGCAGGGATCCAAGCAGGGATGCAGTAAGGGATGCAGGCAGGGATGCAGGCAGAGATGCAGGCAGAGATGCAGGCAGGGGTGCAGGCAGGGGTGCAGGCAGGGATGCAGCAGGGATGCAGGCAGGGATGCAGGCAGGGGTGCAGGCAGGGACCCAGGCAGAGATGCAGGCAGGGATGCAGGCAGCGATGCAGGCAGGGGTGCAGGCAGGGATGCAGGCAGGGGTGCAGGCAGGGATGCAGGCAGAGATGCAGGCAGGGATGCAGGCAGGGATCCAAGCAGGGGTGCAGGCAGAGATGCAGGCAGGGGTGCAGGCAGAGATGCAGGCAGGGATGCAGGCAGGGATGCAGGCAGAGATGCAGGCAGGGATGCAGGCAGAGATGCAGGCAGGGATGCAGGCAGGGATCCAAGCAGGGACCCAGGCAGAGATCCAGATGGATCCTGATGGTTTCAGACCCTGCAGCGTTTCCCGTTTTCATGTCTGACACCAGTGCAGAGCAGCACAAAATGCAGAACCACCCAACCTGAGCCCTTCATCTGCTGAGCTTCTGAACCTGCTTAAGGATGGTCGGAACCTCAATTCTGTGACTAATCTGATCAATCTCTAAATTTATTCCTTGTAATCAGCAATCTGTTTTCTTTAACTACAGGCACCATTACATGACCAGTACATGATCTAATTAAATGCAACGTATTAATGATCCCCTCTGTGGATTTGTGATCCTGTAATGAACGGTGGAACTGCACCACAACTCTGCTTGATTTGGTTGTGGCTTGGATTTTAAAATTATTTTCTCCATTTAATGGCCAAATAATTAATGATAAATCCGTGCATGACACTGCTGTAAAATCCTTGATGAAAACTGCTCGGAGAGGAGCATCAAGCTCAGCTAAGGTGGTAGAAATTATCATTAATTCAGCTCTTGCATGGATAATAGTTGGTCAGAGGCTGAGCTGTAAATCTGGGCTCACTTTGCCAGCTCCAGGTTTCCTGTTTGTTGCCATTTCCACAAAAACAGGAGCTGGGGGATGGAGCAGCAGTGACACCTGAGAGCTGCAGTTATTTGCTGGAATGTCAGCTCTGAGATTCCCTGTGATCTCTTGCAAACCTTGTGGTAGATTAAAGACAGAAACTGGGAGGCTGGAGACAGAGCTGGCTGCAGCTTGAAACAATTCCATAAATATTTATTTATGCACAGCTGCTCTCGTGGGTGACTTACAAGAGAACTCCATCCCCCTTCCTGTCTGATTTGTACAAGTGCCATAAATTGTCATTTTTTTGACCACTGCTTTTTCTAACAGTGAATTCAGCAATTTGGTTTCAAGTCAGACATGAGGAAAAGCTGGAGGATTGTTCAAGGGATAAATAAATGGTTTGGTAGGAACTTCATCACATGAAGGGAACTGACTTTCTCAGCAAGGGGTCAGTGAAGGCTGATCCTGCCTTGGGGCAGCAAAGCCCAGAGAAGCTCTTCCAGCCCCTTCTCGCCCCAGTTCCGAGGAATGTGACAAATGTTTGTTGAATTTTCTCAGCTGTTTGTGTAAAGTGAAAAACCCAGGCCTGAACCTTGAAAAACAGAATGTCCTCACACAGAAGGCAGTGGGTGACACCCCGAGAAAAACAAGCCTGACAATCTGCAGCCCTGCTTTCTGTGCTGGTGCCATGGAGCCAGGAGGCAAATTTAGACAATTTCTGGGTTGGTTTTTTTTTTTTTAGCTTTGCAAAGTCTGGTAATTGGATTGGTTTCAACTCTTTATTGCTGGTGGTTGAGCCTGTAAAATCTTCGCTGCGGAATCCTCGGTGCCGCTGCTTTGCCCTCGGAGGCGCCGGTTCCCAAGTGGGATTTGGAGCTGGGTTTGGGGTGCCCCGTGCCAGGCAGGCTCTGAGGCAGCTGGGGGCACAAATGCCAGTCAGCACAAAGTCACTGCTGCCCCTGAAGGGGGAAATTGCTTTGAGCTGACTGCTGGCAGTGGCTCCAGGGGAGTCCCAGGGGGATTTGCTGGAGCTCTGTTTTCAGGTTTCCCCAGCTGAGAGGAGCATGACAGAGAATTGGATCGATTTTTCTCTCCCTGTAGGCAGCCGAATTTCCATCACAAAGGAGTTTGGGTGAGTGTGCAGAGAACTGGCTCAGGCTGATCTTAGGCACCACCTGGGTTTTGGGAATGATTCCCCTTGGAGAACCTCAGGCAGTGCAGAGCAGAAAGACCAGGCAGGGAGGGGTTTGAACCTCCACAAGGTTGCAGTGATTCCAAGGAGCTCTGGATGCTCAGGAATTGGCTGCTTTGCTTCTTTGAGCAGGTATTTTATACATGTATGTATAAAAACAACAGATAAATTGGGACGGTGCACGCTGCCTTTGCTCTGCTTTGATCAGAGTGTAGCTCCTCCAGAGCTGCCCTGATTAAATCAGAGTGAAAATAGATTGAAAGGGCTTCTGTCTGATTTGTGAGACTTCTTCAGGTGTTAAGTGGAGAGAAAAAAACATCCAAGGAAGCAGGAAGAGAGAGTTTGCCATTTCATTGCCAAGGAAAACCCTTGCTAACACCCAGGGCAGTGAATCGAGGGCTTGGAACTGTAGAATTTCAGTGTTCAGGTAGCAAGGAGTGAATCTGCTGAGGAAAACGCTGCAGAGTCATCAGCACCATGTCCTGCTCAGGACAGGAAGGAGAGCAAAGCAATTTTTCCCCCTCCCAGAGCGGACTGCCAGGAGCAGAGGTGAGGTTGGTCAGGATGCTGCAGAGGTGCTGCAGGTCCCTCCATCAGCCTTAGCACCTCTCCCCACGCCATGAATATTGAAATCCCCCAGTCATTCATCTCACTTCCCCACCGAGGACAAGGGATGTTCAATTCCTGGCCACAAAAAGGCTCTGCAGGGGTGATTGAGTTACTGGAGTTGCTTAAAAGCTGCCTGGAACCAGAGAAAGGCCCTGACAGGCAGGGAGGGGAGGTCAGGGGTGGAGTTCATCACCTCCATAACAGAATTAATCAAGGGGAGAAAATCAGAACACGTTTGCTATTGAACGCTGGGTCAATGCTCGCTGGAAAGCATCGTGGTGTGGTCCAGATTTAGAATTCCCAGAGGGGAGTGAGAAAGGCTCAGGGAAAGTCCCAGGAACGGAGAGCAAATCCCTTTGTTTTGAGGGGAAAAGGGAGAGGGAAGGATGGGTTCAGAAAAGCTGCAGAAAGAGAAATTCTTGTCAGGTCTCCCTGCGATTTTAACCTTTCGTGAGGTTATTAAAGGTTTTAAATCCAACGGGGGGAATTGGGAAAGGAGAGAAATAAATACCAGAGAGGTGACTCAGGCTGGAGCATCCTCCTGGTCCTTTGGTGACAGCTCAGCCAGGGCTTTGCTCTGCCTGCACTTGTGTTCCTGGGGACTCCAGCCTGGGAGCTTCTGCTGAAGGGAGGAAAGCTGAGAGGGCTGATGAGAAATTTGTCCTTCACTCCCTCCTTCCACGTGGCTGGCCACGCTTAGATCCACTTCCAGAGGGGGATTTGCAGGCACAGGCTCCTGTCCCTGTCACAGCCCCTTCCCAGGAGTGCCACCAAGCCTGGTCCCCTCCCAACCCCTAAAACGCTGATCAGAAGCTCAGCAGGGCCACCCAGATTGGCATAAAATGGTGTTTTTCCTGTCCTGGTCAGTGTCCAGAAAACTTTGAAGTACCAGAGGGATGTATAGAACAATATCTAAACCACTTTGATTTCACTCCCTGCTGGCTCCTTCGCCCCTCTCTGCCCCTGATTTGTTTGTGCCAGTCTGGGATGGGCCAGCCCACACCTCTCAGTGTTGGCTGCTGTGAAACACAGGCACAGCCTCGGCACTGAGATAAGCACAGATTTCACTGCAAGAGGCAGGAGACCTTCAGAGGATGTTGCCTCTGGGGAAATTTGTTCAGTGAGAGGCTTTATTTTTAATGTGAAATGGAGGAACAAAACATAGAATTGAAGCTTTTTGGTAAACCTTGCATGGAGCCCACAGCCCAGCTCGCTCTCCTGCAGCCTTTTTGCAGCCTGCTATTATTCATGCCCCAGATTTGCTTTTTCTCAATGGGTTTCCCAAGATAAAAATGTGCATTCTGAAAGAAAAAAAAATTGATGATTAAAAACAAAAGTATATTTCTGCTTTGTAACCAACCAGGCTCCCTCAGGAGTCTCTGTTTGAAAATGAGCAGCACATTTCAGGTGTGCACCTGATTTTCCTGAGTCCCAAAGCTGCTTGTCAGAATTATCAAGGCAGTGGTGGCAGGCCTAGCTGGAGTAACTGGATTATTAGACAAGCATGCAAAAATCAGTGTTTTCTTCCCCTTCTAAAAACAATTGTTCCTGAATCTTTTGCTGCTGCATTTGGTGAACTTTTGCTGAGGTTCAGGGCTCTGAGCAGAGCAGCAGAAGCTGTTCAGATTTCCTTCAGCACCAGACTGGTTCCAAGAAAGCAAAGGCAGAAAAACGTGAGGAAAAGCTGTCTTTGAATTAAGGCCACGTCTTGATTGCACCCAGTGGCTTAAAGGGGAAGAAACTTGGACAAAAACTCCATCTGGGAGCTGTTCAGTCTGGATTTTCAGGCAGACTTCCACATTGCTCGAATTTCTTTCTTCCTGCCTTGACCCCAGCATAAAACTTGGCAGTTGGTGTGGAACAGAGCCTGGAGCTTGGGAAGCTCCTGAAGGAAACAAAGATGGTGAAGCAGCAAGGAAATGACCACTGGGGCTCCTGAGAGGGCTGAGGGTGTGCACACCCGTGGAGGCAGCACTAATTTACACATTCCTTGGGAAAAAACCCACACAGAGGCCATGCAAAATATCTGCTTCGTCCCCTCCAGAGCCCTCAGCACTGAACAGCCTCCTGCCCTTGAACTGCCCAGTTCTCCCCTCACTCCACACCATCAGCTTTGCCACCTTGCCAGTTGTGTGTTGGGCAGTGAAACCAGGGCTGAGGAGAGATGGAAAGCAGTAAAATATTAAAATAGGGGGTTTTTTCGGGGTTTGTACTGAGAGGATGTGCGAAGCTCTGGGCTGTAACAGCTGATGTGGGAGCTGCCCTGGTTTTAGGGCTCCCAGCACACGTGGGCCTGCTCAGGGGGCAGCTGAACAGCAGGGACCAAAAGGCTCTTCCAGCTCAGAAATCAGGCACCAGCCCTTGGGAGGAAAGCTCCAAACCCACCAAAACTCTCTGTGGACAAGGACTGAGCCCAAATCTTGGCTGTGGAGACCCTTACCCAGGGCTCAGGACCCCAAAGGGGGAGCAACCTCACCAACCCCTCCCCAGAAATGTTGGGGTTTGTTTTCCCACAGGGAATCGTTGATATTTCCACATTTGGTGACTCTGCTGAACACCCAGCTTGGAGATCTGGCCCTGGGTGGTATCAGTGTGATAATTGGTATCAGTGTGATAATTGATTGTGCCAGGGCTCAGCACAAACATTCTGCTGAACACCAGAAGAAATGGAAATCTGGAGAATGTGTTTACCAGACACACAACCCCTGAGATGCTGCTCCTCCTGTTGCCATGGTTACTACACTTGTCTGACAATATTAGGAGGGGAATGTTCACATTGATTTCCCCCCCCTCCTTGTTTTCCCTCTGAAATAAAATACAATACCTGGGAATTAAATTAATCCCTGGTCTAACTGCAGTTGGCTTTCCAGCACTACTTGGGGTGCTGGATTTTTCCCCTTTGGACTTCACCAGCCCAGGGCATTCCCTCAAATTCCCTGTTTGCCACTGCTCCTCTCCCCTTAACCCTTCCCCTGCTGTGCTTTCCATGAGAAGGGTCACCCCAGGTGTAGGAGGAGAAGGATTGTCTGAGGGATTGATGGGTTTTGTGTGCACTGGAAGATGGGCATGATTTATTTAAAAGCCTAATTTCCGAGCAGTGTTGTTTCATTGGTGCTCAAAGGAGTGTGGGTGCTCTCATTTCACTTTATAACTCCCATTCAAACCAAGTCAGCTGGGAATCAATTTAGAGAACAGCATTAAGCTGCATTTCCCATGTTATAAGAACAAATAGAATCACAGGAAATGGAGCTTGCCCCCTCTGACCTTGTTAATGTAACGCTCACTCAGGTCTCTGATGGCCCAAACAAGGAGAGTCCCACTTTTACAGTCACTTTTCCATCCTCTGGGCACACCTGATGCTGTGAGAAGCAGCCTGAGAACTGATTTAAGCCACACTGGTACAAAATTCCTCAGGTGTGAGGCACTGGAGCCTGTGAGGAAGATGGAGAGGGACTTTTCACAGGGATGTGCAGTGACAGGATGAGGGGGAATGGCTTCAGAGTGACAGAGAGGAGGTTTAGATGGAATATTAGGAAAAAATCCTTCCCTGTGAGGGGTGGAGGAGGGAATGGTGGTGCTGCTCTCACAGAGGGGAAAGAATCCAAGAGGAAGCTTTGTTCCTACACTTAGCAATTAAAATCAATCTTTCCTTCCCTTACTGGAATCTGATAATCCTGAAAGCTTCCAGCATTGAACACTGAGGAAGAAAACTTGCTGAGTGCCAAAGGCTCTCAATCCATCCCATCAGCAGCCCCCTGTAAAACTACCAAATAACATTTGTACTGCCCTGATCCTCGCCCTAAATCAGGAGTTTTGTCTTTGCAGTTTATCCTGCAGTGGGGCTGAGGGATATTACGAAGGCACAAAGCTGAGGATGGGGTTGCTTAGCAATCCAGCACGAAGGAATCGCTGCTAAGCTCACATGAACGTGATGTTCCTGTCACAAACTGGCACAGAACTCCTGCAAGGATCTCTTCATTGCTCCATTTCAACGTTAAACATTTAGGTACAAACAGCTTAAAAAATCCCAGGCTTTTGTGGGTTTTATTTCCTAATTTAACACTTTCTCCCTCAGTTTATGTCTTCCATTCTGAAAACTGAGGCAGCAACATAAGATTCCAAACACATCAGTGTTGCTTTTACCTTTGCTGGCTGCTGCAGCAAATTAAAATCACCTGCTGGTGATAATCCCCCTGCCTGGAGGCTTAATGATGCCATGCACTCTGCAAGGGGAGTTTTTGGTGCTTGATCCAATTATCCAGTGCTAAAGATGATTCAGGAAGGAGAGAGGGAGGATGCCGGGGTTCTGTGTCATTGTTTGGTCACACACAAGAGATGAGCCTTTGAACAGGATGTATCACAGACTTCCACTGCAAAATATCATTTAGGTAGACAAGACCAAAGGTTGGGGGAAAGAATTTCTCATTCCCTCAGCCCACCAATGGGAAAATGAGGAGCACTGATGCACGAGGGCCTTTAAAAGCCACTGCAGTGCCAAGCTCAGCCGGGGGACTCTGGGATGGCTGATTTCAATCCTGCCTGCAGAGCGATGCTTTCTCCTGTCTCAGTGGCTCCTGCTCTTTCTTCCTGCTTTTAATTTACATTGCACAATTTAACCATTATTGCAGGCCCTTCAGGCTATTTATTCTTGGAGAATAAAAGCTGAATGGGAGCACCCTGTGCAGGAGCTGGAGCAGCTCCTGAACACTCCCTGCTGCTCTCCTGCTGCCTGGCAGAGCTGGGGCTGCTCTGGCCCGGACCCCAGACAGGTGACAGCAAACAGAGCAGGGTGCCCAGAGGAGCTGGGGCTGCCCCATCCCTGGAAGTGTCCGAGGCCACGTTGGAATGAGGTGCTCCAGGTGGTGGGAGGTGCTGCAGTGGGGCTGAGGGATATTAAGAAGCCACAAAGCTGAGGATGGGGTTGCCCCATCCCTGGAAGTGTCCAAGGCCACGCTGGAATGAGGTGCTCCAGGCAGTGGGAGGTGCCCAGGGTTGGAACAGGATGAGCTTTAAGGGCCCTCCCAACCCCAGCTGTTCCATCACACTAAAAAGCTGTTTGTAATCTCCCCTTCCAGGGTATCTGAGAAGAATTAATGTGGAAAACCACTGTGTTTGCCCCCTCCCTGTGATATTTAGCTAATAACACTCCTTGAAGCAAAGAGGAAGGTGTTGGAATGGGGTGTGCTCAGCAGATGGGGTGGCAGGGGCTCTGCCTGGTCTAACTGCTCTCCATCCCGGCCACACTTGGATGGCAAACTGCACAGCCCCACGTGTTTCTTGTAAATGTTGTGATTTTATGGCCCTGAGGAGTGAAACAATCACATTGATTGATTGGGAGAACTGCCCATGGAGGGCACT
This sequence comes from Lanius collurio, assembly GCA_020086605.1. NCBI lineage: Eukaryota > Metazoa > Chordata > Aves > Passeriformes > Laniidae > Lanius > Lanius collurio. The sequence goes on along the minus strand of JACBWW010000043.1, from coordinate 3,293,985 downwards.
GCTAAAGGTAGTGAGCAGCTCGTGGGGTCACTGAGCAAATGCTGAGAGGAATAAGGAGAATGAAAGCCCTTAATTCCTCTGACATCAGCACCAGCCCTCCTGCACCTGCCCAAAACACATCCCTAGAAACCAGAGATCTGAATCCTTTAGCTGGGTCATTCCAGGAGAGATTTCTAAAACGTGGAATTTCTGTACCAGTCTTTTCTTCCCCTGAAAACAACAGATGCAAGTGAAGAGCACAAAGCGGGGTGAAAAGCTCTGTTTTGATGAGTAGGCCTGAGAGAATTCAGAGTGAGTTCTGAGTGGGATCTCTTGGCCTGTGTGCTCAGAACAGAGCATCACTCAGTGCCTGGGTTGATTCTGCATCCCACAGGATCTTTTTCCTTGTGTTTTTCATCAGCTTTGTCTTCTTTAACTGAGCAGGACCAGGAGTGTCTGTGCTCTAACCAGGGCTGGGTGGGAGCTCTGGGCTTTGGAAGGGGACAAACCAAAGCTGCTTTGTGCAGAAATCCCCGTCCAGCATCCCTGGGGACAGGCACGGCGGGGTCCCAGTGCCATCTGCAGTGGGGTGACACCACCCCATTGCTCAGCCAGGCCCCACTGGAGCCTTTCACCCCAAGGGGGGCTGCCAGGAGTGTGAGGGAGTCCTTGTGATGCTCCCATCACTCCAGGAGACCTTTCCCTGGCCCTTTCCCACCCTGCCCCATAGCTCAGGAGAGGAGCTCCTCATCTCCTCGGGGCAGCTGCTGTGCAGCAGGGGCAGCTGCTGGGCTCCATAATTGATTTATTTCTCCTCAGCAGGTCTGGGGAGGCTCCCAGGGAAGCCCTGGGCTGGGAGGGGAGGCTGCTGGCCCCCTTGACAAGTGACATGATGGAGAAAATTGCCATGTCAGCCCTGATTAGGGACAGCATTTCCCTCCCTCCCCGGCAGGACCCATCCCGAGCCTGAGAAGGTCCCGGCCACAGGAGCTGGGAATCACCTGGAGCTGGTGGCCCTGGGCTGGGTGTGGATGTTTGAAAAGACACCCAGGGGAGGCTGCTGGGGCCTAGGGGGGATTTTCAAGCACATTTTCATGCTTGACCTGCTGCTCACCCCTCCCCTTGCCAGGAGACACAAGGAACAATGTGCTCCTTTCTGAGCCAGGGTGCCCTGATGGTTTTGGCCGCTTCCTAGGGATGAGATCAGGGAGGGAACTCATGGAAAACAATTCCTTTTCCCCCTAATTAGAAACTATCAGCACCTCTCACTCTCTCTAGGACTATTCAACACCACTTGCTGGCTCTTGCAAGGCCCCTTCCCAAAGGCCTGGTTTTAGAGACACAAGGCTGGGTTGAGCTGGCTCCAGCTGCAGCCTCTGCCACTATTTTGGGTGGTTCTGAGGGCATCATCTCCCTGTTCATCAGCCCCAGAGCAGCCTCTGCTACGCCCTGGCAGGAACTCCTGATGCCTCCACATATTCTTTCCTCTATTAGACAGGAAGAACTTTGGAAAAAAATTCAAATACCGACCTAAAATCTGCATCCCAACCATGTCTAGGAACCCTTTTTATAACAATAAATTTGCATCCCACCTGACAGGGACCATAGGCAGCTGCCACCCTGGTTATTCACAGCACAGAAATCTCCTTTGACAGGTTTTGGTTTCCTTGTTTGCTCACACTAATTGTTTTCCCTGGGAGCCTGGAGCAGGGTTCTGTCCTAAGGCAAAGGAAGCCTCTGGCAGCAGAAGTGTGAACAGTCCTGCCTGGGCTTTGGGCTTGGACATCCTTGTGGTTCCTCCACCTCCAGGGAGGTGCAGGGAATATTCCTGCTGATGAATTTCCGTGGAAATCCCCATTGTTGTTCCAAATTATTTTAACTCAGTCAATTTATCACAGCCTCTTAATGGTGGTGCTCAGCAGAGCTGATGAAGAACCTCACCAGGGTCAAAAAGAGAGGGAAAGAGGCATTTCCCAGATTCTCTCTTTAGCTCAGATTCCTCCATTCCCAGGGCCCACTCGCTTGCCTTGCAAATGAATTTGTCAGAAACCAGGGCTTGGCTCCTGTGACAGATGAAAACAGCACAGTTCTGGTGCTGAGCTCATCCCAGTCCCCTCCCACCCCAGCGCATTTCATGCCACAGCCACCATGTGTTACCAGGGTTTTGTTTGCCATCCCCATGCCTGGCATCTGACAGGCAATTTAAACTGCAAGTTGAGCTTCAGAAGCAGCAGCAGTCCTGCTAAGGGCAGGAGGACAGGGGAAAGCAGGAGGAGAGCTGGGATGGTTCCCAGGGAGGGAGGAACGTGCAGGAATCCCTGGAGGAGCTGCTCCCCTCTGGTCCTCAGCACCCAAAGGCTGCAGAGAGCCTGGGCAGCTGGAGAACGTTCATATCCTCCAAATCCAGCTGCCACTGGGGTACCTGGGTTTGCCTTCCCTCCCTTGCCCTGTCTCTTTTTTAGTTTGTGCCACAGAACCCTGCAGGAAAAATCAGCCAAATCCCTTATTCCTATGGAAAGGGAAAGGAACAATCCCCATCCCCATGTCTGGGATCTGACAGGCAATTTAAACTGCAATTTGAGCTTCAGAAGCAGCAGCAGAAGCAGGACCCCTGTCCTGGTAAGGGCAGGAGGACAGGGGAAAGCAGGAGGAGAGCTGGGATGGTTCCCAGGGAGGGAGGAACGTGCAGGAATCCCTGGAGGAGCTGCTCCCCCCTCATCCTCAGCACCCAAAGGCTGCAGAGAGCCTGGGCAGCTGGAGAACATTCATATCAAAATCCAGCTGCCACTGGGGTACCTGGGTTTGCCTTCCCTCCCTTGCCCTGTCTCTTCTCTTTTAGTTTGTGCCACAGAACCCTGCAGGAAAATTCAGCCAAATCCTTTATTCCTATGGAAAGGGAAAGGAACAATCCCCATCCCCATGTCTGGGATCTGACAGGCAATTTAAACTACAATTTGAGCTTCAGAAGCAGCAGCAGAAGCAGGACCCCTGTCCTGTTAAGGGCAGTAGGACAGGGGAAAGCAGGAGGAGAGCTGGGATGGTTCCCAGGGAGGGAGGAACGTGCAGGAATCCCTGGAGGAGCTGCTCCCCTCTGGTCCCACAGAGACCCCCCTGGTCCTCAGCACCCAAAGGCTGCAGAGAGCCTGGGCAGCTGGAGAACGTTCATATCAAAATCCAGCTGCCACTGGGGGACCTGGGTTTGCCTTCCCTCCCTTGCCCTGTCTCTTTTTTAGTTTGTGCCACAGAACCTTGCAGGAAAAATCAGCCAAATCCCTTATTCCTATGGAAAGGGGATCCCCATCCCCAATCCCCATCCCCAACCAGATTTAAAAGGATCTTTAGTGCCTGGAAGTGGCAGCAACAACCCTCCCCAGCAGCAGAGGATGGCTCCTCCAGGAAGACCAGCAGCAGCCTAAACATTGTATTTTTGTGGGGAAAAGAGAACTTTAGGAACACAGATTGCCCAGGGAAGGAAAATTTGCATGGGTATTTTCTTTCTGGCTGATATCAAATCTCCCTGCCCGGGAAATGAAGCGAGGGGGGGTTTTTTGCATGCTCTGCATGGCCGAGGTAATGGGAGATTTTGTGCTCTAAGTGGAGATAGCAGAATCACATCGGGCAGGTGAGAAATTGCCTTTCACCTTCCTGCAGCCACTCTCACTGCTCTGAAACAGGGATGGGGGTGGTTTCTACAGAGAAATCATCTCCAGAAAAATAAAACAGCTTTTAAAATACCAGGCCTGGAGGAATAGGTAACTCATCTGTAGGAGCAGTGCAGTACAAGAGGAAATCCAGATGAATATTTAGCAGAAGCAACAAACTCGTAACACCACATTTTCCCCCAGAATATTCTTTTCTCCACTTTATTGTTCTTTTAGCTCAGCTTGAATGCTTTGGAAACAGCTCAGGTGATTCTTTGCAGACTAAAGCAGTGAGAAGAGGTTTTTTTGGTGCTTATATTATTTCATGTACAGCTGGCAGAGCTGATGGTCCTGGTGGTGCACGTGCAGCTCCAAAACCCTTCCAGGTAACTGTGATTTTTTTGAAGGAGCCATTATGGAATTTCTTATTCACATCCCCTCATTTGTGAGGTTTCAGCTCTCCTTTCTGAGGTTGGGGGATTTTTCAGTGGGTTTTTAGCCACTTCAGAATTTTTGTTTTCGATTTCAGCATGGTTTTAATGAAAGTGAAAATGTTAATGTTCATAAAAACAACAGTCCCCCAGTGACTCACTTAAAGAAAGTACATGAGGGTGTGCTTTTATGCTGAAATATCCTGTATGGGGTGTTTTCCTATTTTATCTCTTCACAACCTTGGAATAGACTGGGACTAAATTGAAATTCCAAACAAAAATCTGGAAGTGGCTAAAACCCCATGAAATTTGACTTTTCCCCCTTTCCTTGGCTGGCACAGCCCCTCACCTGGGAGGAAAACAGGCTGATAACTGGGAGTTCTGCCTCACCCTGTGATTGCTCTATAAATATGAAAGGGAATTCCAAGGGACTTGGAATCAGTGTTCCAACACACCTGTTGGCATTTGGGGCTGCCCAGGTTTATTCCCTTGCTGCAGTCCCTCCAAATTCCTCTCTCCTTGCAAGCCCCCACTCTACTGGCATCAATAATATATTAATATATTCCTGTGTACTAAGCAGCTCTTAATAATTACCTCAACCCTTAATTTGCTGCGACTCAATTACTGCAGCAGCTCGTTGACATTGTTAAGGTTAATAACTCAGAGATTCAGAGGACAGGACACATTACAAATCAAATTGATTGTGGCAATTGTTGCAGCAAACCAGAGGAACAATAGGAAAAGTGGTTTTATTTAGCAACACTCAGGCAGCAACTTTCCCAGCAGTCACATCCCCTGGGAGAGCTGCAGAGGTCCATGGATGGTGCTCTGGGGAGGTTCTGACTGGGAAATTCAAGCAGTTTGGGCTGGGAGGGTCTTTCCTAAATCCTGGGGGATTTCCCCCTGTGCTGGAAGAGCCAGGTTGGATCCAATACAGGCAGTGCTGGTAAAAAAATAGCAAATTCTCTCATCCCAGTAGTCTGTCTGGACTACAGCTCCTCTACAACAATCTCCATGAGGGAAAAACCCCCTGGATTATTGTCCCAGCACGGGTCTGACCCTTGGCTCTGAGCATGGCCTTTAATTTCTGCTTTTCCTTCTTCAGAGCTGGAGCAAGGCAGGACCACTCTGCTCTTGTCTCATCCCCACCACTGAGCAAAGGAGTGATGCTTTAACTTATGTGCTGAAGTGACTCCTCAAATGAATCTTAATCACATGGGCTAATTAGAGGCTGTGTTTGTTAATCAGATGTGAATAGCAGGCTGATTTCTCTATTTAGATAAATGTCTGCTGCAAAACCTCTTGGCAGATGGGCCAGTGTTTGCTCCCCCCAGCCTAAGTGGGCATTTTAGCAGGTTGCAAACATCGTTTTGTAGCTCCTTGGGGACAAAGGGAAACAGCAATTCTGGTGTCCCCCACAGGGGCCCAGGCACTCCCCATGGTGGGAGGTAGGGAGGTGTTGCCTGTGGGAATCTGTATTTGGGATTCCTGGCTCCTCCTTGTCCTGAATTGTGCTAAGCTGATGCACAGGACTGCTCAGAACTCCCTGCCCCACAAAATAAATCAGGGTGGGATTTACTTGCAGCCTTTACAGGCTGAGAGGAACCAGGTTAAATTCTTGGGGATGCCCCTTTGCATGGCAAGGAGCCAGAGTTGGATGATCCTTGTGGGTCCCTTCTAACTGTGATTCCATGATTTTAAATAAAACTGAAAGCTGCAGAGAGCAGCTGCAGCTTATCTTGTGTCTAACCCAACTTTTACCAAATTTATGATGCCCTCAAGTCCTTAAACCAAGGAAAACCAATGAATTTGGCCTTAAGAGGTCCTTGGGGCTCTGTTCCTTGGGCTGGGGGTGCTTCACCTTCTGCCAGCTCTCCTCTCCTCACCACCCCATGGATCTTCTCCAGTGTGCTGGGGTGGCTCTGGCTGGGCCTCACCTCCCTCCTGGCTGCTCCAATCAACAGCTGAAGCTAAAATGAGCTTTTCAGTGTGTTTGGCTTCCCCTTCACTCCCCAGAATTACCCTGAAGAGTATTTAAATATCTCTCCTAATAATTACACCGAGTTCCCAGCTACCAATATTCCCAGCAGCTCCTCTGCCTGTGGAAGTGCTGAGTTCTCCTGCTTTTATCGTGCCTACCTATGGATTACAAATAGATCTTATTAACTGCTCCAAGCTGACACATCTATTGGAATAAAGGGGCTCGTTTCTTCCCAGGCAGCAGAACAATCTTCCTGTTATGCTAATAAATACAGGAATTTGCATAAATCTAATCAGATGGGGAGGCTCAAATGGAGCCCAGCGCTCTGGGGTGCTTGGGAGAGCTGCTCCTGCCAGGGAATTTAGGGGAAATGGTCACCACCAGTTGGAACTGGGCAGGGACTGGGAGAGAAGGGGGTGAGAGTTGTCTTTCCATCAATCCAGCTCCACTCCCAGGGGGATTGTGTTGCAGAGACCCTGTCCTGGGTTTCACAGCTTGTTTTATTATGCATTGTATACATTAAATGTTGTATTAGAGATAAGAAAAGGGAATTTGCTCCGAGCCCTGGCTGTGCTGGACCATCCCTTTGGATGGATAATGAGCTCTGCAGTGGCTCTGCTTTGTGCTTTTGCAGCGTGACAATTGCAGCACTCCAAAACCCCACAGGTGCTGTGGGTGCTGGGAGCATCCCCAGCCTCACAAACCCTTTTTGCCCCGGTGGTGAGCAATCCCTTTTCCTCCAACCCCATCCAGATAAACCAACCAAGCCCCCTGCAGATTTGGGGAGAGAAGCTGCTCAAATGCTGGAGCCACTGGTGATGTTCATCCCCTTGTGTGGGGTTTTGTGTCTTGGACAGCTCTGCATCAGACTGGGCTGGGAAAGGATTTTTCCTGTGGGGCAGAGTGGGGCAGTTTGTGCATTCTCCTCCCTTTTTGAGCTGGTTTAGTGCTGGAATGATGCAGCTGCTTCTCTCTGCACTGGTGTTAATGACAAACATGTCCCTCCCTGCTCATCCCTGCTGCCGCTCCCCTCCTGCTTTACCCTCCAACAGTCCTGGATTTGCTTTTGGAGGGCAGGAGAACGCTGCCTTCCCTTTTTAGCACATGTGCAAATGCTCAGCAGATCTGCTGCCCTGTGGGAAGCCTCCTTGGACTGAAACCCGGGATCTGCTCGGCTCAGGGGGGGCTCACTGAGCTGGAGAGGCACGGGAAGTCAAGGAACACCTTCCAGACACAAACAGATGCACCCTTCCTGCAGAATGAGCCCTAAACCACATCTCCCACCTGGTTTTGCCTCAGATCCCATCTGGATTCCTGGCTGGAAGCGTTGCTGCTGAGTGCAGCCCTTCCCATGCCGAGGAGGGCTGGGAGCTCGGGGCAGCCTCAGAGCTTTTATTCATTCCTTTGGAAAACACTTCCCAGGCAGCTCGGAAGGCTTTGGGAACCAAACGTGGCTCCAGCAGTAGCTGGGGACTCTTCTTACAAGGTGAGGATGCTCCCAGGGCAGAGAGGGAGAATTTGTCAAGGAAGTGGCAGGAATTCCCCCTGAGGTCAGGCAGGGGAGGCACCCAAGGGCTCACCCAGGCCAGGGACCCTTCCCACCAAGTCCACCAATTGCTCCATCCAGCCTGGCTTTGGGCAGTGCCAGGGATGCCCAAAGCTGGGTTTCCAGGGATGATGGGATTCCAGCTATTCCTGAGCATTTTGTTTTTCTAAATTTTCCTGTGGGAGAAATAGTTCTGTTCCTGGGATTTTGGGGCTGGGCTGGGTCTGTTCTTCTCCTTTTGCTGCTGATCCAGCCCCCTCCATGTTCCTTCTTCCCAATGCTTGACTTTAGATTTGTCTCCTTTGGGGATGGGGCTTTATCCAGATCTGTTTTAATGAGAATATTCACACTTCTCTGGGAGCCTGTGCCAGGCCTCACCTCCCTCACAGGGGAGGAGAGAAAGGGCCCCTCTCTCCAGAGCTGGAAAATCCCTTTCCCATCCTGTTCTCGTTCATGTTCAGGCTCTGGAGGTGTCCCTGAGGGATTGCCTTCAGTTCATGGTTGTGTTCAAGTGACAGAGTCCTCTGCCCCCATCTTTTCCATGTGTTGGAAAACAGGGTAAAAAACCTCAATTCGAGGCCTTGTAAAAAGGGGAGGATGATTTTAATTTCCATACAGAATATGTAATCCCATTGCTGCACTTGCTCTTTTTGACAGCTGTGCAACACCTGTAAAGCCAAATACCCAAAGGTGGTTTGGGCAGGGTCCCTGCATGCAGCACCAAAGTTGGGATGCAGTGACATGGTTTGTTGTGACTTTTATTGGCTGAATTTTGAGATCATAAAAGCCTTTAGCTCCCCATCATTCCCCCAGCACAAACCTCCCCTGTAGCAGTTACAGGTCAAACAACGAGAGCAGCATCAATTTGGGTGACATAAAAGCAGTCCAGGCCACCAGAGCCCTGCAGGATTCATTCCACACCCAGAGAGGTGATTTATCTCAGGAATGATGACTTCAAGTTTGCCCATTTGGTGCAGCTCCAAGAGGCTCACAGAGCATTTGGCTTGGAATTAATGCAGGAAAGGACTTTCAGACACTTTAGCAGGGCAGAACCCTTGGAGGAACCAGGAGGTTTTCCTGAGAACGTTCAATGTCGCCTTAAATTAGGCCATAAAAAGTAAGTGCTTTTTAAAAGCAGTCTTGCACAGTAGGGTCTGCATTGTCAGAGCTTCCTGGTGATTTAAAGGTTCTCCTTCCTCGTGGCTCCTGCAAAAAATTCAACAAATGGGTGCCTGGCTGCTGTAAAAAATACCCTTGCCTGTAAATCTAGAGGAAAAGCTATAAATAGATAATATATATATAAATAAATATATATATATATATAAATGTGATAAACATCTATAACCCAGAGCCCATAAAACCGGGAGTCTGACACCAGAGGTGGGAAGTGCTGTCAGGAGAAGAGGAAACCTGGGTTTTTTGGTTAGGGATGTCATGGTGGCTGCTGCTGTGATGTTTTTCCAGGGTGTTTCTTGTAGTATTTACTTTTCTTTGGGGGATCACACTGGCTGTGATGAACCAGAGGAAATCCTGCAGCACTGAAGGGGCTCATTTGTCACAAAGCTGCTGCTTTTTGCCTTGTTCTTTCTGTTACATCATTTGAGTCACCCTTGCTGGGATTCCAGCTATTCCTGAGCATTTTATTTTTCTAAATTTTCCTGTGGGAGAAATAGTTCTGTTCCTGGGATTTTGGGGCTGGGATGGGTCTGTTCTTCTCCTTTTGCTGCTGATCCAGCCCCCTCCATGTTCCTTCTTCCCATTGCTTGACTTTAGATTTGTCTCCTTTGGGGATGGGGCTTTATCCAGGTCTATTTTAATGAGAATATTGTATTTTATTACATTGAATTTTATTAGCCACAGGATCCAGTGACAGCTGCCCTGCATGGGCAGCACCTCTCTCCCAGTGCCTCTTACAGAGTTTTCTTACCCCCTGAACCCCTCTGTCATTACTCCCCCCCTGGCCTTCAACTTCAATCAGCTTTTGCCTCCCTGGGCCTTGGGTCAGCTGCTCTTGGCTCCAGGGCCACCTCCCTGGCTCTTCCTGGGATTCCCAAAGGGATGGGAATGGGCTCGTCTGTGGGGCAGGGGCTCAGCACAGGGTTAAGAAAACAATGTGGGGAGGAATTAGTGCAGGGCAGGAGAGCCTGGCCTTTCCCAGAGCCGCCTGAAAAGCCCTTTCAGAGCCATTTAATGTCCCCTGTCAGTGGCTGTGCTGGCTGACCCAGGGGACAAGAGCCCCCTCAGTCCCCTTGGGTCCCTTGGTGCTCTGGGTCCCCTTACAGGGGTTGGGTTTTTCTGAAAACGAGCACATGGACAGAAAAAAAAGGGGGAAAAAAAGAATTCAGCTTGGTAAATAACATTCCCTTCCCCATCAAGAGCTTAACAGGGAAGGACAGGGCCCAAGCCCAGCTCCAAAAGCCTGGTCCTAATCTCTGATGACATCTTGGAGCCAGCACCAGGCCGAGGAGGAGCAGCACAAAACAGCCCTGAGCAGGACAGAACAGAGCAGTTTCCACCTCCCCAGTCCTTCTGCTGTGCCTTTGTGGCAGTGGGAGCTGTGCCCTGAGCTCTGCACCAGGAGCTCTCCTGGCTCGGGCTGGTGGCCAGGTGGCCACTGCTGTCTGGGGCTCCTGAATAATGCACTCAGCACGTTTATTTTAAACCCTGCAGTCCCCCGAGGGCAGTGCTGGTGGCTCTGCA
>JACBWW010000043.1:3134104-3205073 GCA_020086605.1 Lanius collurio | reverse complement strand
CACTTTTTTGCTTTTTAATAGGTGTGCTTAAGTTTCTGATAACCTCTGTTTTAGTTACTTGTTAATCCCCAAAGAAAAGGCTGAATCACCTGCAGATGAAAGTCCTGTTGAAATCCTCATTATTTTGGTTAAAAGAAACTATTTTTATATGAAGAATTCTTGTGTTTTGAGACTGGATCTAGATTTGAATGAAACCACAGCTCCACTGTGGACCCTTTTTGTTGTGTTCAGCCCTGGATTTCAGGCTCTGGTTTGTAGCTGCAGTCGCTCTGGCAGGTCTGGAGAGTGAGCAGTGCCCTATCACACTATTCCATAGCTTCTGTGTATTCCCAGGAGTTGTTTTTCATCAACCTAAATTGGTCCATCCAAAGCAGCCTTGAGATAAAAATAGCAAATCCCACAATCACTCATTTGGTGCGTTCAGGCCCTGCATTATTGATGTATTCCTGCAGTGTCCTCTGTGTCCAAAAGATTCATTGCTGTGATTTATTATTTAGTGGCACATGCAGAAATACCTCCAAGCATTAAAAAAGCAAAAGATAAAGGTATTTTCTTATCAGGTGAATGGTTCTCTTATCTCCTTTTCCTTGAAGATTGCAGTGAGTAGTGAGAGCAGAGGAATTTAGTTGGAGTGGTGAGTGAAAGCAATGCTGCTGATTCCCTTGGAACTTAGCACTTTAAATGGATTAGAACTAAAAATATCCCAGNCCATGGGGATAAACTGGGAATAAGGCTTGGTTCTACCTTGTTTTCCTCCTCTAATCTGCTTTCCCTCCCAGCCCAGGGGGAGCTGAGCAGTGCTGCAGTTTGGCCTCACTTGACTTCAGCTCTCGTGGGTGTTTTAATCTGGTGCCTCACGAGTGAAGCTCTTCCTACAGAGAGGGTGCAGCTCCTTCCCTCCCTCCAGAGAGCCAAGCCTGGCTGTTCCCATCTTCCTTTCAAGGCATTGGGAAGCCCATGGCTTTCCAAGGAAATCAGCCTCCCTTTTGCCAGTGGAAAGAGCTGTTTTCTGCCTGACCTGTGGTTGGAGGGATGAAGCCTTTCAGGAGCCTCAGATAAATAAGAAATACAGCAGAATCCCAGAATTCAGCATATTGTAGGTGTTGATGGTTCCTTGAGCTGCACTTTTTGGGGCTGTGTGTGGGATTTCTGCAGCTCTGCACGTTTCCCTGGGGAATTTGTGTTCCCCTTCTCCAAAACCTGTGTGGAGACATTTGCAGAGATTCAGCAACCAAAGCACTGCAGCGATGCAGGGAGGGACCTGAAATGCAGTTTTGTGTAGCTGGAGATCTGCCTTCAGCCATTTGTGTTTCAAGCAGCACAAACCCATGATTGATGTGCTGATATTCTCGTTCTGCTTCAGAGTTTCTCGTTGCTTTTCCCTTCTCCCCTCTCAAACTGTGGATTCAATTGTTAGTTTGGCCTCCAGTACATAATTAGTGATGTTTCTCAGGCACAGCTCACTGCAGTCTGTGGGACTCCTTCCTGTGACATTGACAGGGTTGCTTTTTTCTAAATATCTTTTTTTTTTCCTTTTGACAACATTAATTTTTACACAAATTTATGAATTTAACCCTTGGTGAGGAAGGTGATGCGTCCTGGCTTTGAATTAATTCCTAATGCCCTTGTTTCCTGACACCATGATTTATATATATTCCATTTAATTCTGGGATTTATATATTATTAATTCCTAATTCCATTATTTCCTGACTTTTCCCCACTTCCATTTGTTTTTCTTCTTTTTCAGAACGTTTGTCTCTTATTGGCTGCATATTGAAGTTCTGACATTCCTGGATAAATGGATTATTAATAAATTTATGGGGTGCAGTGCTTGGGAGCAGCCTGGCTGTCCCCAGGGGTAGATGGGGACGAGTGCCTGCTGTCCCTTGGACACCTCACAGATCTGATTGTAAATTGGCCCAAAAAGGGGGGTTTACTGGAGCATGGCCAGGGCTGTTGGATCTGTGCTGGTGGAGAATCAATCAGGGCTGCTGACAGAGCTGGGCAGGGGGGACAGGGTGGGTGGGGACTCCAGGCACTGTTTTCTGTTCTGTTTTCCAGCACAGAAGGTGGAATAGTAATTTATTATCTGACATTCTTTGCAAACAGATGGAAAACACTCTGCTTGTGAATTTGCAAGGGAAAGGATTCTGGGAGCAGGCCTTCCCCCCTTGGTTTGTTTTTTTTTTTGCATGCTTAGGAAAACAGCGATGAAGTCATTCCTTGTTGTTGGAAGGGAACTCATGTGGTGTTCCCACTCCAACTGTTGGGATGGATAAGAAGTCCCCAGACCATCCACCCTGGACGTGGTAAATGGATCGAAGAAAAGGGAATAAAGTGATGGCTGAGAAGGACAACGAGCTCTGTGAGTTCTGCTGGATTCTCATCCTACAGTTTGTGGGGTTTTTTTGTGTAGGAAAAAACCTCTCTACTGGATATAATGATCTGGTGAAGGAAGAGGACATGTTAAGGCTAAAATCATCTGATTTAAAAGCTGAGCAGGTGAATAAATGGCCCAGGAATCAGTGAAAGTGCCCTTTGCAATGTTTGTGTTGTAGTTTGGGTTTGTTGTAGCTTTTTTCAAGAGGGAAAGTCATTAACTTGTTTCTTTGTTTTGGTGGGGATGTTCTGCCTTCAGTGAGTTTAAAACCAGGGTGTTCTCACCCTGCAAAGATAAGAAAGGAGCTCTGGGTTTGCCCGGACTGGAGTGCAGCTAAGAGCCCTGGGGAATTAGGATTTTGTTGCTTTTGGCAATGAAATGCCCTCTGGGTGTGTGCCCTGGGGTGTGCAGGCCGTGGTCAGACACTGCAGAGGTTCCTGAAGCACAGACTGGACAGAAACAGCAGCAAGTGATGGGGACTGGAATTGGAACTTTTCCCCTGCAAAATAAAGCACCTGCAGAAGGCAGTGTAGGGTGTGCAGTCAGACAGATGGGTGCTCACCCTAAATCCCCTGCAGTCCCTGGGACACCTGGCCCAGGCTGTGGGCAGGGCACCCTCGGTTGGAGCTGCTGGGGGAGGTCGTGGGAGCTCTTTCTTGGGTGTCCAGATTACAGTAAATGTACAGATTACATTAAATGTCCCTCAGAGCACCCTGAGGAGTGAATGGGTGCTCCCAGGGTCAGCAAGTCATGGGGAGATGGCACCAAGGATCTCCTGATGCCAGGGCCTGAGGAATCCCATCAGAAATGGGCTGGACTGGGAAATTTCCATTTACAGCTTTGGTTACAACTCCAGTGAATGTTTATTTGCTTTTCCTTCTATCTAAAAAAAGAAAGCATAGGATGAAGGTTGACTGTTCCTACTTATCTGTAGGAAAATCACATCCATGCATTACCAGTCCATTCCCATTTTTTCTATCAACCACTTGTATCTATCAGTCTCATTTATAATATGTTTTCACCATCTGAGTGTTAATTTTCATCTCTGTAGCTCTGCCTTTGTTTCCCATCACAGCAGCTCCCATTATCTTTGAATTTCATCTCTACATTTCTCCCTGTGTTGGCTGGAAGAGGCAGAAAAGGAGAGATGCCCCTGCAGTCATTCCCCATGAAAATGAGCAGGTCCTGCATGAGCCCTGCAGGATCCAGGACAGGTTCCTGCTGCAGAATCACAAAATCCTGTTCTAAATCCTGGTGCCATTGCCAATTAATCAAAGCCAGGCCTGAGCCCCGTGTTCCTTGTTCTGGTGCCCATTAGGAGCAGCTGCATGGTGGACTTTGATGTCTGGGGAGGACAATGGGATCCCTGTTCCAGCTCCAAACTGCTTCTCCTCGCTGTTTCCTTTGTTTCAGGGGTCTGGGAGTGGGGAAGACGTGAGGGGGAGCACGAGATGTAAATCTCTGGAGGAAATTGCTCACAAATGCCATCACTGGAACGTCAGGATTTTAGCAGGGATGCACTTGGAAAGCAGCGGAATTTAAATGCTGGCAAATAAATGAGGATGAAGGGGAAAATTGTCCACATTGAAGAGGGGAAAATCCAGCTTCATTCAGAGCAAAGGGGGAGAAAACTTCTGGCATAGATGGAGAGAGCTGAGAGATTGCAGGAAAAGTTGTTGTGCACAGATGAAATTTATCTATTTCTGTCTGATTTTTTTTTTGAGGATGTGCCCACGTTTTCCTGGGCTGTTCTATGAAGTGGACACCCAGAAAGTTTGGGTAATTCCCTCCTGATTTGTGCAGTGAAGGAGGTGTCTCTATGCAGGAAAATTGAATTTTTGCTTTAAAAACAGCAAGAAAAGCAGAGGTGGTGGATCCATGTGTTTATAAGCAAGAGGAAGGAATTGGGAGGGATGGGATAATGGGGTGACCATCACAGTGGTTTGGGTTCAGGCTGGGTGTAAAATAACACTAAAAGATGTTTTTTTCTCTTTTCTCTCTAAAAGCTCTCATTATTTGCCTCATCCACCCCAAAGCTGTGGTTAATTGAAGCTTAGAGATTCATTCTTATTTATATTTTCCCCATAATTCTGTGTCAGGATCCCAGTGAGTCACCTCCTCCGAGGGTTTTTGTTGCTGTTCACTAAATGACAGAAGTGACTGAATTCCTGCTTCCAGGCATGTAGGAGATCCCACACTTCTGGTGCCATCTGTTACCAAACTTTGCGGGTTTTGTTTTTCCCAGTTTGCAGCAATTTAAGGAGAGATGGGGAAATAGAGCAGGTGATTAAAAGGAGAATTCAAGTGATGCAAAACATTGGTGTAATGACCAGGAAAAGGAGAGTGCCTCGTGTGGGGCTTCAGTAAACTCAACAACCTCTGTCAGAAGATGATTTTACTCAAATATTCTGACCAAAACCTGCAGGTCACTCACTGTATTCACCCTGTCATGAACCAATTTATGTATGTATTTATTTATTTAATTTTCAATTGTGGCTTGCTGTAATTGCAGCTCATTATCTCTGTTGTGATGAAGTGAGGAGGTGAGGATGTCCCAGGAGGTGCTGGCTGATAACAAAAATCACCTTGCATGTGAGCTCTGGGTCCCAGCCAGGCCTCCAGAGTGTATTTTTTAATGAGCTCACCCAGTAGAAAGATCCATTGTTCCCTCCACAGACAATTGCTGGCTTGTGCTGTTTGGAGCTCTCTGCTTGGGCGGAGTTCTTGGCTTCTGTGGGAATTGTCCTTTGGGTTTGGCTTTTTCTTCAGTAGATACAAAAAAAGGGGGAAAAAATCATCCAAATACATATTTAATTATTTGTGTATTAGCGATCTAAAGCTTCCACTTTATTGTGTGATGTTTGAAGTACACTTTTGAACAAGGATGAACAAACAACACTTTGTGTTTTTCCCACAGGAGAAGCAAATGCTTCTTAAATTGAAATCCCCCGTCATTCATGAGTCAGGGCTGATTTTAGCAAGGAGTTGATTGGACATGAATTACGTAGATGCTACTCCAGAGTTGAAATTATCTTGGGTTACTGTGGGTATTTTTATCTGTGCAGCTGCAGGGTTGAAGGCAGAACTGTGCCTACAGCTCTGCTTTCTGTAAAGAAAAATTTATAACAGAACATTTTAATCTTTTCCTTCAAATATTCAATTAGCAAGCTTTGATTTTTATCTTTTTCTGTCACACAGACACATTCCACCTGCAGTTTGGATTCCCTGGCCATACTGACTTAGGCACCAAATCATTCTTTCCTCTCATTGCATGAAGTGTGTGTGAATTCACCAGGCACATCTGTCCCCAGATGTGAGGGTCAGGTTTGGTTCAAGGTCGTGGGTTTGGCTGTTTCTGCATTGAACCTGGGATTATTTTAGGTATCTCAAAGTGCAATTGTGCTTAAACCTGAAACAGGAGCAGATGGATCTCAGTGGGTCCCATGTGGGGGCTACTGGAGCTCCTCTAACTCACCCATAACCCTTTTGTCTTGCCACAGCCTTGACTGGTTTTATTTATGAATATTATTCTTTTCCTAGAAGGCACAATACATTTATTATGAGCTCTGAATGATTTCATTCAGATATTTTTGAAACCCTTAGGGTAGAGTAGCCTGGAAGTTGTTCCTACTCTGCTCCTCACCTCATGGGGTTGTCAGTGAGTGTCCAGATCCAGGGGAATAATGGACATGACAATCAGAGATCAGCTTTGGCTGCTCTGCCCCATGTAAAGTATTATTAGCTGTGCTGAGCATCCAGTCCAGCCAAATCCAGCAGCTAATCCAGTTGTTTAAAGGAAATTTGAATGCTGCACAGTGTCAGAAATGTTTTTTAGGGCTTATGTGCTTGCCTGAGTATTTTGGTTTAACTTGAGTCGCCTTCAGGATGATTTAATTTGCTGGAATGTCACTTGGACTGGCCAGAGTAAAGGAGTGAAATCAATCTAACAGTGACAGCTCTGGGGAGAACAGACCTGGCTGGTGCTGATGTGTTGGAACTCAACACACTGAGCATTATTGAGGTGCAGAAGGTGATGGGAAAAGCATTAGTCAAGGAAAATGATGAACAGTGAGTAACTGTTTTTATAAAAAAAACGCTTGCAAGCCTCACTGGGTGGTCTCAGTGTGGAAGACACGAAGTCTGGGAGTGATTATTTTCTGCAGGAGATGGCTGTGTACCTGACTGATGTGCTCACAAGAGCAGCCCTTTATTGAGCAGTGAAGAGATCAGAAAATCCCAATACCTTAGTGCAGCCCAAAATGAGCTTTCCTGAGCATCCCCAGGGATGTTCCAGGAGCTGCTGCTGGGAGCTGTTGAGCATCCCCTGGAAAGAAAAGGTTCCTGGAGGTGGGAATGCTCTGGTGGCCCAGCCTGTGCTGCTGCAGCGAGGTGCAGAGCCCATCTCACCCTCTGGAGCTCTGGCATCCAGAGCTGCTGCTGCCTCCAGGTGTCTTCTCCTGGCTGACCCAATGGGATATTCCAGCAGGGACAGTTCTACCCATGCTGGATTTTCTGCTCTTAAAAACAAGATTCCAGCTGGGAGCACCTTGCAGAGCATGTCCTGGGTTTGTCACTGTGAAAGCATCACCCTGGGCTGCCCCTTAGAGCATCCACCTGCAAAAACTGGTGCTGAGTAAAATGGGCATTAAATCCATTGTCTCTCTGTGTCCTTGGATACCCTGTTGGACACAGCCATTAACACTTTTTATAACCTATTAACCCTTTTCAGAACATTTTCTCTCTGGTGTGTGTTATTCTCTGTTCCTCAGAGAAGTTATTGCCATCTCTATATGGAGTTCTTCACCTTCAGGTGCTTCTGGAGAACATTTTGGAGATGTGATTACCCCATAAACTGGCCAGAATTGGACAAAACATTCGTTTTACAGCATCTGGATTTCAGTGGGTCCTCTGGGAAGCCACAGCACCCCAGTAAAAACCCTTCTCCCTGGGCAACTTAAACTCCATGACCAAATTCCTGCCTGACTTGAAACCCAGAAGCTTAACTAAAAAGTGTTATTTATTTAAAACCATGCAGAGATGATGTAAAATGAACATTAAAGCCCTGCTCAGCACAGATGCCCTTTTACAGCACTGGGGTTCCTTGTGCAAGGAAAACCATCCCATGCAGCCAAGGGTGGGAGAACCGGAAATGGTGGGATGCCAGCCCTGCTCTATAGGGGCCTTTCACTGCCTGCCCACAGAGCACTTCCAGAAAAACTTGGAGCCAAGACTTCCCTTGGCAGCAGCTGCTTGATTTTTATTTTTTTTTTTAAGTTAATTTAAATTATCATCTCCTGCAGACAATCCTGACTTAATGTCCTTGGTTTAAGACTTCTCCAAACCAAGCACACAAGGCTGTTCCAGTTGGATGTGAGCAGCTTAAATCCCTCTGAATCCTTGATTGTGGGGAGGATTTTGGCAGGGCTGGGATTTTATTTATTATTTTTTTTTCCCCCAACAACGTGGTGTTGCTAGAATTTTCCATGAGTGGGACAGCTTGTCCTTGTATATCTTTTTCTGGAGTGGTGTGGTTGAGGGGGTTGGGAACACACCCTGAAATAACTGACAGCAGTTGGAAGATCTGAATGGAATGGGGAGGCTGGTGAGTCCCTGGGAATGGGGATAACCCAGTACCCTTGGGGTTTTGGGAAGGAGCCCTGAAGCATTTTGGGACCACAGTTGGCTGTAATTGGAAAACCAGCTGATTTTACCCATTTTTCCCTGATAAAGACCCATTTTCTGAGCCACCAGACAAGGCAGTGTCACTGGAACAGCTTTCCCTGTTCTGTGTGCAGCCTTTAAGGGAGGGAGCTGGGACAGAATGATCCTGGAAGGAATTCCCTGCTCCCAAGGTGTGGGGAGACCACAGAGCTTCCGTGGATGGCTGAAGTCTTCCAGGGACAAACGTGCAAGTTGGGGTTTAAAATGATAATTGTGCAAACAAAACAAGCATTGAGCTCTGAAGGAAGGCAGGACTCTGTGCAGGGAACAGAATGTGCCTGTTCTCAGGGCAGTAATTCCAGTGTTTGGGTTTCTGATTGATTTTTAATTGCTATAAATAGTGCCCTGTGTGGAAGACTCACAGGGTTTGTGCTGTATTTAAAACATCTTTCTTACCACACCACTTGAATTTCCAGTTGGTTTCTTTGCTCTTAACCTAATTTGGCATCACGCCAGAGGGATTTCTTTTTTCTAGAATGAGATTTTATTGTTAATTCAGCGTGTCAGGGGCAGAGAGACAGAAGGGGTGCTGCCAGTGGTGGTGTTGTCACTGGGTCCTGTCATTCCCTGCCAGGCTCTGGCTTTGGGAAGGGCACGTTGGGTTATTTCTGCAGAACTGGAATTCTCCAGTCACTCATAGCAAGCCTGCCTGGAGTTTCTCCTGTTCAGAATTTTGCTGAACAAAACGTTGTGGATTCTTTGCACATCTGCTTGGAAAGGAGCCCTGTGAGTGCTCACAGGGGTGGAGCTCATGGATCCTAATTAGTGGCTGTGACTCTAATGAAGGTGGCAGGGTCACACAAAGACAAACCCCATTTCCTTGTTGCTCTGCTCCAGTGGAAGCTCCCAGGGCTCGGTGCAGGATTTGGCTGCACTTTATGCCTTGTGATGCCCCAGAATGAACAAGTGACCTATTCATGGGCAGAATTTCCCTACAGAGACAATATAGAAAATAAATAAATTGTATCACTTCTTGTCCCAAAACATATTTCAGTTTGAATTTTCCTTGTTTTTAAATCATATTGCCTCTCCCTTTTTTTTTTTTCATTGCTCCCAAGAGCTGCATAACATTTTTAAATAATACAATGTATATTCAGTGCTTTGATGTTGCAAAAAAACCTTGGAATTGTATTTTGGGAGTCAGTGGCTGTGCTGGATGCTTTGACTGTGACA
Organism: Lanius collurio; assembly: GCA_020086605.1. Lineage (NCBI taxonomy): Eukaryota > Metazoa > Chordata > Aves > Passeriformes > Laniidae > Lanius > Lanius collurio. The sequence continues at coordinate 3,195,799 of JACBWW010000043.1, read as the reverse complement.
TTTCTCTGTGAGAAATCTGCTTGCTGAAATGAATTATTGAATGTGGCTCAGTGGAAAACAAACACAGCTATATGATATGATTTACCTTTGGAGGCAAAAATTATAAAAAATGGCCTAAAAGCAGCCCAGAGCTGCTCTGGGTTTCAGCAGTTCCACACCCAGATAGGAAATGTTTGTGGTAGGACCTGGGAGCTTGGGGAAGGTGCATTGATTTTTAATCAGTGATCAGAGAATCCAATTCCATCCACAGTGCCCCTGTAGGATCACTTCTGCACAGCGTTTTCCCTTCCCTCTTCATTTTTATTGCAGCTCATTTTTTCCTGGTGTTTCATTCTTTATCATCTGTTCCCTTTTCAAAATAATTAAGGAATGAAACATATGATTTATGGCAATTATCTTGCACATTAGAGGGGGGAAATACACAGTTTGTCTGGTTGCTTTGGTGTTTCAGTTTGCAGAGTTGATAAGCAGCCCCAATTTCCTGACACATTCATTTTTCAAGTTGTTTCAAGAGAATCTGATGTGACACAGTGAACAAAAGACTAATCTAATTTATCTTTTTTATTTTTTTTCCTCATCTCTCTCTCATCCCTGTAATATTTTTGCTTGGCTTGCTGCATGTGTGAATGGGTTTTGTGGTGGCATTTCAATTTATGGGTGGATATTGAGGCAGGGAACAATGTGTCTTCCCCTTCCTTGTGAGGAGACAGATTTCAGAATAATACCAAAGTGTCTCTAACTATGAAGCAAACGTCTCATTTCCTCCAGGGAAAGACTCTTGGTATTTGTAGCCAAGTATTTTTGTAGAACACGTTATCATTTTCAACAAACAGCATCTGAACTTGCTTTGTGGTATTTTTATTACTGATTGGTCTGCATGAGGTGATTAAAGAAAGCCAGATAGGGTCTGAACTGAATGTGTATTTTGTACTGCAAAATTCTCATTATCCCCAGGAAAAACAGACAATTCAGAGGCTGTGAGGGCTGGATCCATTCAGTGAAAGTAGGAAAAATGAGCTGTTTTGGTGTTGGCAGGGCTCAATCGTGGGTATCTGATCAATTAGTTAATTTATTAGGTTCTAATCAGTACATTTAGCTGTGTGAGCTGGTCAGTACTCTGCTGTGTACTCCCCAAAGTTGATAAGGCACACAGAGATTATCACATCAGCTGCCAGTCCGTAGATAATGTTTGATAAACCCAGAGTGACTTGTGGGGCTGAGCTGCCAGCTGGGCTTAACCCATGCCCCAGGGCCCTGATAATCTGGTTTACTCCATTTCCATGGTTTATCCATGGGCCTGCTCCACCCACGGCCTCACATCCCTTTATCAGCCCAAACCAAAGCTCAGCTGCCTTGAAAAGCAGTTTGGGGGGTTTTTCTGCCTTTCCAAGGGGTAGGGAGTGAAATGTGTGTGGAAGGAAGCTCTGCAGACAACAAATGCTGTTTCTGTGCTTTGCACCCAGACGTGGCTGAGCCCTGAAAAGAAAGACTGAGGGGTTTTTTTCCTAATCCTGTTTTACCTTGTGGCAAAATCTGTTCTTGCATCTTTGGGGTTTTAATAGTGCTGGCCCACAGGCCTTAAAATAGGGATTTATAAATGCCTGGGGAGTGTGATGTGGGGAAATGTGATTTCCATTGATGAGCTGTCAGAAGCACAGCGAGGTTTCATTTCTGGGTGCTCATCTCCACAATCAAGGCAATGGCAGTGGATGGGGACGTGCTTGGAGCTGGGGACAGGATTCCTCGTGGCACTGGGGTATGGCTCCTGTTCCTCTTCATAATTGCAGTGATTTGGGTGACAGTAATCTCCAGTGCCTGGCAGGACTGGTGCCTTACTGGGCTTGTCACCAATCTAAAGGAAATATTAAAATAACAAGTCAGGCTGAAGCATCACAGAAGGAACACGAGGATGGTCAGTGTTTTGCTCGGGGTAAAGCAGAATATCAGGGGCAGAGGTCAGAACAGCTTCATAACTTCAGTAATTCAGGCTAGAAAAACATCCTGTTCCATGCTGCTTTCCCCTAAACCCAGTCTTCACGCTGTTCTCAGATATTGGTTATTAGATAAGGTTGTTTCATGACTCCTTTTGCCTTGCAGAATTTGCCACTTATGAAATAATTCCATTTAGCAGATTAGTTTCTGTAGCTGCATATTGCTTTTCATTAGAATTTCATGGGGCTTTTATTTAACATGCATTGGAGCCTTGTTTATGTGGGACCTGTTGAAAGCAAAGTGGATTAGGCCATTTAAGCCATGTATAATCCATTCCCTATGGACTTGTGTTTCCTCCTGTCTGCCTGGTCCTCACTGCTGCTCCCTGTCCCTGCCCAGCCATCCCTTCATCCTGCAAGGGGCAGGAGTTCTGCATTTGCTGCACAATAAATTAGCAGTGCTTTAATTGCGTGATAACAAACTTGGTCCAGGCCTCTCCTCAGCTGAGCTCCAAATTTTGCTTCGGACTGAAAGCCCAGTTTTGGCTCTGGAATGGTGCCAGTTCTTGTTTGCAGGAGCTGGCTGCTATTTACATGGAGATTTCTGCCTTGTTTTCATGGATTGAGGGCAGGTGTTTATTAGTTTTGAGGCTCCAATTTGTTTAATGGTTTGTCCACTGTGTTTAGCTAAGTCAGTAAGGCAATGCTTGGGTTTAGTCCTTGCCCTTTCCAGGGGTTTATTGTTCTTATTCCCACATATTACACAGGCCCAGGACTTGCTGGCGCTGAATTTGGGGAGGATTTGATCCATTTTGGGCTCCACACATTTGGAGCATAGGAAGAAGCACAGAGTCCCTGGAATACAAACTCAGCCACTTAATTCCCAGATGATTTAATGCCCAGTCCCACCATCTGCTGGGAACCATCCCATTTGTCCCACACCACAGGGCAGGATGCTCCCGGGAGGCTGTGATTAATCTGGGATTCAGTTTGGAAAAAAGTGCTGCTTCCATCCCCAGGCTCTTTAATTACAGACTCAGCCTGTTGTTGTGTCAGGGAACAGGGGAACTCATTTCTGCTGAGAAATGTTCCCGTTCTCAAGCATTTTTAGGGAAAAAACCACAGCATTTCAGATGCAAATCCACCTTGGAATCGTGCAGGGGAGACAGTGCATTGCTGGTTTGGGCAGAATCATTGACAGCACTTGCAGCATCCTCCTCCTGCAGGAGATTGTTTTCCCCCTCAGTTTCAGCCATGAATTGGCTGGAAATGTCCAGCTTTTCTTTTAATGCTCTCTCCACTTACTCCTGATGTGTCACTTGGCCGTGGGGTTTGAAATCCTTTCTCTCAGCTCCCACCTAAAGCCCCTGGCTTTGGGATTGTTGTGCTCCAGAAGCTTTTTTTCAAGGCTGTTTGGTGGTTCCTTGGAGAACAGGGCCTGGATCTTGGGGAAATTCCAGCTTGGATCAGCTCCTGCTCACATCTGACCTTCCAGGGAGCTCTCAGTGAAGTGATGGGAAGCTCAGGATGAAGCGTCAGGAGATACAGGAGTGGCTGGTGAGGATTTTGGGTGGCACTCCCCAGTTCAGCACTGACATTCCCATGGGAATTTCCACTGTGATTTCCTCAAGGCAGGCTCTGCAGTGCTGTAAAATGTACTGTAAAATATCTGGGGATGAGAGGAGACAATCCCCACCAGAGAAGATGCTCCACAAGTGTGGGATGGAGCCTTTGACTACTCATTTATCAGGTGGATGATGAATTTTAGCTGTTGATCCATGGCACTGGTGATGGTGGGATCTGCAGGAATGATAAGGACAGGATAACTCCTGATTCGTGGTTTTTTCTGCTCCTCACAAGTTCTTGTGGCTTCACAGGTGCAGCAGAGCCCTTTGGAGGAGCTCTTTGCTGCTGAAATGGTGCAGATGAAATGGTTCCTCCTGTGTGCTAATAGGTTAATTGTCACTTGTAGCTCTTCTTGATTTTCAGCCTCTTTATCCTCTGAAAGGTGATAAAATAAGGCCAAAAAATCCAGCGGCATTTTCCTTTCTAAGCCTCCTTTCTCCAGGCTTCTGAAATGTATTTATGCACAGGGCTCCCTCCTAACAAAGGCCTCTTTGAGGGTCCTGTGGTCGTCTAACATTCCCTCCTTTCACATGAAATTAAGGGCTGTGATTTACTGCAGTGACCTGAGTGCCTGAGTGCTCTCATTTACAGCCAGCTTGGCTTTTCCTTTTTTTTTTTCCCTTTTCTTTTTTTTTTTTTTTTTCCTTTTTTTTTCCTAGAGGGGAATGTTTTTTGTGCCTCCCGTGGGTGCTTTAGTTATGCAAACATCCTGCTGGCTGGGTGAGGGCTGCACTGGTGTCACACAGCTCCCAGTGCTGGACTCACTGGGCTGGGTGGCTTTGCTTTGCCTCTTGCAGTTTTTTCCCCTGGTTTTTCATCCAGTGAAGAAAGGACACAGATTTATTTATTTTAATTAACCAATGCATAGATTTCTTTTAGATTTTCTTAGGTGCTGGTGGAGGCCGTGGGGTGGGGATGCTGTCACAACTTGCTGCTCAGCATTCTTAGGAAATAATCATTTTTCATCCCAAACTTCAGGCTGTTTGTCCCAGCTCCATCCCCTGAACCATTCCTGTTACCATGGCAGGGATACTCAGGAGCCCAGAGCTGGTTTTTAGACCTTCATCCACCCAGCCAAGGGAGGTGCAGCTCCTTCCCCCCGTGGCTCCATCCATCCCCCGAGCAGTTTTGAGGTGCATCTGCTGTCCCTGGCTCTTTGCAGTAATTTTGGGCAGATCCTGGTGGAATTTATGGTGGAGTTAAACAGAGCATGTTCAGATTTTTCACTTTGCAGCCAGAGATTTTTATAAAAGAACAGGTGTTTTCGGGGTGTTTCATAGAGAATGTTTAAATCAAGGGGGCTGTGCAATTCTTTCCTTGTACTGAAAAAAACCCTACAAAACCCCATTATTTTTTGTAAGGACGCTGGTTAACCACAGAAGAAACCCTGCAATGCAGATGGTGCCCAAAAGCACCAAGTATAGCACAAAATTTGGCTTCTTCTGTAAGACTTGTTAACTAAAACACATATTGGATCCTGTTGGGCTTCTTGCAGAAAAATCTGATTTCTTAGGTGGATTTGGCAGGAAGTTTGGAGGGTATCACACAAGATGGGGCTTCTTCCACCCCTGCTGCCACCTCCTCTTCTCACAGCGTTGCTCCCAAAATTGTTGTTGCTGTGGAAAGCCCAGGAATCTTTCTCACTTTGAACTATTTTATTCCGTGTTGTTGTAAGGGGAGAGTGAGGCTGTCAGGGCTGCCCAGTGGCTTTTGGAATTTCCATTTTTTCCCTTTTTCTTTCCTTCTGTGGGCTCTGCCTGTTCCCCAGCAGGTGGAGGAGGAGGAAGGCTGGGCTGCTACCAGTCCCCAGTGAGAATGTGGTGGAGGATTCCATTAAAACCTTGGTTAATTGGTGACTGTCTGCACTGGTCAGTCTGGGTTTGAGCAACTCCTGGGAGCTGTTTCATTGCAGGAAGGATAAATCCAGCTCAGGACAGGGACTTGCACAAGAAGGAAAGTGCTGCCTGGAAAAAGGGCCAAAATTGGAATGGGGAAAAAGGAATTTATTCCTTTCTTTTAATCATGCTCGAGTTTATGTTGGATGCAGCTCCTGGCCCTGAGTGGGGCATTGTTTTGCTGGTATTTTATCCTGCCTTTTGCCAGATCAGCTCTAAAACAAAAGATGAAAATGCAGGTTTTTTGCAGAATCTCGGTGAAACGTGGAGTGTCAGGACAGAGGCAGCACCAGGGGCTGCTTGAAAATGTCTCTCCAGCTTGTCCCTGTTTATTATGCTTGGCATGGAGCACAAACTCAAGGAAAAGTGCTGGAATTACCCTTGGCAGTGAAATTCTTGTGCTTAGTGTGGTCTGTGGCGCTTGCCTTTGTTTTAAGAAGTTTTTCCACTCCAGTTTTCAGTGTGATGCTCCCTTGGATGTGGCACTGCAGTTGCATTGCTCTGTCATCCTCTGTCTCCTTTTCTTCCTCTTATTTTTATCTGTCCTTGTCTGTCCTGTCCTTCACTCCAGCAGAAACAAAACGCCCTTTGTGGCTGTAAACCCGGCGTGCCAAATACTTGGAATAACTGTAGCACTGCACGAGTGAATGTAAAACATAAAAGCGCCAGTAAATTCCTTTTAATGCCATCCTATAACAACAAGAATTCCCATTTTAATAACTGGGGCAGTGGCAGGGCTGACCTCGTTGTTTGATGCAACCATTAACTTGCTTGGCTGGGTTCAAAGATTGTGTGTTTAACTTGCAGCCATTTAGTGTTAATGATGCTGCATTCATTAACATCCCAATGAGAGCCTTTGCTCCTCTTGCTGGGGCAGATTATTCGCTTACCTGAGCCCCTGCTCAGTCCGGGCTGGAACTGAGCTGTTTTATTGCCTTTGTNTGAGCATCTCCTTCCCCTCCTGCTCCCTTTCAGTGTGTAGGGCTTACATTATAATTGCAATAAAAACATTGTAAGTAGCAGGAAAACATGGGAAACCTGATTGCACGAGAGCCTTGTTGTTAACAGTGGTCAAACACATCAGAGTTCAAAATCATCTCGAGATTTTGGGTCTTACAGAAGTTATCCCAGAATATCCTGAATTGGAAGGAACTCAAAAAAGATCACCAAGTCCAAGCCCTGGCCCTGCAGGACCCCCCAGCAATCCCACCCCGTGCCTGGCAGGGGTGTTCTTGCCAGAATTCAGGAAATGCATGTGTAGAATAAAGGAAATTCGTGTCCACGAGGCAGCTGTAGAGGACATAAATCCTCAGGCCTCACGGAGCACTCGGAGCTGTTAGCAAAGAGGGGTCAGGTGGAGTCTGTCCCTGGATATTCATTATCCCAGGGATTAACCTTGCCTGCTTCTATTTCCAAAGCTGCTCCTGCCTGTGGTGGCACCCCAGGTATTGCCCCTGGCTCATCCCTGCCCTGGAGGTGCCACCGAGCAGGGCCCTGGTGCAAAATGCTCTTTACTCTGCAGCCCCTGCCCTGAAAGGCTTGGCTGCAGTGCCAGGCTGGGTAATCCCCAGTGCCCATTGAGGGAGCACATCTCAATCAAAGGGGCTGGGATCTGAGGGTGCACAGCAAGCACCAAAAATCTCCAGACATGAGGTGTCAGTGCTCAGTATTGGGCCATTTGTACATCTAAATGAGGATCTGAGGGTTGAGGTTTGTCATGGAGCCTGAGAGAGAAAAACTTCCTTAGAGAAGTCCTGCCTTGGACTCTTAATTTATGCCTCAATATTCTGAAAGTCATGGTTACCACTCTGGTGTTTAACTCTTTCTGTTTAATTGTAGTGCCACTGATTTCAAGCTTTTTCTGACAGCAGTTGGTCCAAATTGTTCTGATATTTCCTTCCTGCAAGGAAAAGTTCTGGAGGAGACAGAAAAATTGAGTGTGCAGCAGAGTGCAAAGCTGGGAGAAAAGCAGAGTGCAAAGCTGGGAGAAAAGCAGAGTGCTGGGTTGATGTGTGGGGCTTGCCCAGGCTGGTTTTGCTTCCCTGGGATTATAGATTTGTGCTTACATTTTGGTCATTGAGTTTGGTGGAGTCGCAGTGGTTTTAGCACAGATTAAAAGCCTTTATGGATTTAATACAAGGCGGCCTCTTGGCCATGGCAGTGATGAGCTGTGGCTTGGGCTGTGTTCTCAGAATTTACAGCCTGCACCCGCTATTTTCCTCCTGGAGGGTTGCTCTTGATGGGTATTTTCTGTGTGCAGCATCACTTAAACATTCCTGAGGCCTCTGCTCTGACTTCAGTCAAACCCAGAGACCAAAGCACCGAGGAGATGGAAATCAGAATATGGCACTGAAGGAATAAAGGCACCAACTCTGAGGCATTTTGTGCCCTGTGTGTTTGGATCTGTGTGGAGAGGATGAATCTCTGTGTGTGCCTTCTTCACTTTATTTTTCAGAGATCTCTTCCAAAAGCAGTGTAACGGGAAGCAGCAGGAGTCTGGTTCTCTTTTATTCAATTGTCCCTATATCTTGTATTTTACTGCATAAGGAGAGGTGTGAAAATCCAGTTGTGTTCAGAGTGCACTGGAGGTTTTCTTGGAGTGAATTCTTGCAAGTGTTGGAGTAAGTTCTTGCAAAGAGTGTCTTGCTTGTGGAGACCAAGAGAGGTTCAGAGCTGAGCTCTTTGACAGTTCTCTTCATTCTGGAGCACAAATGCTCAGTGGAAACGTTCTTTGTCTGCCTTGCATAACTTATGAGTTGCAGTGATTAAATGTCTTGTGTTTGCAGGGCTGAATTCTCCCTGGGTTTCCAGGAGACTTCCCAGAGGAGAGTGGATGAAGCCTTTTCCTGGCTCCTGGCAATCTGGGGAGTGTTTATCCTGTCAGTCACAGCTGATGCTTAAGGCCTTTGGATACCCTGGCTGGGTTCAGATTATTTTTGTTTCTTCCCTGGCATCACCTATTTTTGAGCTTTTGGAGCTGTAGATGATGTCTAAATTTGGGTTTGTGTGAGCTATTCCTGTTCTATGCCTTGGCTGAGTGAGGAGGGGCTCTGATTTACTGCCTTTACCTGGGCTTTATTGTGCCAGCCAGAGAGTTAAAACAGTGGTGAGCAGCAGAGAGCAGTAAACAAGCTCAATTCTCTCTTGCCTGGAGGGATTTTTGGTTCCTCTGCTCGCTGAGCAAATCGGGCAGTGTATTAGCATGTTAATTCTTCCCAGTCTTTTGCCTTCTGTTTTCATGATACTAATATTTGGGGGTTTATTCAGTGGCTGCTATTAATGGTTTTAACAGTCCTGGTGATGCTCTGGAGGTTCTGTCAGTGTGGTGGTGGTTGCAAAAGGTTTTGCACTTAACACACACTTGAAATGTTACCCACAAATTACAGTGGTATTTCCAGAGGCACTGATGTTTTTAACAAACCCCCAAATTCCCAGAAACATCTTCACAGTGTGCCCTGTGACAGTGCTTTGGCCATGGGCTGAGGAGGTTTTCTTCATCATCACTGTAGGCTTGTCTAAAAACCGATAAAAATTATGAATACTGACATGTGTTCTTGTTCTTTTGTCTCCTTGTGGTGCCTTCTGCTCTTCCCATGTGGCTTTATTTAGTGAAGCAGCCTTCCCAGGTTTTTAATGCTAATTAATTTATTAATGAAATTTCTTCTTCATTTAATGTAGCAAGTTAAAATGAGGCTGTTTAATCTTGGGTTGTGAGGCAGCATTGGTAATTCCTGTTCCTTACAGAGGAGTCAGGCTAAGCCTGTGATTTTCAGCTCAGCCTAAACTATCCAGTGATACTCAGCTACCACAGAAATCCCAGGTCCCACCACGTATGAAAGATTAATTGGCACATTAAATAAACTATTGATTTCTGACACTTCCCACTTGGCAAAAGATGGCTCCAGCTATGGATTTAAACTACTAAAATCTATATATAGCAGAGTCTCCAAAGCCCGTTTGTGAGCCACAATTCACGAGATGCTGTAAGTCTCTGAAATGCAGGTGGAATATTTGATGTTTTCCCACTGCCTGAGGGCAGGCTTGGATGGGATATTGAAACTAAATCCTTCCCTGGGAGTGTGGGGAGAGCCTGGCACAGGTTGCCCAGAGAAGCTGTGGCTGCCCCATCCCTGGAAGTGTTTTCTCTCCTCTTTCTTTTAACTGAAACAGAAGAGAGGGTTTTATTTCCCTCCTGAGAATTCCAGTATGAACCTGTGGTAGGCAAAGGGAGAAATTATGCTTCAATATGGGATGGAATGAATGAGCTGGACCTGGAATGTGCCTTCCTCGAGTGGATCTGGGAATATTCCACTGGAGTGAATAATTTCTGTGGAGCAAATACTGAATTTCAGTATTTTACAGCTGGTTCAGCTTTAACCATTGCTAAAAACACCTCCCTCGAACTAAATCACCACATAAAAAAGGCTGGGGAAGAATTATTTGCAACACTTCAAAATCAAATTTCAGGCTGGGAATGCTCCTAGGGCTGACTGATGAGCTGTGGGGGAGCTGGAGCTCGCAGGGAGTAGGGATTGCTTCCTTTGAGGAATTCCAGGGAGCTCCCTGGAGCCTCGGGGTTGTAGCTACTCCTGCCTTACAAATGCAGTAATTCTGTGTTCTCCTGAAGGATGCAGTTTGTGCTGCTCAGGGCACTGCCAAGACAAACTGGCTGCAGCAAGATTAGGCTTGAATCCTGAGCTTTTACAAATCCTGTTTTTCTCATCTTCTCCGGGTTCTTCCTTCAATGCAGTGTCACCCACCAAAATTGCTCTTCTGGCAGAAGATTGTAACTTGCTTGGTTTTTAATTAAAATTGTCCATACTCTGATTTAATGGCTCTATAAAGCATCCTGGCTTACCCTGCCTCAGGTAAATGAAAATATTTGCTGTGGTAAATAGGACTATTAGTTTTATGATCCATAGCACTAAAAAGCTTTCAAGACTGTCATCAAAAGAGGCATAAAATTGTGTTCCATGTAAAACTATGGAGATGTCTGAGAAGTTTTACTGGGATTCATAAATTTCTGTAGGAAAAGGTGTTACCAATGTCATTTTTTTGTGTGCCTTGTGGTCATTTAAAAATTAAAAGTGCTTGTGAGCAGATCTTGTACCTGGAAAGGAAGGGGTCACAATGTGGACATAATAGAAATTATTCCCTTTTCCCTACACAGATTCCCTGCATCTGCTTGGACATGTCACTTTGTTCAGAAGCAGAATAGTTCTGACTGAAATGAAGCAGAGGAGAAAGCTCTCTGAATTCCCTGGCTGTGTTTTTGTGGTGCCACAGCTGCCTGGGCCCCTGATTTCAGCTGTGTAGCCAAGCACATCTTTCCCTGGCAAGGTGCAGTGTGAAATGAGGGCAGAGATGGATGGGTGGAGTTGGATTTGGGCTGGGAGAGCCCCCCCTGTCCCTTGGAGGGTGTGTTGGGTGAGACCCACAGGGCAGGCAGGTTCCTCACTGCCCAGGTGGTGCTGTTTTATAGAGTAATTAGAATTAGGTTTGGTTTAAAAGTGAGCAGCATCTGGTTTTCTTACAGCAGGGAGTGAATTACCCTCAGCATCCACTAGGTCCTACTGGAAATGGGCATTTTCATCCCCTAAATCCACCTTGGACCTGCTCTGGGGGTACCACATCCTGCAGCTGTGGGCAGAGCAGACCCCAGGGTGGCTGGAGCCAGAGCCCTGCCCAGGACCGGAGCTCCCCTGGCTCTGGGATGCTGTGCCAGAGCCGAGTCCTTCCCCAAACCCCCGTGGGTTTGGAACTGTGTAGGGTCTGACAAACCCCTGTCTTGGCAGTAAACCCTTGTTTAGATAAGGTGAACTGCAACATCTCCAGATACGGGGTCTGACGGCTCCCTGCCCTGGCAGGGAGGCCTGGAGATAAGGAGGTAGCACTATCTCCCTCCAGGCCCCTCTTGGGGAAACAAAGAGCCTTTTTAGTTAGAAAAGACAGACCCCTGATCCTCTAGGAAACTGTATGTAAAATACCCTAGTACCCATTGGTTTCTTACCCTTGTACGCCCACCTCTGTACCCCCATAAAAGAGACCCCTCTGCCCCGAGTCAGGGGAGGATTCGTCTCTGGTCACCCCTTCGTGGAAGATGCTGGAACAAAGCTGCTTCTGCGGAACCACCAGAGAGTCCTCTCCTCTCTCTATCCGGGCCTGGCCAAGGGGGGTTTCTGCCTTGCAGAGCCGAGCTGAAATCACTGCACTAAGAGCTGATGGCTGCTGAGCCAGGCATCTTCTGCAGGCAGCCCCGGCCGAAGGCTGAGAGAAGCCACGACCCCCTGGGAGACGGTTCCTCACGGGATCACCTCTCCGGGTCTGCTACGGCTTCTTGGGTCGGAGCCTCTGACCCCATCCAGCCCGGGCCGGGGGAAAACTCCCCGACCAGAATAACAACTTTAGAACTGGGGCTGGGACAGGGCAGGGGATGCTCCCTCTGTGCCTGCTGGCACATCATGGGGTGTTTAGGGGCAGGGTGAGGAGCACCCCTCACGTCCAGGGCCAGCAGCTGGCCTTTGGTGTGTTGATTTTGGGATGCTGCTCTGCTGAAGGGGGCTCGGGTCACGTCTTTGCCCCGTGTTCTGCTGTGGCACCGTGCTGAGCTGCTGCTCCCTCCCCGCATCGCCACGATCTGATATTCCCCAAAGGAATCAGCAATCCCCTCCTCCAATTCCTGGCAGATTTAGGGAGTGGTTGCCATGGCGACGGGGGAGGAATTGGATCTGCAGCCCAGCTGGGATCAATCCCAGCTGCTGCCTCCTCCTCCTGAGCAGTCAGCGTATTTTTAATAAAGTGACCGTGTACAGGAGCCTTGTCTTTGTCTTGTTAAGCCTTTGTTGTGTATTAAATCCTGAGGGCTTTCACCATAATCTGCTTCGCTCACAAGCTTTACAAATCCCGCCCTTACTCCACGAGCTGTGCCCATGAGATCCAGGAGATATTTCTTTCCTGATGGTTTTTATTTCTGGAATTATTTTAATTGGTCGCTAGAAATGAAGGAAATTAAAGGTGCAGCCTGTGGGAAGGGAACCAAGGGTTCAATCACAGCTGAATCCATCCATGCTGTGCTTTATTTGCCCAGATATTATTGATGGCCTTTTGATTTTGCATTTTCTCTGGGCTTTGCTCATGTGTTGTGGCAGTGCATCATTACCTGGGTTAGCTGGGACAGGAGCACAGGGATTCCTGCCCCTGGAGCACCCTCCAAGGCAAACCCCTTCCAGATTCCCTGCCTGGGCTCACAGTGACAGTGGGGTCTGGCAGGAAGAGCCCTTAGAACTGAGTTTAGCCCTGGATGGAGCTGCAGGGGTGACCCAGGAGCTGCAGTGGGGACACATCAGTGGGGATCCGAGGCTGGAATGACCCCAGTGCTGGACTGAGGCGAGGCCAGAAGGACTGAGATCCTCATTTACTTCTGGGGCTCACACTGGGACCTTCTGGGGTCAGTGGTGAAGTGATGGGGGCTGTAAAGCAGCAGTGGCTTTGAGGAAGGGAAGGATGTGAGGGGATGGACTCCCATTTTTCTGGGGGATAGAACCCCATGGGAAATCTGGAGCTGGGTGTATTCACTGTTCCAGGACATTCCTTTTGTGGAGCCAGACACACCTTCCAGAGCAGGGTGAGATTCACTATTGCTGTTTCTGGAGTTCTGCTTTGGAATTTGGGCAGGCACAAACCCAATACCATCAATTACCCCACTTTCCTGTGCTGCCCATGGCACTTTATTTACTGCCCAGGTACAGCCTCCTGCCTTAACCTCAGCCTCAGCCCAGCAGGGACACAGCCTCCCTGCCTGTTACCAAAATCTCAGCTTAATTTGAGCTCATTTCTTTTGTTGAGATGCAAAACTAATTATATTGAACTACAGATGAACAGGAAGTTGCATTAGCAAATTTGTTGGTTTTTTTGGTTTTGTTTTTTTTTTTAATCAGTGGGGAATTATTCAGCATTTTTGGGGGGCTGGGGAACTTTGTAACCAGATAAAAGATATGGAGGAGGGCAGAGCTATAAAAAGTGTTATTGTGTGATTATGAAGAGGCCTTTTAATGCAGTTATTATGTGATGCTAAAAAGGCCTTTATTGCTTGAAGTTGGAAGCAGAATACAAATGGGCTCACAGTGTCTATTAAATGAAGAGTGGAAAAAATAGTCCCCATTTCCCTGAACTGCGAAGCAAAAATAACGATTAAATAGTGATTAAAATGAGCAGTGCTGGCTTTGTTAGGCTGATCACAGCCTGAGCAATAAAGCTGAGCGAGTGGGGAGTGATTGTTTGTGTGAATCCAGGCACAGCCCATTGTTCTGCCCTGTTTGTCCAGGTGAGATGGCAGCAAATCGTTGTGCTGCTGGAGGCTGCCTCAGAAACTCTCCCCGGTGTAAAATAAGGACAGATGAGCTGGAAGTGACTCATTCAGAGTCCTTCAGAGGGATGCTTCCTTCTCCTGGCAGCTGAATTCCAGAAGTTACCTGCAGTTTCTGTGGCTGAAGCTGCTGGACAAACACAGCTGGGCTCTTTTGTGCCCCATTTCATCTCCAGGGATCTGTAGGGCAAAGCCTTAAAAGTGTTTGCAGACACCCAGAGAACAAAAGCCGGGGCTGGGCAACCCCATAGCCAGTCCAAAATCCTCCACAGGACCACCAGGAGAAGACACAAAAAAAGGGGGAAAAAACGGGTAGAATTTTGCTCCTCAGCATCTCTGGCAGAACAGAAATGAGGAGATTTCTCAGAGTTTTGTGTCTGTAATAACTCCCCTGGGTGTGTTTGTGCTCGGGTGAGCACTGGGAGCTCCCAATCCCAGTGGCAAAGGGAAGGAATTGGCTCTTGAGATCAACCTCAGGGCACCTGAGCATCCTGTTCTGGGCTGAACAAGCAGAGGGGGCTGTGAAGTGGATTTGTTCATCCTGGAGGTCACAGTTCTGTCTCGTGACAGTCCCTGGGTTTGAAAAGTGCCTTTCTGGAGTTAGGAACAATCCCAGGAGTTCCTCCTGTGCCTCCCTCACACTGGGAAGGGACTGTGCTGAGCTACAGTGAAGGAATTGCTGCCCCTCTGCACAACCTTGGCAGAAATGCTCTTCTTTATTCCACTAATGATGGGATTTAATGATAATTTTGCAGCTGGGGGAGCAGAGGGAGCCCTGACTGAATGAGGTGGAACCAGGGATGTCCTTCCTTCTCTCCTTTGTAGAACTCCAAGTAGTTTTGCCTTCCTGTATCCCAGGGGTGGTTCCCAGGTTTCATTCTCTGAAAATCCACCCAGCACTTCAATGCACAGAAGGAGCTGGGGCCTTGGAAATAAATACAGGAAAATGTGTGAGCTGGGTGTTGCTGCCCGGGCTCTCATCTCCTGTTGGCCCTTCTGGCTGTATTTGCAGTGAGATATTCCCTGGTTGTGTGATTTCCTCCCGTTCTGTGCAGCTGATGTGGCACAAACAGCCCAAAAAAAAGCTGTAAGGTAGAGCCCAGATGCTGAATTCGGGGTGATGGAGAGTTCAGTGCTTTCCACAGAGCTTTTCTTCTCCGTTCTGGCTGGAACAGAAATCACCTGAGGATGGAGTGAATGGCATTAACAGCCCCAGCCTGTGCCACTGCCTTCCCAGCAGGCAGCAACTCTCCCAAGTGCAGGAGAGAGCCAGGGCTGCATTCACAGAGTGGAGTGTGGGGGAAAAACTGGGATGAATTTCTGTTAGATCTCAATTAGCTGCGAGCCATTTCGGCAGCACCCAGAGCTGAGCAGAAAGCAGGCTGCTGGCTGCTCTGAAAGCCCTTCCCTGGGCTGCTTTGCCAAGCTCCTTCCCGTTACTCAGGAGCTCCAGGGGTACTTTAATGTCCTTTTCTGAAACCCCTGCAGGACGTGCAGCCCTCCATGTGACCCTGGCCAGAACTGGAGCACTGAGCACTCCCAGGCTCTGTTACCAATTGAGTCTTGGCTGGGTTCTGGGTGTTTGGGGCTGTGTCCCAGTGTTTTGGGCTGGAATACCAGCATTTATCAGTACAGCCTGCTGAACTCCAGAGAGGAAAACCAGAAAAGTGCAGGGACCTTGTGCTGGGATTATCCCAGCTCTGATTATTGCTTCCAGTTTCCTTCTGGAGGGAAACGCTGTGTCAGGGTGGCTGTTGGCTAAAGAATGTGCTCAGAAATTCCTGATATTCCTGTCCTTTCCTAATGAGGGCAGGCAGTGCTCCTTCAGCTGTGGGAGCTCCATACTTAGTGCCTACCCCCAATCCATGTGTTTCCCCAGCACTTTAAGGAGTGTTGCCATTGGCACACACAGCCAGGTTTTCATTCCTGAAGCACTGCATGTTTCTTAAAACCCCAGGTGTGCTTGGCAGCTGAAACAATGCCTCTGTGGTCTGGAGGTAAAATTAGCTGCTCTGGGAGACAGATTTGCAGATTTTCGTCGACTACATGAAAACACAGAGGGTGTTTTCCAAAGAAAACCTATTTTGGCATCCTCAAATTCAACTTGACCCAGGCTTGTTAGGCCACAGATCTGCCTGGAATTAAGCTATAGCTGGAGGAGAGCCAGAATCCAATTACATTTTCTGCCTAATGGGTCATAATTTATGCAATGAAGAAGGAGGCTGGGATGTTGCTGGGGGAAAAGGGCACTGGGCCTGCGTGGATGTGCACTGGGAAGGGCTGATGGTAAATGGGAACGGGGAGGGCAGGAGTGCTGTCCTTCCTCTCGTGTTTCAAACCTTCCTCTCCTTTTCAAACCAGCAATTCAGATCAGAAAATAGGCATCATTCTGGCCTGTAAATTGAGTAAGGGATCCATGGGAATTGTAAGGTTGGCAAAGCTTTTTTGCTGGAGATCACTGCTCCAATCTAACTGTGCTCATTCCCTTCCCAGCCTCTCTCCAAGTGGACATTGTTCCAAGCCAGGGGGAGATCAGCGTTGGAGAATCCAAGTTCTTCTTATGTCAAGGTGTGTGGTGGCTGAAGGCACCTGGATTTATTTAATTAGTTAAAAATGACAGTACACCGGGCTGTGACGATATCGGGGTCGGTTAGAGCCCTTCAGCAGTGGGGTCTGTGGGCAGTGCTGAGCTGGGCTGTCTCACTGTGCTCTTTCCTCACCCCCAGTGGCAGGGGAGGCCAAGTTCAAGGACATCTCGTGGTTCTCCCCGAACGGGGAGAGGCTGACCCCGAACCAGCAGCGCATCTCGGTGGTGCGCAACGATGACTTCTCCTCCACCCTCACCATCTACAACGCCAACATCGACGACGCCGGCATCTACAAGTGTGTGGTCAGCAGTCTGGAGGAGGGCGACTCCGAGGCCACCGTCAACGTCAAGATTTTCCGTAAGGCAGCACCTCCCAGGCTTTTTTCTTGCATATTTAGGAGGCAGGATTAGGGAGGAAACTGTTTCACCTTCCTAGGAAAAGGTTTGAAGGGGTGGGAGGAGGGTGAAGGGAAAGGGGTGTTAAGAAGATGCGGCTTTCTTGGTGTGGAGGGGTAAGTGGGAGTCAGGATGAGGTGGATGGTCAGGGCTTCTCCAGCATCTCCATGGCTTAAATGCTTCTGAAAGGCAGCAGAGCAAGGGCTGGAAGGAGAGGGTTCTGGTGCTTCTGGCAGGAGAGACAGAGAGAGGAGCTGCTGTGGGTGACAGACACCTCTAGTGTGGAGTAGAGGGGCCCGTGGTTCAGAGGGTTTGTAATGAGCCCTCAGCTTGTCCAGCAGAGCTCTGGGAGCAGCTCCTCCCTCCCTGCTGGGAGGCCGAGCAGTGCCCAGCTCACGTTTTGCAGTGAGGGTTATTCAGGGTGGTGATGGAGCCCACTGCAGGCACAGGGCTGGACTTGGGGGTGCTGTGGGCAGTGCCCTCACTCAGACCCTTATCCTCACCTGGGAACAAGGAGATTTCTGGGGCTTTGGGGGTTTCTGTGCTTCCCTCAGGCTGGAGGCAGGAGCACAGCTCCAGGTGTGCTGAGAAAGCTGCAGTGACCCTCTCCTTCCCTTGTTTGCAGAAAAGCTGATGTTCAAGAACGCTCCCACCCCTCAGGAGTTCAAGGAAGGGGACGATGCTGTGATCGTGTGTGATGTGGTCAGCTCACTGCCCCCCACCATCATCTGGAAGCACAAAGGCAGGGATGTCATCCTAAAAAAGGATGGTAAGGTCTCGGTTCTTGTCCAGTCCGGGGTCAAATGTCCATCTCCCATCAGGGCTCACACACAAAATGCTGGTGGTCACAAGGGACAGGAGAAGCACGAGGCCATGGGATGTGAATTTAGTTCTTCCAGGTGCTGTGGTTTGACAGTGGCAGGGCAATCCCACAGAAATGGCCATCAGGCTGTGGCATCAGACAGAAAAGCTGAATGTTGTGACACCCTCCAGCTTTCCTGAGGAAAAGGGGCTGAAAGCTCCTTGCAAGGACTTTTCCCTCTCTTCCCAAGAGAGGCCCTGACTGCAGCTGAGCAGTTTTCCCACACCTGGCACACAGGCAGTGAGGCTGGAGCTCTTGGGCAGGAGGGCTGAGTCCCAAACTGCTCATTGCCAGATGTGATGCCATGTAAACGTGTGTGTGAACATTTATCTGTTCGTCTCTCGGAGCACTCACACTGCACAGCACCAGAGCAGTTGGCTGCTCTGCACAGATGTTTCTTCCTTGGCAGAAGCAGCTCCAGCTCCAGCAACATCTCCAGTTAATGGTGGGGAGATTTTATTCTACCAAGCCCAGAAGGGAGAAGAGAGGAGAACCTGGAGTGAGCTTCCCTTCCTTTTGTCTTTGCAGTGCGGTTCATTGTCCTGTCCAACAACTACCTGCAGATCCGGGGCATCAAGAAGACAGATGAGGGCACCTACAGGTGTGAGGGGAGGATCCTGGCCCGTGGGGAGATCAACTTCAAAGACATCCAGGTCATCGTGAACGGTGAGGGCCTCAGGGCTCAGAGCAGGGGCTGCAGCACCTCGGCCCAGGCTGCTGCTGGAAGTGCAGCCTCAGCTTCACAGCATCCTCCTCCTCTGCTGTGTCCAGTAAAAATGTCCATGGAATTCAGTGGGTGTTTGCCAGGAAAATTCAGGTGTTTACAGGAAAAAAACACATCGAGAAACCTGAAGCTTAGAGTGAGGAACTGAGCTTGGTGATGCTCACAAGTGGTTTTGCCCCCTACACTGAGGATTTTTGCCCTTTCTCCCCTGTGCTGATGGTTTTGGAGAGCTCGTGCCCCAGACCCATTGATCAAACCCTGCAGGTGGTGGTGACAGGGTGTGGGTGACTGGTGGCATCAGAGATGGACAGGGAGCCTCCCTCTTGCTCACACCTTCTGTCCCTTCCAACTCAGCCCTGGCTTTCCTCTCTTGCAGTGCCTCCCTCCGTGCGTGCCAGGCAGAGCACCATGAATGCCACTGCCAACCTCAGCCAGTCTGTCACCCTGGCCTGTGATGCCGATGGCTTTCCTGAGCCCACCGTGACATGGACAAAGTAAGATGTGTGTGCAGTGTCCTGCTGGGGTGTGGATGATTCCCCAGGCCTGGAAAGCTGGGCTGGAGGGCCTGGAATGTTCTAACTGGGATGAGTTGATTTTTCTCACAAGAATGGCCTCGTGATGGGGCTGAAGTCACCTTCTGCTGGGGGTTAGGCAGGGAGCACAGAGCCCACACAGGGGGGTGGGGAGGAGAATCAGAGGGTAGAAACCCTGTTGGTTGAGATAAAAACAGTTTAATAAAGCAGAGCAAAATGAGGAATTCCTTCAGTGCTCCCCATCATTCAGCCAGGTCAGCTGTGTCCCCTCCCAGCTTCCTGCATTCCCCTGTCAGGCAGTGATTCACACTGCAGGGTCGCTTGTTCTTGGAGTTCCATCACCTTTGGTGCAGGTTATGAGCACAAATTGATGTGGAAAAGCAGATGGCAGCTTGGAGTGGTGCCTTGGTAAGCAAGAAGCCACCCTTGGTGGGGTTACAGCTCTGTGGTGTGTCAGAGGGTGAGGGGTTCAGCTGCCAGGAGCCCTGAGGCAGGAGGGGTTGGGAACAGGCCACAAGCTGAGCTCTGGAGCCCAGAGTGGGGAAAGGAGAAGGTGCTGGTCCCTCTCAGCATGAGGAGCTGCAGTGCAATAATTGCCTGAACAAGCCTAAGCCAGCCTTGGATTGCTTCTGTGCCCCCCAGGGATGGAGAGCCCATGGAGGAGGTGGAGGATGAGGACAAATACAGCTTCAACTACGATGGCTCCGAGCTGGTCATCCAGAAGGTGGACAAGAGCGACGAGGCCGAGTACATCTGCATCGCTGAGAACAAGGCTGGCGAGGCCGACGCCACCATCCACCTCAAAGTCTTTGGTAAACAGCCCCTGAGCACCCCCTGGCAGCCCAGCTGGGTGCTGGTCACACCAGTGTGAGCTGGGAGTAACCTGCTTATCCCAGTCAGTGCCTGCTGGGGCTTATCCCGAGCTGCTGCTCTGCCTGTGCACCTCTGCCACCGTGTGTGTGTGCGTGGGAAACTCAGCCCAGCTCCTCTCTGCTTCCCTCTGCTCAAACACAGAACTCAGCCCAGCTCCTCTCTGCTTCCCTCTGCCCAAACACAGAACTCAGCCCAGCTCCTCTCTGCTTCCCTCTGCTCAAACACAGGCAGGGCTGCTGGGATCAGACTCCCAAGCTGCTGGAAATACCTTGCAGGCTGAATCCTGATCCACCAAAGCTGCTGTTAAAATGGCTTTAGCACTTGAGTGGGGCTTGTTATAACCTGGCCAGGGAGGTGAGCTTCACCCCACCCCTGTGTGAGTGACCTCAGGCTTGTAGGAGTGAATCAGCAGCTTTCCTGCCTCCCAGGAATCTGGAAGTGTTAAGGAATACGGAATTCTCCCTGCCTTGTGTGCAGCCACCTGACAAAGCTGCTTAGCAGAAGGCTAATTTGGGGCAGGGAAAATGGGCAGGGAGGTGGAAGAGTGAGCTGGTAATCCTGGGGGCTGAGCATTTGTACACTCTGAAATGGGTCCTCTCTTAGGAGCCTCAGCTGTGAGAATGAGCAGAAGAGGTTTTTGGTTGGGTGTTTTACTTCTGCAAGGAATTGCCCTCTTCAGTGTCACTCTGCTCCTTCCCCAGCTGGCAGTGAAATTGTCCCAGTTCTCCCCAGTGCTGCTTCTTTCCAACGCTGCTGGTGGCAGACCAGCTTCATGCTGAGCCCCATCTGAGTGAAGGTTCCTTTTTTCCTCTCCTCTCCTCCTCAGCCAAACCCAAAATCACCTACGTGGAGAACAAGACAGCCATGGAGCTGGAGGATCAGATCACGCTGACCTGCGAGGCGTCAGGGGACCCCATCCCCTCCATCACCTGGAGAACCTCCACACGGAACATCAGCAACGAGGAGAAGGTACAACCCTTCCCAAAGCCCTGTGGGGTTGGTGGGCTCAGCACAGCTCGTCCCTGCCTGTCCCTGGCCTGGAATTGCATGTGGATGCACGTGGAGATGCTGCTGCTGCTGCCCCTGCACGTGCAGGGCCGAGGGTCACACCACACCAGGGCAGTGCCACGCGTGTCCCTCTCGTGAGGAGCCCCCTCGGCTGAGAGCAGCTGGGGAGATGCTTTGTGATTCCTGCTGTAGTCACTTTTGGGGCTGGATTAAAGGGAAGAGATCCTAAACCCTCTTCAGAGGAGTTCCTACAGTTGCAGGAGGCTTCTGGGAGGTGGGAATGAGCACCCTGATCCCGGAGCTGCCCACGCTGTGCAGGTGGGGGCTGCTCCCTCTCCAGGATGCAGAGGACCAAAATGAGCCTGTTTGTCCCTCCTCTGTGCTGTCCTCTGACACTGCACATCCCTGAAGCACAAAAGCCTGGCTGCCTTTTGTGCTCACCTGTTCTGTTGATCCCATCAATGCCATTTTGTTCTTAAAAGGCAAAAATAATTAGCAGTTTTTTCTTCATAAAAAAGAGTGCTCGTGTTGTTAATGGTGGCAGCTCCTTTAATTAGACGAGGTTAGGACGTGCTGCTGTACTGGAGATGTTTTGTAAGTGACCAGGAGGCAGAATTTGGAGCCAGAGAAAGCCTAGACAGAAATGGGAGTGAGGAGTTGTTGCTAATTAATAATCTCCTAATAACAGGATGCTTCAGGGCTCAGCTGCCTTGATGGTGCCAGAGGTTCTGGCTCAGTGTGGAGGCAGCAGGTGACACTCTGAAAGTCTTGGAGCAACAGAAGTGTCCACTGTCACTTGTCCCCACAGCTGCTGTCCTGCACTGCAGCTCCTTAATGAGCTTTTTTAATTGTCCCCATGATGTCAGCCCCTCCCCACGTTGATCATGTGTAACTTTATTAATCAGTGTGCCAGAGTTTTCCAGCTTCAGTTCTTTCTTAGCATCTTTTGGATCCCAGGGCTGCTGTGAATCCCTGCAATGTTCAGGGAGAGATTTCCAGTGCCTGCAGAAGCTGCAGCCTGACTGGGGGCTGTTTGGGCAGGATTTGGGGTTATTTATTCGTGGCTTTGTCTCTGTTAGGAGAGCCCTGGGAGGTGCCAAGGGCTCCAGTGCTGCTGGCTCTGGAGTTTGGATCACAGCCATGGACAGAGCTTGGTCAGGGAGGAGAATGTAAAAATCAAGTGGTGAAAAAGCCCCCCCCCTCTGCAGCCCAGTTAAACCATTGAGATCTCAGTGGCAAAACTGCTAACTGATTTTTGCTGATTTTTGAGACTCATACATCCTGCTCAATGCTCTCAGGGTGCTGATCAATAGTAAGGGAAATGTTCATACTCTGAAACTTTCAGATGGGGGAGAAGCCAAGGTTTGAGGTACTGCCATGTGCTGGTTCAAACCTTCAGGGCAAACATTCTTTTATCACACCCCATGCACTTTCTAGGCTGGGTTATTCTGTGTGTGTGTGCATTTTGTTTTGGTTTGTCTTGTACTTTTCCCATTCTCTATCTTGTGCTCTAAGTTGAGGTGAATGTTTCAGATGTCCAGCAAATCCTTAGGTCAGAATAGCTCTATAAATACTCTATAGCAAATTCCATTAAGTATTCTGTTACAAAGGCATATATTCAGTTTATTCTCCACTTTCTTTCTCTGAGACAGCACAGGGAAATGAATGGTCTTTGATGCAGGACAAACAATTCTCTTTTAAGAATTATCAAGCCCTATTTTTGCATATTTCTGTTATCCAGGTACTTGGATGCTTCTCTCTTGCCTCATGTTTGCTCTTATAGTCATCCTTCAGTGTAGATTTTTAGAGGTGTAGAGATGCCTTAACTCCCATGAATGTTCTGGAAAACCTCCCCAAACCCCCAAGCAAAAACAAGTTTTAGTTCAGCCATGTCTCCTGGCAGAGTTTGGGATGTCCCAGTCTCTGAGTGCTCTGCCACCCTTCCATGGAGCAGTTGTGGGGACATTCCTGGGTTTGCCACCCAGCAGTGGAGTTCAGCCTGTGGGGATGAGAGGGAAACATTCTGCAGGTCCTTGATCCTTTATCCAGAGCTGGATCTCGCTGGGAGCTGCTCTCCCAGCCTTGGCACCATTCCCTGGAGGGCAGAAAATAAAGGGAGCATCTCAGCAAAGGAGTCAAAGAGCAGAGGAAGGGATCAGCTCTGATTTCTCCCTCCTGCATCCCAAACACAGTTTAACCCATGTGCTGTCCCTGGGCCTTTCCCCCAGGGCTGCCCCACAAGGCTCCCCATTCCTCAAGCAGGAACACACAGATTTCTGGATGTCTCTGAATTGCTGGGCTGGATTACAGGTGTCTGTCTCCCCTCTGATAGGAGAGTTCCATCACTGCCTTGTGCTGTCCTAGAAACAGCCCAGTCCACCCCTCCTCTCGTTTTCTGGGTTGCTGTTGCTGCCCAGCAGCCTCTCTCAGCTCTGTGTCGTTGGCAGCCAAAGCAAATGGATGAGTTTTTAAAAATCTGGGAATCTGAAGGTGCACCCAGCTTTGGATTCCCCCCTCATTCCCTGTGTGGTGCTGGGTAGAGCTGGACTTTCTCTGTCTTGGTGAGGAAGAATTAGAACAGCAAACTCTGAGGGTTTGGGAATGGACTTTTTTCCTTCTTCACGTTCCTTAGGGATAAAAAGTGTCCCCCTGTGCTGACACTGCAGAGAGCAGTGAGCAGGAGTGGAAGGGGACTCACAAGACAGGTCCCTGAACATAACTGGGACTGAAAACAGGATTATTCTGGGTTATTGAGCTGCCTGCTCAGCTTTCAAGCACCTTGTGCACAGCAGGATGCACCTAGAAATGACCAGGTCTTGGGAGTGTCCCAAGCCCTGCAGGGGTTGGCAGCTTCACCTCAGGCTTCTCATCACGAGCAAACCATTTGCTTTCCTCAGAGCCATTGTCACACGAGGCTGTGTGTCCCATCTGTTGGTATTTCAGTCTCCCAGTGTTCACCAGAAGCCCCGTGGCAGCAATGCTCTGGTTTTGGTTCTCATTCCCTGAGCCTCCATCTCCATCCGTGTCACTCGTGTGTGCTGTGACATCCACACAATGTCACCGTGCCTCACAGCCAGTGATGCCATCCTGGCTCTCATGATGATAGCAGGTGATTTTTGACTCCTGAACTGAAGGGGATCAATTGAAATAGTAGAGAGCAGGAGATACCTGAAATAGAAATTACAGAGGGGGGAAATGGAACTCAGCAATTTGGCTCTTTGGGAACTGCAGTGAGCACGGTCCACACTGCTGCTGGCTCTCTGTGAGTGGGAAATGTTTGCTTTAATGCAAGGTCTGTGCATGTTTCACTGCTGTGGGGCTGTGCCCAGCCCAGCCCAGCCAGGTGCTGCCATGCCTGGCCACGGGGAGCTGGAGCTGGGGGGTCCCACTGTGCCAGGGCTCTGCAGCTCCAGGGCTGCTGCTCTTCCTGGCACAGCCTGCATGGAAACAGGGCTCCAAATGCATGATGAGCACATTAATCAGTGTTAATTAATCTGTGTGGGGTGGCAAACAGATCTGAAGAAAACCAGGTCTGTACTCTGCAGTTCAGTGGTCAGAGCCACTTCCTCAGCAGCAGGTGTGTAGAAAAGGTGAGATGTGACAGAGGGAACAGTCACTGATATGTAATAAATCAATCTATAGGTGCCATCAGCCTTTGTTTAGTCGTTTAAAGACCAATTCAGAGGCTGTGAGATGGTGAATGCCAACCTAAATTGATGGGAAAGGGAAGGTGGGACCCCCACACACAGGAGATGCACAGCTTGGAGCCTGCATGTGCACACAGCTCAATGTGCTGCAAACACTGGTGCCTGAAAGCAACCTTTGATAAACTTTTATTGCTTTTTTTCTGTTGTTGTTGTGTTCTATATCTGTTCTCTCCAGGCTTCGTGGACCCGGCCCGAGAAACAAGAGGTATAAGATTACCAGACCTTTAGCAAACTTCTTAGGTTGTTGGTTTTTGGTTTCTCTTCTAAGCATTATGGATTAACAAATCTCTAGTGCAGTAAC
Source organism: Lanius collurio (assembly GCA_020086605.1). Lineage (NCBI taxonomy): Eukaryota > Metazoa > Chordata > Aves > Passeriformes > Laniidae > Lanius > Lanius collurio. The sequence goes on along the minus strand of JACBWW010000043.1, from coordinate 3,170,991 downwards.
CAACTAAACGAGCATTAATCTGATCCAGTTAAATACCAATACATAAAAGAAGCAGCTTCTAGAAGTAGAAAATGCTTGGCATGTGGTGATGCATTTTTTTGGATGAGCAAAGTAGCTGTGTTGGGAGTGAGGAACTCTGCTTGTCACTTAAAAATTAAAGAAAAGGAGATTAAAATGAAAAACCGATGTCAAATGCTGCTTTCACCATTTTCTTCTATGCTGCCAGTGAATCATCCCCTCTTTCAGAGAGGGAAGAATTAGCACCAACCTGTATTTTGGGAAAGTAATTTTTCCCCAAGAAAGCCTCCTCTGCTCCAGCCAACTCACCTATTTGCTCATGGCACTCCTTCAGTTTGACCTTCTCTTTAAAGGACAACTGCATCATGTTCCATTTCCAAGTCAATGCAGAGAAACCTTTCATGAGGAGCATTTCTCCAGAAAATGCTCCAGATTGCTCAATTATTTTTATTTGTCTTTGATCTGCAAGGGTCAGTGAGGGGGAGGTGGGATAATGCAGTGACTGGGGTTGCAAATGGGGGTTGACTTTATCTCACATTCAGTGCTGGGCTTTAATAATAATCATAACAGTAATAATGCACCTGATTTGTAGCACTCTTGCTTCAAAGTGGACCAGAAGGAAGGTTCCCAAGCAAATAACAGGGGTCAAGTGGAGAACAAAATGAGCTGGCAGAACTGGGTGACTTGGATTTGTATTTTTAGGATGAACTTTGTGGAGGCTCTGATTTTTAAAATTATTTTTAAGCCATCTTAAATCCCAGAGACTGAACAAAGTGAAGCTGTGTTTCGTGTGGGGCTGAGAAGATCCTGCCCATTCTTCCTTCAGAATAATCTGTTGGATTGTGGCAGGTGGAGGCATCAGATGCTCAGAGCAGTTTGCATTGAAGAATTTGGAATTTGAGTAGTTGCATCTCTCCAGGACTCACATGAATTCCTGTCATAGCTGTCCCCTCCCTGCCCCCAGAGTTTTCTCTGCTCTCTCTCTCTCCAGCTTTTGATTAATATGAGCACTAATAATATTAAGTTTGCTGTCTCTCCATTTTTTATTGCCTCTGTGTCTTAAAATACTCCAGTGGGGTGCAGGGTATCTCTCTAAAATTGCTTTAGCAGTGGATTCCAGCAGCAGGATGAAGGTCAGGGAATGTTTGGCATTAAGTATTTCACTTTCACTAAAGGAATTTAGGGTGAGGAGGTGAAGTCAGTCCTGGCAGCATCTCTGTGCTCCCTCAGTCTCAGCCCAGACTGGTGTGTGAATTGGTGCAGCCTGAGGAATGGCTGCAGATTAAATACAAATATCAAACACTGCCCTGCAAGCACAGAGCAAGGACAGACCCCTCATCTTCCTGGGGTGGAATTGGGTTTGTGAGGATGTGGGAAGTGGGTGGGGAGACAGGAGTGGAATTGTTTGTGGATGTTTGTTTGGAAAAGGGCTGAAAGCTCCAGAAGGTGAAGGGAAGAGGGGTAAATGCATTTTATTTGTCTGTCCTCTGCCCCTTTGGCCCTGAGCTGTTGATCTCTGGGCCAGGTGTGCCTGCAGTGGATGCACCCCAGGGCATGGCCAGAGTTTGGGGTAACAGCTCCTGCTGCAGTGCCTCAGGGTGAGCTGCAATAATTGGCAATACAGAGAACATCCTGCTCTGCTCTGTGCCATGGGTTACTGCCCTGTCCCTGAGCTTGGCTCCCCAGCACAGGGAGGGTTTTGTCAGCCCAGATCCTTGGAACCAGGGAGATTGAAGTAAAGGGGCTGCAGATTCAGCATCTGGCTCACAGGTTCCTGCCTGTCCTGTCTGCAACAGCTGGAGCATCTGACGAGCTGCAGTGGGGATGGAGGAAACTTGTAATGTGCTTTCTTGGGTAAATGTTTTCTCTTCCTCAAAGGGTTTTTCTTGAGATCTCTTTTTCCTTCCTTGTCCCTTTTTGCCTTAAAAAACAGAGCTTCATCTTCAGGATCAGGTGCATTGCTCATGAAATCAGCATTGACCATGATTTCCTGGCACTTCTTTGTGTTGGATCTTGAGGGAGCGGGGAGAAAGGCAGGAGAATTTGGGTGTAAAAATTGCCTTTTCTAGAATTATCTGTGGTGATCCCACACTGCTGTTTTGTCCCCTGTACTCTTCTGGTGAGGTGACAGAGACAAGTATTGAGAATATTCCCCCAGGTCTGGAGTCCTGGCATCCAGCTGGAATTGAGCTGGGGTTTGGAGGGAAATCACAATTCTGACAAAAGGAGAGCAGTGCAGTGAGCCAGAGGAGTGAGATGAAAGCAGGTTTGGGTTGTGTGATACCACAGTGCTTTCATGTGAGGCTCTAGGAAGTGATGGCCACAGCACTGTGTGTCCATGGAATAGCTGTTCCCAGTAGGAAAGGGATGGATTCTGTAGCTCATGGCATTGGCCAGGGATTGCAGCAGGGAAAAAGAGAGGAGAAAAATACATGTGGTTGTTTATGTGTCATCAAAGATTCTATTTTTGTGCATTTGAAATTGGCCTGGTGCACATGAACTGATACTGGAACTAACAGAGGTGACAAATGACATTTATTTGTAGAAACTTCATCAGTCTCAGGGCCTGAGACCTTTAGCTCAGCATAGAGAGAAGTTTCAGGCCCAGAGGTCTGACATCTGAGGTACCAGAGATGTTTCTGTGCACTTGGCTGTTGGAAATGCTCAGGGTTTTACTCATTTATCAGCACTTGTCCTGCACCTTCCAAGAAAACAGATGCTCCTGGAGAGTGGCAGGATGCAGCAGCAGGCACAGCCACGAGGGTGCCAAATTTACTGCCTTGCACTTGTGCTGCAGGATCAGAAATGAGAGGAGTTGGTGTTTAGAGCTTCCAGGCTGAGGCAGAAGCACCAGCAGGGAGAGAGGAGTCCATGGCTTTGTGTTTTCATGGATTAAGGGAGCAGGTGGGCTTTGGTGACAAACTGGAGAGGAAAACACCCAGCCTGGGGTGGGTGCAGTCCCCTGGCAAACCCCCCAGATTTTACATTCCTTGTCTCCCCTTCAGTGGCATCCCCACACTCTCTTGCGTGTGGGAAATGGTTCTGGAATTTTCTTGAGGCAGGGCTGTCTCGTAGAGGTTTTCTTGCTCTTTTCACTGCACTTTCCTCTCTTCTTGTGCCACGTTCAGGTGAAAGTTCTGAGCTTCCTTTTTACCTGATTCAGCTCTGAGCTCTGGCTCTGTTCTTCCTTATCCCATTTCAGGGACACTGAGATAAAACCAGTATTGCTGATAGAGCAGGCAGGGCTGGATTCTCTGACTGGAATCTCTCGGGGAGATTCCCTTGTTTTTATCTTTGCACGCTGGCAAAACTTTTTAACCAGAGCTGGATCTCTGCAGTTCCCATTCTGGGGAGAAGCTTGACTTTGTTCTCAGATGTGCAGTAGCAGCTGACACTTTGGTCCTTCTTTACACATTTTCCCCTTCTCCTGAGTGCTTTGAGCCACTGCAGCGGGCCCTGTGTGTGACAGGGAACCTCTTGGAATTGCCTCCCGTGCTCTCACCTGGCCTCAGGTGGGGCCGTCCCCCCCAGCACTGCAGGGTTGGCGTGGGGCAGAGTTGGTGCCGTCCCTTTGGGCTGCCCCAGGGGCTCGGGGCCCTGACCACGTTCCCCTCTCGTGCAGACCCTGGACGGGCGGATCATCGTGCGCAGCCACGCGCGCGTGTCCTCGCTGACCCTCAAGGAGATCCAGTACACGGACGCGGGCGAGTACGTGTGCACGGCCAGCAACACCATCGGCCAGGACTCACAGGCCATGTACCTGGAAGTGCAGTGTAAGCAGCCACGGAGGGCTGGGGGCGTGGACAGGGAGCTGGTTTATTCCCTGTGGCCATTCCCTGTGGCCCAGCATGTGTGTGGTGCTGGGGGGAGGGCGTTGGAAGCAGCTCAGTCTGGTAAAATCTCAGTCTGAGGTGTTGCAGGGTGTTTGCTCTGGCTGTCTCCAGCTGGGATGCTCTGTGCACCTCACTGTGGGTCTGCTGCGGTCCCGTTTGTTGGGAAGCAGAATTCTCCCCTAGAACAACTTTGCTGGCCCAATTTCCCAGATCCATCCTGCTGTCTGCTCCTCCCACGCTGTGCAGGAGCAGCTTTGGGGCTGAGCAGGTTTCTTCTTTATGCCCTTCAGCAAAAGACACTCCCCATCCCCCTGGCAGAGAGGACAGTTCCCATTTCCTATATTGGATTCCCTTTCCCGCATTGAGGTGGACTCCAGCCAAGGGATCCTCGCAGTGAAGCTGCCTGGGCTGCTCTGGGAGCTTGGCTGGCTCCAATTGCTTTCCCCAATGTGTCTTTCAGATGCCCCCAAGCTCCAGGGCCCTGTGGCCGTGTACACCTGGGAAGGAAACCAAGTGAACATCACCTGTGAGGTGTTTGCCTACCCCAGCGCCGTCATCTCCTGGTTCCGGGACGGGCAGCTCCTTCCCAGCTCCAACTACAGCAACATCAAGATCTACAACACCCCCTCAGCAAGTTACCTGGAGGTGAGGAAAGCCAGGAGGGCTCAGTGCCATCAAATAACTGATGCTGAAGGAATTAAGTGTTGTCTTGTTGGTAGAAATGAAGTTGAGTGGTGTTTCTAGCATATAAACGCTGTGAAATATCAGGTCATAGAAGATAAAGAAGATCAGGAAATGGAAGATAGAGAAAATCAGGTAACAAGAAGACACAGCCCCTCCTCGCCTCTGATCTTTGCCCACAGCTGATTTCTCCCCCATGGACAGCCCTGGGAGCAGAAACACCTGGATTTTACTGTAGCCTCTCCCCAGCTAAAAGCAGGGTGCCTTGGCAGAGTGGAGAAGGGGTTTGTGATCAGAGTTTGAGCCTTCCTTCCCCCCACAGGTGACCCCAGACTCGGAGAATGACTTTGGGAACTACAACTGCACTGCTGTGAACCGCATCGGGCAGGAGTCCTCCGAGTTCATCCTGGTGCAGGCAGGTGAGCAGGGAGGGCAGGGCATGTGTCAGCAGGTGGCAGAGTGGCCCTGCTTTGCCAGTTTGTGCTGCTGGGGTGGCAGGAGAGCCTTCAAAGAGGCTGTTCATGGCTCTCATGTTGGGTTGGAGCTGCTCAGCATCTCTCTTCCCTTGTTTCTCAGGGGCTCGTTCTCCTCTGTGCTCCCAGAGCGCTTTGTCAGAGCTGTGATCTTTGATTTGTGCACCCCAAACCAGCAGAATGCCCTCCTGGCAGCTGTAATGCAGGACCTGAGCCTCAGAGCTGTGCCAGCCCCTGGGAGGGGCTCCAGGGCTGCCACAGAGGCAGATTTGGGAATGGTCGAGCTCTGCATTGCAGTGCCCTGTGGAAGGGGCTGTGGGCACAGAGTGGCACCCAGGATGCCTTTGCTGCACTGCCCTGGTTGTTTTGTTTTGGAGAAGGGACTGGGAGTCTCCAGCCCCATGGAGAGGAGACAAAATGAAGAGCTGTGCACTAATTAACATTGTCAGCAGCTGCCTGAACCCTCTCTGAGCCCCAGCCCTGCCCTTGTCCTCTGCTGTGTGCAGCCAGGGCGGGTTTGGTGTTCCCAGCTGCCACTGCAGCTGCCTTCCCCAGTTCCCCGTGTGTCACTGGCTGTTGTCCCCTCTCCCCAGACACGCCCTCGTCCCCCTCCATCGGCAGAGTGGAGCCCTACTCCAGCAGTGCCCAGGTGGAGTTCGACGAGCCCGAGGCCACGGGAGGGGTGCCCATCCTCAAGTACAAGGCAGAGTGGAGGGCCCTGGGCGAGGGCGAGTGGCACTCCAGGCTCTATGATGCCAAGGAAGGTAGGAATGACAAAAAAAATCCTGGTTCCTTCCCCAGCTGCACCGAAAAAAAAGTGACTTTCCTTAAGGGAAGAGGTGGGGAGGGTGGAGGGTTCAGGCTGGAGGCCCCAGACAGGTTTTTCAAACCTTTGCTGTGAGTGACACCTGGAATTTTCAAGTGGAAATGAGAGTTGGGCTGTGCTGAGAGTTCTGTCACAGCCTGTCTGAGCAAGGTGAAGAACCCTGTGCTTGGAATAAAAGTTTTCACTCGCTACTTCCCACAGGAGGCTTTCCAACCCCCATCTGTCACCCCTTAGTCCTCCTTGGAAAATAAACTCTGCTGTTCCAGCTGCAAACCTGTCTTGTTGAAGCAATCTGTAGCAGTGCTCACAGCATAAAATCCCTCTTGGACTCAAATAAATCAAAATAATTTTGTTTTGAGGAGGACTGTGGAAAAGAGAGTTCTACTCCAGAGCTGAATTTTCCACCACCAGTCCTGTGTGGAGCTGAAATTTTTGATTTAGGTCCCCACTGGAGTGATGGGATCTCAGCCAGAGTCAGGTTTATTTGTCTCTTTTCTCCCTGCATGGGGAAAACAGAGTTTCTTCATTTCCTTCTTTGAGTCCTGAGCTTTTCTTTGCTTTTTTCCCTCCTTGTTTCTGCCCCAGCCAACGTGGAGGGGACGGTGACCATCACAGGGCTGAAGCCTGAGACCACCTATGCAGTGAGGCTGTCAGCAGTCAATGGCAAGGGCGTGGGGGAGCTCAGCCTGCCCGCAGAGTTCAAGACACAACCAGTCCGTAAGTACAGCCCAGCCCCCTCTGCTTCTCTGTCCTGGACCTCCCCAGGGAATCTCTGCCATGCATGGATCACACCTTTTCTCTCTCACAGACCTGGCTGCACCCTCTGTGGTTTTGGGTTGTAGTGGATTTTGTTGGTAATTAAAATCTTCTTTGAAGGGAGGAGGCAGAGGAATTGTTTTGTTTGCTCTGGTTGGTGTTTCCAGTTCACCCTTGGTGTTGGCAAAGAGAAGGGACTGTGGAAGGGAGAATTTCAGTGAGAAAAAGCAACTGAGAAGGGTTTTGGTCACAGAGAATGTGATGGCACTGTCACAAGGCTGGTTTGTTTTGCAAATTAAGGTGTTGAGCACAGGACTGGCCTTGGGTTGTGGAAGGAGAAGGGAGGGAGAGTTGCTCTGTTCTGCACATCCTGCTTTGAGAGGCCCATGCAGCACTGGAGGGGATTCCATGGACTCCTCAGGCTCTTCTCTGCTCTCCCTGGGCCATATTCCATGTTCTGCTGTGCCCAGCACTGTCCTCCTGTTCCAGGAAAGAATTAAACCCAGGGAGTTCTGCAAGGTGGGAAGGAGGAAAAGAGGAAAAAACCGAAGGAGTGGAGTGGGCAGGGGAGATGAGACCAAAGCAGGCAGGGAGAGGTGCTTCTCCCATGGCTCTTCTTCCATTCCCCTGCATCCAGCCCTGCCCCTGTCATTCCCAGCCCTCTGTAGCTGCTCTGTAGCTCTGCTGGAATTCTCTCTCCAGACCCCTCTGCTGGGCCCGGGGCTGGCAGTTCCCAGCCCACCCCGAGCATGTCTGGAGGCCCCTGAGCTGTGCCCGGGCTCCACTTTGCCACCTTCTGCCCATCACTGCTGAGCAGGACACACCTGGGACTGGGATTTTCCAGCTCCATATTCTCTGTCTCCTCTTCTCACCTCTTCTACATTTATTTTTTCTGTGTGTGTCTATCTCTTTTTATTTTGTTTTTGGTCTGTGTCCCATCCATGGATAAACTGCAGGCATCCCTCACCCACGTAAGTGCTCTCTGCATTTCTTTCACTCTCTCTGTGTGTTTTTAGAGTGTTCCTCTAACACCCAGAACTTTTAGCTTTTAATTTAGTGCATTTTTTCCTCTCAGGGGCTTTAGGATTTGCAGTAACTGGTAGTGTCCATTTCCTAACAACACTGACTCTGGAGTAGTCACTGTGCTCTGTTTTAGAACAGAATTAGGGTTAACTCTTTGTCTGTGCTCTAAAGCATGCAATTGAAATATTTAATGTAGTGATTATCTAATAATAATAATAATAAATATAATTATAGTTAGTTTGTTGGCTACAGAGTGGAGTAGTGGAAGGCTTCATATTTATGAGTCCATTAAAAATTGTTCAATTTTAATGATATTGAGATAATTCAGGGAAATCAATTCAGCTAAATTGCAGATCTGGTTTAGACCAGAGCCAACCAAAAACTTCAAAATTTTGAATATCTCCACAATTTTGAAAGCACAAAAAGGAAGAAAAAATATTGAATTTTTTTCCTCTTCTCACTAATATTTTTTACCACTGGCCAGTCTTCCAGCACTTGTGTAGATTGTGTGATTAAATAAATAAATCTCATACTAATTTTTTTTTAAAAGGCACGTTTCCCCCTCCCCAGTGCAGAATGAGTCAGAAATGTGATGGATCCATGTAATTGTGAGTGAAACACTGAGATGGCTCCAGGGCTTTGTGCCTTTCCAATCAGAGCTGATCAGTGGAGCTAAAGAAACCTCTTTATCCCACTGAGCATTATTCCATTTATCAATGCATCCTTGTGGGGAGCTGCTGCTATTCCCAAGATTACAAGGACAAGCTCAAAGATGCTGCTGTCACATTCTTTGAGATTCCTGAAGTAAAAAAACAGGAGAGGTTTCTTTGTATTTTTATTTTTAACCCAAATTTTGAATCACTCTTGTGCCGTTCCCCCTTAAAGATTGCATTGGACAAAAGCTTGGATTTAGTGGAGCAGGAAGGGGAAGGATGGATGGACAGATGGACATTGCAGTAGTTGGGGAGGCACCTGGGAAGCATTTCCAGAACATTTGTGCAGCCTGAAATTGTTTGGAGCCTGTTAATTCCAGGAGAAATAATTCCACGAGGGTGATGATGGTCAGGGTTAGAGGTTGAGGGTTGGGGCCCTTCTGAACTGGAGATAACCAACAGCCCCCCAGGGAGAGCAGGGCTGGGGATCCACATCAGTGCTGCAGGAAGAGGGGGAAAATCCAGTTGAGAAGAGAGGAAAAGAACATTAAAAGCTCTGTTGCAGCCCCTCCGCCAGACCTGTCTGCCCAGCCTCATGGCCCTCACCTGGGGACAGGTAGGTGGCTTTGCAGAACATTCCATCACTTTTGTACTGGAGTCTTTTGCTTTTTTTTTTTTTAATTTTCATGTGGCAATGGGCTGTCAATCACTCTGTGCTCCCCAGCTGCAGGGTAAGTTCCAGTTCTTCCTCCTTTAACCCATTTTTCACTTAAAAAATCCATCCTGCTCTTCCAAGCTTTGCAGCTGGGATCATCCTGGGCATTGTGTCCTCCAGTTCTCTCTCTGCTCCTTCCCAGAGCCCATCTCGGATCCTGACTGAGAAAATGGCACCACAGAAATGCCCTTTTTTTGCTGGAATCACCTGTTTGTGAGCAGAGTCACAATTTGTGTCCCCCCCAAGTGTGATTTGAAGGTCACAAAGATGTTTCAGGAATTTTACAGCTCAGATTAACCAAAGCCACTCATTTTCCTTGCCCTATTATTTCAAGTTTCTCTCTGAATGTAAAATCTGACACTGTTTTTAATGCCTGCTGGGATAAGCCTGAAGTCATTTTGATTTATTTAATTTCCCTCAATAAGTAAAAGCAGTTTCTCTCTATCTTAGAGGGCCTCTCCATGAGGTAATTAGTGATAATTATGTATTATCCTGGCACAGATGAGAGAATTCTGGGGATTGGGAGAGTATCTGAGTTGACCTGGCTTTGTATTTGCATTTTAACAATTTACTGCTTTTTTTTGTTCCAATTTCCTTACAACTCTGAAGCCAAGCAAAGGCCTGGGGAACAGGGGAGTTTTGGAGCCCAAAGTGTGTTCAAAACCCTGAGTGTGTGTGTGCTGTGTGTGGGGCTGGTACCAAAACATCTTTGTGTACAAACCAACACTAAAATCCCCCCTATATTCCACATCTTCTCATTTCCTGGGTTTTGGCAGCATTTTACAGGAATCCCCTGCTTTGCTGTACTGGTTTTAAAGCAAACTAGTGAGGGACTTCAAGTCAGAAATACAATTTAATAAGAAAGAAATAAAATAAATGTAATAGTACAAAAAAACCCCACAACCCACTGACAGAGTCAGAGTACAAACCTGACCCCCTGACAGTCAGGGGGTTAGCAGCAGTCCAATTTAAATGGTGGCTGCAGTCCTCCTGAAGTGATGGTTCCGTTGAAGCAGTGGCTCTGTAGAGAAGGTCTCGTCTTCCTCTGAAGGTCCAGTGGCGATGTAGAAGGGTCTGGTCTTCCTCTGAGAATCCAGTGGAAAAGGCTGCCTGTGGTGTTCAAAATCTCCCCTTATATCCAGGCTGGAAGGCTTGGTTCCTCCCTCTGGGCGGAGCATCTCACAATGGGTGATATAGTCTTATCAGTCATGCGGTGATGGCCCATTAACAGGAGATAGTATAGGAGAGGTAAAGGACTCCGCCCCACCTGGTGTCAACAGCTGGCCCATCAACAGAAGATAGCCTCATGAGCTTATCAGGGATGAGTCATGAGGGAGGTGGGGAACACTGTCCCACCAGTTTTAACAGTTTATGAAGATGGTGACAGAATACAGACTTTTGGGTACATTTTACATTGCAACCCAGGACATTTGCTCACCTTCTTTCTCTTTCTTCAGCCAGTGCTGCTGCCCCCACCTCCCGTGTAGCAGAGAGTGAGTATGGCAGGAGGGGTTTGCTCCTGTGTGCTCTGCATGATCTCCTCACCGAGTGTGGTGCACTTCTAACACCCCTGCCTGTTTTCTTCCTTCCCTGCAGGGTTTTTTTCCCCCCAAATCTCTCTCCCTGGGGCTGCTCTGCAGCTTCCCAAGGTGTGCTTTACCCTCCTCGTGTCCCTGCAGTTCTCTGCCTGTTGGAGGCTCAGCAGTGAGGATTCTTTAGGTGTGAAAGGTTTTGTGGGCACTCACAGAGAAATCCCAGCTCGTGTCCCTCCTGCTGGGCTCTTCCCAGGACTTGGGGAAGCAAAGACCTTCCTTGTCCTCCTGCCCTGGAGATGCTGCTGTCAGGGCTTGCCCAGTCTGTGCTCTGGGGAGTGCAGGCTTCTCTCCAAACTCATTTATTTCCTGAGGTGCTCACACCTTTAGGGTTCTTACACCAATTTTCTTCCTCTCTCATTGTTCCCTGGATGGCATACTGGGAGGAGGGGGGTCCTCAGGAATTGCTCCTAGAGGCCTCCCAAATATTCCATTAATGGGCTGGTAGGGGCCAAAAGGGGGCAAAAGTGGGGATTTGGAGCTTCAGAACACTTGAGGATGAAGAAAGCCTGAGGGCAGGCTGCCTTCCCTGTGCCCTGCAGGGCCCTGGGGCTGCCAGCACCCCCCTCCCTGTGGGCAGGGCTTGGCAAACAGCAGCAGGGCAGGGTTTCTGCAGCCTCTGTGGGTGACACCCGCTTGCCACGAGGCCTCAGGTCACCCTCACCTCTCATTAAACCTCCTCTCTCCCCCTCCTGTCACCCCTGGCCCTGCCTCTCGCCCTGGTTCCCTTGGAGTGCCTCACCTTGACTGTGTCCTGTCCATCCTTCCTGTTTCCATAGCAACCCAGGCTCCCGCTGCATCCCAGAGCTCGGCGGCACCGAGTGAGTAGCTGGGCACTGCTGCCCTTGCTCTGGAGTGCTGCCCGTGCTGCTGGAGCCCTGGATCCAGGGAATTCCAGGGAATTCCAGGGCTCTGTGGCATTGTTTGGTGTCTGTTAACAGCAGCTTGCTGTGTGAGCATGTTGAGATCCCAGCATGATGCCACTCTTGCCCCTCTGCCCCTAAAAATGGGAATAAGAGGTTTAGAAGAAGCACAGAGAGGGAGAGAAAGAGGAAAAAAAAAAACCCATAAATTATCATTTCCAAAATGAATATTTTTCTTCCCTGTTTCCCATTTCAGTGATAACGCTGCCTTTGTAAAAGGGATGTGAATGAAATAATTTCCTTGCTGCCCTGCCTTGCTGTGTTTGATTTGAATACAGGCAGATACAGTTGGTATTAAAATTAGGGATATTGGAGGCTGGAAGAAGATGCAAATGAGGAGGTAGAATATCCTGCAGGAGAGATCCCAGCTTAGCCCCAATGCCCTGTTTGCCTTAAAAGAGGTCTCAGACCTCGCAGGGAATCCCAGTCTGAGGTGGGAGCTGGATTCAGACTCCCTTGTTGGTTGGGTGGTCAAGGAAGAAGAAGAAAAGCACTTAAGGAGGATCTGAGTTTACCTGGTGCATGTGTGTGTTTTGAATTTGCAGTAATAAAAGTGTGTTTGTGGGGATCTGAGGTCACTGAGGTATTTACCTGAGGTGGCTTAGAAATGGGTCATTGCTTCTGAATGGAGAGCACTGAAAGCCTGAAGTGTGGGATGATTTTGGGGGTTGGGATGGAGGGAGAGGAGAGTATGGCCAGTCACAGGAATTTATAATTAATTATAAACAATACTGCATTTATGACTGGCACGTTTCATGGTCTTACATGTGCCTTTAAATGCCCTGTGCCCACAACCAGCATGTTCTTTGTGCAGCAGTTTTTATTTTTAAAGTGCCAAACCCCAATCCCTGACACCCTCGAGTGCTGCAGAGACTTTTTAATTCCTGTCAGACTTGGAGGATGGGCTGGAGAGGACAAAGGGCAGGGTCTGCTGATCATCCTTTATTCCTTAGGAGGCAGAGACTCCTTCTGGCTGTTCATGTGTGAGCTGGAGACAGCTTCCCTTGGAGGGAAAATGTTGGGTTCATGTTTTACAGAACATTTTGTTCCTTAAAAAAAAAATCTTTACCCAGAAAAGATCCTAAGAGCTAATTAATGATAACTATTTTCCACAGCTTTTTGCTGTGGGGGCTGTGTGTGGAGGAGGAGGAGGAGGAGGAGGAGGGGTGTTGGCTTTTTGAGGGTGAAAGTTTCTCTTTTCACCTGCACTGAAGTTCAGGCTCTGCTCTGAGGAGGAGCAGGGCTCTTACTTGTGTATTCCCTGCATTTATGCAAACAGTGCCCACATTTGTATGCTGGGCTGTGCTGCAGCCTGGGAAAATGTGGAATTCAGCAGCAGAGGAAGGGCACTGGCACGGGGCAGATGCTCCTCTAGCTCTGCATCATTTAATTACTGCTGCTGCTGGGAGTGATCTGTGCTCTCCCCTTGCCTCACCTCGGGAGTTCAGTGAATGAAACCAGGAGCAATTAGGAAATGAGAGCTGCTCTGAGGCACCAGAGGCAGGGACAGAAACCTAATGAGGCTGCAGAGTTTTCTTCACTGCATTATTGGGGCTTGGGCTTGGTGGGATCAGTGGCGTGTGGGAGATGTCTGCAGGCATGGAACAGGTTTGGGAATGTGTCTGCTTGCATTTAACCCTCTGAGGTTGCTCCAGTGAATAGTTCTGTAGCAGTTTTGATGTTTTTCTTGCAGCTCTCTCCACTCTGGGATCTGTTTTGCCTTGCAATGGCTGAGCTCACTTGAAAAAGGGGATTTTTTTTCAGGTTGGACGGGGCTTGAAGCAACCTGGAATAGTGGAAAGTGCCTCTGCCCAGGACTGGATAATCATTAATGTTCTTTCCAATCCAAACCTTTTTATTCTATTTATGCTGCTAATTTTGCCCTTGGTCTTTACCTAAAGCTTCCTCTCATGAGTTCAGGCAGCCTCTCTTGCCTGTTTTGAAATCTCACGTTATTCTGAGCTTACTGGGGTTTGGGAAATGTTTCTTCCTGACCACAAGACACTGATTTTCCTTCCAGGCAAATTGTTAAACCTCCCTCCTTCACAGTGCCCAGAGTTCTGTGAGCCCTTGTTCAAAGAGAATGGATTGAGAGCTTGGCTGTAACAAATGCATTTTACATTTTGTGCCATCAGTTTTTTTCCCCACTAATGGTCTGTCCCTTAATCTTGTCAGAGACAAGCACCCAAAAGATTAAGGGTTTAATTCTCTATACATCAAATTAACAGGGAACTACCAGAGCACTGTGGAGTGGCCTCATTAGGATGAGACAGAGGCACGAGCATGAGAAATGTGAGTTAGGAAGTGATTTGGGAAGGGGAGCAGAGCAGGGGCCAGCGCTCTGCTCCCACCTGCCAGCTGATTTTCCCTCCTTCCCTGCCACTCTCCCTGCACTCCTCCACCTCTCCCAGCCACTGCTGCCTTCTGTGGGCCCTGCTGGTGATGGATTGCCCTGTCCTGGCTGGCAGAGCCCCCTGCACACCCCAACCCCTCGGTGTCACTGCCGGGTGGCCCCCACTGACCCCAGTCCAGCCACAGCTCCTGGATGGAGATCTGTCCTTGGCAGTGGCCACCCTCAGCAGGGTTCCCCCCTCTGCAGTTGCTGTTGTTGTTCAGGAGCAGTTTGTGCTGCAGAGGGAGGGCACACCCGTGGGAGGTGCCAAGGTTTGTCCTCGTTTTGGGCTGGTTTTGACCCTTTTGCCTTCGCTGCCCCGGAATAACAATATTCCCCTTTTCTTCCCAGCAGTTTTGTGGATTCCTCCAGCAGTCCTGGCACACACTCCAGTGATTTTTGTTCCTTTTGTTCTTTGTATGACTAAGCAGTGACGCAGCTGTGCCTAACACAAGGCCATAACTCAGTGCTTGCTGTGGTTTAATATTCTTATTTTCCAGGCGGTTTTACTGTCCCCCCCAGTGTTTCTGATATATGCTGGCTAATTTAATTTTGCTCCTATTTTTATTTACTCTGTAATTCTGTTGTGGATTTTTTTCCCTTGCCCATTGTTTACATCAGTTTTTTAATTTTTTTGTATTTTCCATGTGACCTCCTCCACTTTCCTTTCAACCAAACTCATGTGCGTGCGTATCATGTGAATTTGTCATGTGGCTTGCATGGTGCTGATGATGTCGTCCTCGCTGGTGAACAGAAGGTAAAATACTTTGTTCTGATTGGTTGCCTAGATTTTTGGGGTGAGGACTCCCCTCTGGGATCTCCAAATTCCAAAAAAAAAAAAAAAAATTCTTTGCCACCGAGCCTTTTTGGAGGAGTTGGCTCATCACTGTCTGCATGGGAAGAACTTGACTTCAGGCTGCTGCACTGAGCTGGAAAAAACTTGCAGGAAAAACAGGAGAAAAACCCAAAAAAATCACCTGGCTCAGTCATTTGCTTCTTTATTCTCAGAGTGCTGCAAGGAACTGTCCTAAGAAGGTGCTAAAAAGCCTCTGGAATGAGCACCAAAGGCCAAAAAAATCCTTTTGCCTCTCAGGTTACCAACCACAGATTCGAATTTGATGGGAAGTCAGGGCTCAGATCCTGGGAGCACCCTCTCTCCTGTTGCTTTAGCAGCATTTTGACCCTATAAAATGCAGGTTTATAGAGGGATATGTGCACACATCCACACTGTACATGTTTAATAGCCTTCCAAAATAATCCTGAATTCTCTACGAAATCTGCTTATTGGGAAGTGTGTCACAATTTGATTTAAGAAATAATTTTCTTTTTATTGTGAGTGAAACTTAAACATAGCTAGGATGAGAGCTGTGTTATAAAATACTCTCTATAAAATGCTCTCTACATAAAATGCCACATATAAATACTGTAAAATAACACACCCAGAGTTCCTGCTGGGAGCCAGACCTCACACACTTCACATCAGAGGTGCTGCTGCACTTTTCCTGCCAGAGCCCCTCGTTCCTCCCACGGAGTCTCTGGGAGCCCGGCAAGAGTTGAACCTGAGCTCAGCTCACAGGAGCTGCTGATCCCCATCAAATCAAGAAGCAAATGATTGACCCTGGAACTTCCTGGAGGTGGAATCAGTCTCCAGCAAAGCGTGGGGTAGTGAAGAACAATTCCTGCAGCGTTGTGGTTTTTACAGCTTCACTCTGTGCACAATCTCAGTGGAGGGAGGGAGGGAAGCTCCTGCTTTTCTGCTGCCCCAGCCAAACAAGGCACTCTGAGAACCAGGCAGCAATTGGATTTTTACAATCCAGGAGTTCTGAAATCACCTTTTTTTGTCTGGGACCACCCCCAGCAAAGGATTTAGGCTGGGGTTTGCCAGGAAAACAAAACTAACACCAGTAACCTTCCCACATGAGTGCATGCACAGAAGAACCCTGTCCCCAGTCCCTTCCCTCTGGTGGAATTCCAGGAGGATGGGAGTCTTGGCTGTCTCGTTTCTGCACGTTCTGGTTTTGTTCCTTATTTCTGCTGCTGGTGTTTGCTTCCCTCGTGTGCCCCCTGACCCCCAGCCTGTTCTTCCTCGGTGTTTTTGCCCCTTTGGAGGCTCTCCCTGGTGTCTGTTCCCAGTCCTGTTTACGTGGTGCTCCAAGATTGCAGAAATCAGCCCTTTCCTCGTTCCTCTGCTGCAGAAATTGCCAGTTCTCCTCTCTGAGCACAGGGAGGATGCAGGACCTTTCCTTGCTGCCAGCTGGGCAAGGGTTTAAGCTCGGTTTAAAGTGAATATTTTTCATATTCTCTCCCCACCTCAATTTGCACCCACTCCCAGTGCTTGTGGCACCCTCTGAAAAACATAATAAAACCAAGAACTTCTGAAATCCAACAGACCAGTGTTAGGGCAAGGAAGCACTGAAGAGAAACCAAAGGGTTGAGAGGCTATCAGGAAACATTTCCTGCTTCTCTGCAGCAGGAGATGATTGGTGCTAATGGCTTAGCAGGGAGTGAATGAAAAATAAATTGGAAATGGAATGGCTGAGAGCACTGCCCTCAGCTCCCCTCCCACCAGCAGGTTTGGGAAGCCATTCAGGCTTTGGGACCCTGGAGAAAAGTCCTTATTTCACTGATCAGACTCACCCTGAGTTCATTTGGAGCCCAGGGAGGGGATGGCTGAGCTGCCCCCGGATTGGGAGCGCTGGCAGGGGCACTGCAGGGCTGGGCTGGGCTGGATTCCCAGCACACCAGAGGGTGCTGCCTTCCTTAAACCTGGCTGCTGGGAAGGAAGGCACAGCCTCTCCACAGGTAAAGCACCTGCTGAGGGCCTTTTTTCCTTTGCTGAGTGTCCTGGGGGTGAAGCTTGAGCGTGGCTCAGCCTGAATCCCTGGGCGTTGTCACCGGGAGCACAAGGTCCTGCACCCCTCCTGCACAGAGAGGATTTTAATCAGATATTTGAGGATTATGCAGAGGAAATCTGGGCTCTGTGGAGCTGCTGGCTGTCACCCAGCCAAACAGCAGCATCATGTGGGGTCCTTAAAGGATTGCCCTGTTTTAAAGGTTGGGAAACGCTCTGAGGAGGGTGGGACAGGCTGATTTCTGCCCTGGCATGAGGCACCCCTGGAATGCTGGTTTGCTTTGCAGCCCTGTGCTGCAGGGAGGATGCATGGCTGAGCATGAGTCCCTTCTCTAACCTGCTGCTGACCACCTTCTCTCTTCAGCTACTCACATTTTCACTCATTATAGGGTTGCTGATTCTGCTGGACTAAACGTTTCCCACTAAACTTCTTCTTCCTCTGTTTGACACACTAACCCAGTTTTAATTTTACAGCCCTCTGTCTGGATTGCATCCACCTGCTTGAGATAAATTAAATAAACATGTATTTATGGAGAGAAAACTATTCTTTACCAGGGCTTGCACTGCTCCACTTGTTGGTTTTCAACCCTTAGGATGTTCTTTAATTTGAAGAGAAGTGTTTCTCAAAGCAGAAATGAATTTAAATTTTGGGGGAGGAAGGAGTGAATCAAGAGCTAGAAATTAGGTAATTTAAAGTGAGGAAAAGGAAGAAAAGTTTCAGCAGAGCAGATAATTAATCATGGGAATGGCTGTGTCTGAAGTACAGCAGCATCTCTGACATTTAAAATCAAGAATAAGCATCTTTCCAAAGGGTGTTCCTATTAGTCTTGGTGCTCAATCACTGGGAAAAAAAATCCAGCCTGTGTTGGATAAAAGGTCAGATTGTGCAAGTGCAGTGTTCCCTTAGCACTTCACCATCTCTGTACTCATTACTAATTATCTCTGAGATCAGAGGGGGAAGGCACCAAGGAGATGCTGGTCTTGCTCTGTCCCTCTGCCACAAACGTGGCAGGAATTCAGTGCTGCTGCTCAGGGGGTCTGGGGGGCTCAGGGTTCCCCCAGGGCAGCAGCCAGGAGTGCCCCTGCCTGTTCTGGGAGCTGCTGTGGGGCACAAAGGGACAGAACCAGGCATTTGCTCCTGGGATCTGTGAATTACTGGTGCCCAACCACGACACAGTGAGTGCAGAATAGCTCCTTCCAGTCAACTCCACAGTCAGAAGCAGGGACTTTGTGGTGCTGTTTGTCTTTTGGGATTGAGGGTCAAAATGTAATTGCATTTTAACTGATATATGTTCAATATGCCCAGGTGAGGATGAAGCTTTGCTGTTTATTTGTGCCTTAAACCAGCCTTGTGTTACCTTTTTATGTTCAGTGTACACCGAGAAAGCTGTCCCAGGGTGGAATCCACATCTGGAATGTCCAGGGGGTGTGTGGGAGCCTTGTGATGGGCTTAAAGGCAAAGAAAGGATTTGGAAAAGGGAAATATAACCTGGAAAAAAGGAGTGTTGCCTCTCTACATCCGTCAGAGGAGTTGCTGTGTTGTGAAACACAAATGTGTGTGTCCCCCACTCCTGGAGTGTGATTGATTCCCCTCTTGGAACAGTGCAAGGAAATGGAATGCATCTTAAATCCCACTCTCAGCCCAGGTCTTGCAGTTTTCCCATTGGTATTTCACCAAAAAATTGTGCTCATGCTCCTTGGAAAGGGAGGAGGAAGGGGAAAGAGCTTCAAATTCCTTCTGAAGATGAACTTTTGAAGGCTGTTGGAAGCTGTATCTTCCTCTGGCCACTCAGGAATGCCTGTGCTGCCCATGAGTAGCTGGACACAAATCCAGGGGGTGTAAATAGGGAATCAGACCTTCTGTACTTGGCATTTTTAGCAGAGCTGCAGGGTGGGATTGGGATCCTCCCATGGCATGGAGGAACTGAGTAGGAGAAGCAGTTTGGGAGCTGTGGGTTGCAGGGATGGGGCTGTAAATCAGTGTGCCCTGCAGAAGAAAGGGACATTTCCATTTTCTGCTGATGGCAGGGGTGCAGTTTGGGAAATGATAGCTTTTTTTCCTCCTAAAAATGGTTATTCCAGAAGAGTAAAGGGGTCCAGGTCTCTCCAGTACCCACTGGAGTCCCACCAGTGCAGGCTGAGTGACAGGATGTGCTCTGGGGTTCTGCTCGGTGTTTTCACCCTCATTTAAGTGAATCTCTGGTCCAGCAACTCCAGAACCCTTAAACAATTTCAGAGTGCAGACCTGGGTCTGTGTGAGAGGCACAAGGTCCTTTTCAGTGATGCTCTTTCCATCCCCAGCCCACAGGAGCAGCCACAGAGCCCTTGTTGATGTTTGCCAGGTGTTTCACAGCAGTTCTTGCACCAAAAGGAGCCAGGAATTGGTCACATTGGGGATGTTCTTGGGGGAGGGGTCTCTTTGCACTCCAGCACACACAAAAATGGAGATTTGGTGTTGTGCAAATGCAAGAAATGCTTGGGTGTGGCCAATGTTTGTACCCCAAACACACGGTGTGGCTGGGTCAGCTGGGACCCTGAGCTGACCATTAATTTCTGATTTTGATGAGTACTTTTTCCTTGGTAATACTTCTGTTTCTTCCCAAATAACCCCAAATCCCCGTTTTTGCAGGGGAACCCAGCGCCCCCAAGCTGGAAGGGCACATAGGAGAGGATGGAAACTCCATCAAAGTGAACGTCATCAAGCAGGACGATGGTGGCTCCCCCATCAGGCACTACCTGATCAAGTACAAAGCTGTAAGTGGGGCACAGCCCGGGCTGCTCTGGGCTCAGCGGGCTCTTGGAGGGGGTGAATTCAAGAAAGAAATCTCTGTCACTCAGATGGTTTAAATTTGACATGCTGAGATATGAAAGAGCACTTCTGCAGGGCAGAGAGGAACAGAAGTTGCAGCTTTTCCCCTCTGAAAGTAGTTGAGTGATGGGGCAAAGATGAGAGGAGGAAGAGAGGGGATTTCTTCTCAGAAAACAGGATTTTGAGCAGGAGAGAGGCTGCTTTGGCATCTCCTTTTCTGCTCAAAGCCAACAGTGTGTGACATGAATCCCAGAATAGCTGGGGTTGGAGGGAGCTCTGGAGGTCACCCAGTCCAGCCCTGTGCCAAGGCTGGACGTGTGCAGGTGGGTTTGGGAGGCCTCCAGAGAGGGCACCTTCCCCTGGGTGCCTGTCCCAGAGCTGTGCCATTTCCATGGATAGAAATCCTGCTTCCCATGGAGGTGGAACTTGCTGTGCTTTAGCTGACAGCCTGGGCAGGGCCTGCCCCATCCCTGGCACCCCTCGGGGGTGGGGGTGACACCTCTGCTGAGCCCTTGTGAAATAAAAAGGGCAGGACTGATGGTCCTTTTTAAGCCTTTATTAAAAGTGATCAGCTCGGGTGGGGGCCCTGCCCAGCTTCGTTGCCCCAGCTTCGACTTGGAGGAGGAGGAACTTGGGCTCTGCCACTCCCTGTGATAGAGCCGGGCCCTCGAGTGTTCCTCACAGGCCGTGGCTGTGCACGAAGGTGGATACGGAGGGGATGGGGCTGATTCGCCGTCCTCAGGGCAGTGGCTCCAATAGACTTTCTTGTTACGGTGACTTCTTGGAGAACTCAAAAGCTGCCCAGGCAGTAGTTGCCGATAGAGTAGCCTGGTTCGTTTTTCTTAAAAGTTTGTTGGCTCGTTTTAAATTATTATTTTTAGGGGTTTTTTTACTCCCAAGGGTCTTTGCAGCTCTAGTTTGCATATTCAGCCCCTTTTCTTCCTTTTTTTTTTTTCTTTCTGTCTTTTCCTTATCTACTACCCTCCAGGCAGGTCAGCTCCTAAAGGGGTAAGGGTGGTACATTCTTGCATAGCAATGTAAGGTCTGATAAGAAGCTGGTTTCTCCACAACGAAGTGTGGGTTTCTTTCTTAAACTACAAGAGAGATCCTAACAAAGCTACAACAAAGCACAAAATTTTATTCAAACAAAGCTACAACGTAGTACAAAATAAATGGATAATTGTTAAATTGGTAATCTGGTCCCTTATTTATAACACTTGGGGCGCTGCTGACGCCGTCCCCTGTCCCATCCCTACAGAAGCACTCCTCGGAGTGGAAGCCCGAGATCCGGCTGCCATCGGGCAGCGACCACGTCATGCTCAAGTCTCTGGACTGGAACGCTGACTACGAGGTGTACGTGGTGGCCGAGAACCAGCAGGGCAAGTCCAAGCCTGCCCACTACGCCTTCCGCACCTCGGCACAGCCCACCGTCATCCCAGGTACTGCTGCCCCGCCTCCCCCGCGGGCTCTGCCGCCCTTTAATGCCACAGAGCCGCCCCTAATGTGCCCCAGTAACCCTGGCAGCTCGCTTGCTTGAAGCCCATTCTCTCATGGTTGGTTCCCCACCCAAAGCTGAGGGGTTTGGCTGTGTACATCCCTGTGGCAGGCATGTACAGCGCTGCTGGGAGCGTGCCCTGGCACATCCTGCCCTGCTGATCCCAGGGAATGCGGGCTCCTTGTGGCAGCTGAGGAGAGCAGAGGGTAGGAGAAGCTTTCTCTAAGAGCAGAAAGTGAAATTCTCATTTTAAACTCAAACAGACCTTTCAGCTCTGCAGGGTGATTCTTTTCACAAGGCAGATTTCCCTCCCAGATCTCCCTTCCTGTTTGTTTGTCCATTTTTGGTGGAAAAAAGGCATCAGGGGTTTGCTGGCAGTTGGAAGAGGAAGCAGTGAGAATCTTTCTCTGAGCATTTTTCAATTCAAATTACCAAATGACAGTAATTTTCAAACAGCAACACTTTCATGCTGGGGAGGGCATTAGGGAAAAATAACTCAAAAGCTTTAGGATGCTGCTGCAAGCTCTTAAGACAGACTGTACTTTATTAGTGTGCTCAAAAAGAGAGCAGAATTCTCAGCTGGGAAACTGGAATGGAGCAGTTTGTGGCAATCTGTTGAAAGGACAGTTAGGATTTCTTTTCTATGTGTGGACATTTAAAAGAGGGAAGGGGGAAAGCCACACAAAGCAACCAGAACCTGAGGAGGGGGTTGCTGGAGTAGCTGTAAATTGAAGTTGTGGTGATTAAAGACAGGGGGATGCTGAGTCAAGTCCTCCCTGCACCCCCAGGGTTGGTGCTGACAGCCCATACTGAGGGGCTTTACTTGATTTCATTCTGTCTCATGTTCTTCCTTGAAACCAGAGAGTTTCCTTCAGTCTTTCCCTGAGAATTCAGTCCCTGCCCTGCTCCCCTGTGCCCATTCCTTGGCTGAAGGAAACAGCTCAGACCCCGTGGCAGTGCTGAAATCCCCCTTGGCTGAGGCAGATCACGTTGTTGAGCACAGAAATGAGTGACTTTGGGCTGGAAAAGTGGGACTGGTAGTGAGGAGGAGGGGGATGGGGCAAAGGAGAGATGGGGGGGGTGCTTGAACAGGCCTAGTTTTGGGTGGAAGGATCCTCAGTAACTCATTAAGCAACTCACTCTGTGATTCTCATTTGCAACAGCTCTAATCCTTGCTCCCCCTCTGAGCCCTTTTAATCCAGTGGTAACATGTGCCAGGAACCCTCAAAAAAATGGGGGAAACCCCAGCTTGTTATCACAGGTCTGTTATCACTGGCCTCTCTGAAGTTATTCCTTGCTTAGCTTGGTGTGAAGCCCAGGAGGAGCTGGGATCTGAGGCTGCCACTCCAGTGTTGCCCTTGGAAAAGCAGTTTTGGGGAGTGCAGGGGTGCCCCAGCAGCTGGAATTCAGCTGCTCCTCAGAAAGTGCCGTGTCTGTGTGCAGTGACATGATTGTTGCTGGGTTTGTGACTCCTTCTCCAGGGTTTTTGTCCTTTTGGCCTTCCAGGGTGTTCCCTGATCCCCACACTGATCACACTGGAAAATATTTCCAGGGACAGGTTGGTTTTTTCTCTGCTGTGCAGCCCCTCAGGTTTTATTGCCAATCTACAGCAGGAAGAGGCTCTCTGTGTTCCTTTCCTGGTTGTTTTGTGCCATTTCTGAGTTTTTATCTCAAAATGAGCTGTGCAGGAGTCAGAGCCAGTGCTGTAACACAGCATTGCTGTGCCTGGCAGCAACAACCAGGGATTCCCTGCAGTAAAATGTGCATTTATTGTGTAGAGTCCTTGATTCCCCTCACCTGTGCAGAGGCCTCAGGGTGGCTGGAAGGATAAGGGTGTTATTTTCAGAAATAATAACCATCATCATCCTGGCCTTGGAGTAGTTCCCAAGCAGCTGGGAGGCTGAGTGGCAGTGCCAGAGCATTCCTGAGAGCCTGCTGCTCCCTCAGGATGGCGTGGATCTGTTACCCAGGCTTTGGGGAAGGCCTTGGGCAGGCAGGTGGATTCTCTGCTGCACCAGAGCTGTTGTTCCCCATTCTCCACGTGCAAAGGCAGCGTTGGCCCCTCACACACAGCCCCCCTTTCCCTGTGTTTCTTGCTGAGCCCCTTCTGTGCCATCATTTTTAATCTCATTTGCTTGCAAACCCCACCCACCCTGCCTTGGACCCTGCTCTGCAGCTTTGGGCTTTGCTGAGCTTCTGACCCTTTTGTGCTGAACGTGCTGCTCCTGGAACCCTGAGCCATTTTAATTTACAAGATTAAATAAACCTTTGATTCTTATGTTTTCTGTATTTATGACCTAATTTTTTTTATCTATTTTTCTCTCTCTTTCTCTCTCTCTCTCTCTCTCTTCTCTTTCTTTCTTTTTTTCTTCCTCTCTTCCTTTCTTTCCCTCCCCTCTCCCCCTTGACTCCTTTCCTATGTCTGTCATCCATGGTCACCTTGGATCTCACGGGAAACATCCACGCTTGCCACATGCACCAAATTTGTTTTTAAAACAACCATATTCCCCCCTCCTGGGAACCACTGTCTGGCACCTGCAGCGACCTTGGGAAGTCCATCAGCATCGTCCTCCTTTGTCTCATTGCTTCTTTCTGCAGTGACTCTGCTTTTGCTCTGTTAAAAACTTTTAAAAAAGAGTCAAATAAAGCAATATTTGCTTGGGAAGGCCTGGGTCCCAGCAAGGTGTGAAAGGAGATAACTTTGCTTCAAAGGATCGTGTCAGTTCAGACAAAAAAAAAAAAAAAGAGGAAAAAAAAACAAAACAAAAAACACAGAACACTTTAAAAAAATGTTCAATTTGAAAGAGTCAGTATTTTGTAACAAGGAAAAAAGGTTTAAGCCAAGATTTTTCTCTTTAACGTTTTTTTGTTACTTGTAATGAATTTGCCCTTTTAAATGGATGGAAAGAAAGATTTTTTTTTTGGTGTTGTTTGCTTGCTGTTTTCATCAAAGGAAGGTGCAATGCTGAAAGCCTTTAAGATCCTGCTTTTTACTGATTTCTCTGCACATCTGGTGCTGATCTTGTGCAAAAGGAGGCCCCATCCACAAACCCAAACCCACAGACTGTAAAAAGAAAGAGAAGATTTGTCAGAAACCATCCTGCTGATTGCCCAGATGTCTCTGGGGGCTTTTGCATGTGGATTCAAATGTCTGGAAGGTTTTCCTGCTGTGCTGCTCTGACTATAAACATCTGCTGGGAATCACTCTGGGGGCATTGCTGCTTTTCCTTCTTCTCGTGGTCGAGTCCTTGTCAC
Organism: Lanius collurio; assembly: GCA_020086605.1. Lineage (NCBI taxonomy): Eukaryota > Metazoa > Chordata > Aves > Passeriformes > Laniidae > Lanius > Lanius collurio. The sequence continues at coordinate 3,146,696 of JACBWW010000043.1, read as the reverse complement.
TCCCTCGTGTGCAGATTCCTCCTGGCCCACAGTGGAGCTGGGCAGACACAGCCCATGGACACACAAATTTCCAATGCTTCTCTAACATTCCCTGGTTTTCCACTGCTGTGTTATCACAGAGAGATCCCTTTCCTTGCTGTTCTAACAGAAAATCTTAGCTTGGATCAAGTTACCTGACCAGCAGAATTATTATTACTGATCCTTAATATTATTTCTGGTTAACTGTGCACATGACAGGATTAGCCCATGGTCTAAACTGCAGTAGAACCATCTTTGTTAGCAAATTGTGGGAATTTCCTTGAACAAACTTTAGATTATTTTTTTCTTTGCTTCTTAAAAAAAAAAAAAAAAACAAACAAAAAACCAGAACTTCCCACCTCAAAAAAACCCCACAAAATCAACCCAGCAACAACAACGCCACTGAATTCTTTGTGATAGGAAATCCATCCCCTCTGATGCTCTCCTAAAATCTGGGGTCTCTCCCTTTTTGAAGGTTCTGTCCAGAATGTCTCAAACCCTCTCAGCTGGGTGGGGTTCATCTTCCTGACAGAATCCTCACAGGGACAAACAAAATCCTGCCCTCACTCGTGTCTGACTCTGCCTTTTATGCTCTGCTGTGTTTGTTCTGATCTTGTTCCTTACAAGTTGTGAACTTTTCTGTCTGAATTGTAAATGAAAACTCGGTGCAGGCACACAAAAAAAGCCTGTGGATTTCTCTTTTTTCTTTTTTTTTTTTACAAGAACCCCTCATTTCCAGTGTTGTAGAGTGTAGACACTTTGTTAGAGCTTTGAAGTTTACTGAAGTGCAGCAAAATAATCCTAATACTAAAAAATGGTGTGATTTCCTCTCTAACTGGATTAATTGAGTTCATTTGTAGATCTGGGATCAGCTTTTTGTGGGTTTCCCCTTATCCACAGTGGGAGGTCACTGCCTGAGGCTGAGATGTTTCTCACCAAAATCCCAGTTACTAAAATTCCCTTTATAACTTTGCACAGTGTGGTGTGGAGAGAGAGCAGCACCTGTGGAGGTGGTTCTGCCCCTGGAGAGGGGTTTAGGGCAGGGGAGGATTCTCTGTGGCAGAGCCCTGGCAAGCAGCTGAGACATCATTTATGTGGCTGACATTAATGCCATACCCAAGAGCAAACAGGAACCCACCAGCAGGGAATACACTCGAGAAGTGCTTCCTTCTGTTTATGAAAATAAGGAGCAGAACTGGGTTTTTTTTACCATTAATTTGTGCAGATTTTTAACATGCCAGATACCAGAGATCTGTCAGACCCTTGGGGTCTCATGTTCAAGGTCCCAGGCTTTGATATGAGTGAAATAAAACTTAAAAAGAGTTTTTAGAAAAGTCAGCTCAGAGAGGAGGCAGAGATTTCTGGAAGCAGAAGATGCTCAAACCCTGGGATTTTCATGCCACAGGCCCTGGCAGTTGCCACGTGTGGGTGAGGGGCTGCAGAGCCTTGCAGGATTCCCCCAGCTGGTTCAAGTCCCTGCACATCCTCTGAGTTGTTGGTCAGAGCACTGTTTGGCTGCTTTCAGGGACAGGAATGGGTGGGAATGTCCTGCTCCACCTCCAGGAGCAGCTGCAGGGGTCTGCACGTCCAGGGTTCTGGGGGATAAACAGAAGGTTTTACCTAAAAGGTTTTAAATACAAGTTCTCCTGCCTCTTGGAGCTGCTGGAGATGGCAGGGCAGCTGGGGTTTGCTGCAGAAAAGAGGATTTTGTTGTCACTCTTTGTGTTCAGAAGAGGAGAAGCTTTGGGGTGACCTAAATGCCCCTTCCAGGATGTGAAGGAGCTGACAGGAAAAGAGAGAGGGATTATTTACAAAGGGTGGAGGGACAGGGCAAGGGGGAATGGCTTTAGCCTGCCTGAGGACAGGGTTAGGTGGGATCTTGGGAAGGAATTCTTCCCTGTGCAGGTGGGGAGGGGCTGGGATGGAATTCCCAGAGCAGCTGTGGCTGCCCCTGGATCCCTGGAAGTGCCCAAGGCCAGGCTGGATGGGGCTTGGAGCAGCCTGGGACAGTGGGAGGTGTTCCTGGAAGGGACTGGAGGGGCTTTACTGTCCCTTCCACCCCAAACCATTCCATGATAGTTTGATATTCCCTTTTTCATCCCTGGGAAGGGAGTCGGTCATAGGAAAAGAAGAGAGCTTGAAGGAGCTCTGAGGTCACAGTCCAGCAGGAGTTTGGGGTGTCCCCACTGCCCTGTCCTGAGGGAAAGCTCCCCAGGCTGCTGCTTGTTCCTGGAAACAATCCCAGATGGTGAAACCTGCATTTCTGTGGCTGGCAGAGCTGGGGGCACTGGGACAGAAGGGTCCTTTTTCCCCACTGTGAGCTGGGGAGTGTCTGAGGGAACAGCTCTGTAAAACCTCGTGCAAAGGAAACCTCAGTGTGTGCAAATGAAAGCTGTTGGCATCCCCAGGGAACAGAGAGCTTCTCTCCTGGGTTTTGTTTCTGGATGCACCAAATGGATTTTTACTTGTTTGGTTCATTCTTCTTTCTTTTGCCAAATCCTGTAGGACCTTTGAAATGCCTGGAGTCCCCCCTGCTTCTCTCCATCCCTTTTTGTCTCTTTGCCTGCCTGTGCCTGAACTTTCTTTAGCTGAGACCCACTAGGAAGCCACAGCTGAGCTCTCTCTGGCAGGGCAGTTTCTGTACTGAGAGTAAAACTGAGGGGTGATTTTGCTGCCTGCTGTAAATGAGGGTGGTTAGAAAAGCCAGTCTTGCAGGAAGCTCATTTTCCATTGGAAAAGATAATTTGTAATTAATAAATTCTTCACTTCTTTAGAATTAAGGACTCCAGAAGTTCTTTAATGGTTTGTGTTTCCTTACTTAACCAGTGGAAATGTCATTCCTCTTAGTCCTGAGAATGGCAGAAGGGGATTAATGGAAGGGTTGGATGTGCTCTGGATCAGGTCAGAAATGTCCAACACCTTTTTATTACATTTATTTCATACACACACTGTGAGCAGCTGCTGCTTCACAGCCCGTTTATTTATCCATTTCCTTTGTACACAGAATTGTTTTAGGCCCCAGCAAACCCTTAAGGGATGTCTAAATATTAGTTTCATTAAATATAACATAAATCCAGCTACAGGATGGAGGGAATGTTCTTCAAAGTATTTGTAGATCAATTTAATTTAATCAGATGGGACAGTGTGTGAAAAGAATAATCCCCACTATGATTCCTGCATTTTATAGCAAGAGCAGAAATCCTTTACAAGGAAAAAGAAAGGCAGCACCAAGAGCCTCCCAAGTTCATGGGGTTGTGGAGGATTTTTATAGTATTTCTCCTTATTGCCAGTCCCTGGAAGGTTTGGAATATCAATTCAGGCCATGAATTGGGATTTATGAAACCACAACTAACAGATAAGGTTTGAAAGTTCCTGCAAAGTGCAGTGCTCCCTTACCAGCCTAGAAACCCAAATTGCAGACAATTACTGTGGCCCAGTTTTGTTGTCTGAGGTGTAAAATCCTGGAATAGCACAAAAACAGGGACATTCCTCTGCAGGCTTGCCCTGGTTCTCACCACCTCCATCCTCCTCCTCCCGGGGCAGAGGAGCAGGGCAGGGTCTGGGGGGGAGGGAAGAGCAGGGAGGGGAGGGTGACACCTGCCCAGGGCTGTCCTGGGGTGCTGAGGGCAGCAGAGGGGTCTGTGGCTGTCACAGCAGGAGTTTGGGGGGCTGGAGGAGCTGGGAGGGGAGAGGAGGCAAAGAGCAGGGCTCTGGCATGAGTGGGATTTTCCAGAGGGGGAAACTCCAGTTCCCTCCAGCTCTGGAGGCACCCAGGGAGCTCTGACCCTGTGAGTGTGCCTGGGCTGCTGCCCTTGGCTCCCCTTCCCAGAGAGGGGGTGTGGATGGGGAGTGTGACCCCCACAGCCACGAGCAGGAGCAGTCAGTGACAGAATAATCCCCACAAGGGTCCTGAACACATGGACAGAGGGAAAATCCGTGCCCTCCTCACTCCCTGCAGGCACCAGAGGGTGGTTAATTCCTGAGGTTGTGCAGCTTGCTGCCAGGGGCTGGGCTGTGGGACAATGTTCTGCTGACCAGGGACTGGACTGGTGATCCCAGTGTCAGTCAGGTGCCTCAGAGTGGCTTTTCTGTACTTACCCTGCTGGAATCTTCATTCCCTGATCCATCTCGGGGTCACAAAATGAACCACCACCTCTCTGGCCCAGGGTAAGGGTGCTGTGCCTCCTGTTTTTAAATGAAAAGATGCGTGGCAGAGGGCATGGCCTTGTCTGGAGCCCTGGGAAGGGCTTTTCACCTGTCAAAGTCGACATAAATGGGGCTGGGGTGGTAAAGGGGCTTTGCTGGGGGGTTCTGCAAGGCAAGGATTCCAAGGGTTTGGGGCTCCAGGGGCTGTGGTAGTGAGAGGCTGGGGAGCCACGAACACATTCTGGAGAGCTGGGTCTCACCTGAGCTCCAGGGAAGGCTTTAACTCAGCTTAACCACCTCAGGGGCTCACCAGCACTGAGCATTGCCCAGTGTTTTGGATCCCACCAGGAAAAATCCTGCTGCAGAGTCTGGGCTTTGCTTCCACTGGTTCTTGGGCCAGACTGGCAGTGCCAGAGCCACTCTGGCCCTTCCTCTTGAGGAGGAGGAGGTGGGAAGCAGGGTCCTGCTGGGGGTGTGCACAGCAGGAGGGGATTCTGCAGTTTGCTCCTCAGGCTTTATTCCAACAGGGGTGGGAAAAGCCCCATCAGGTCCATCCTTTCAGGGACATGGTCAGTAGGGAAAAGCACTGGTTATTGCACAGGGCTGCAAGAGAGAGGGTGGGCTTCCTAAAAGCAACTTAAGTGCAGCCAAATCTGAGCCCTAATACCCCCAAGGTTTAACCTGAGCGCCTTCTCTCTTCTCTCCCTTGGTCTCTGAAGCCAGCACTAGCCCTGCCTCGGGCCTGGGCACTGCTGCCATCATTGGCATCCTCGTGGTGGTCTTCGTGGCGCTGCTGGTGGCCGTGGATGTCACCTGCTACTTCCTGAACAAGTGTGGGCTGCTCATGTGCATCGCTGTCAACCTGTGCGGCAAATCCGGCCCGGGGGCCAAGGGCAAGGACATGGAGGAGGGGAAGGCGGCCTTCTCGTGAGTACTGCCCCTGGCATCCCTCCCTGTGCACTCACTCAGGGACAGGGAGCTGCCTCGGGGAGCTGGGGTCCCTCATCTGTGGGGAGGGGGCTGGGGTTTTGCTTTGTGCTTCCAGGAAGGTGTTTCTGGAGTTGTTCCTCTGTTTTTTTTGTCTCATTCCTGTTGGTAGCCATCAGATAGGTGGCCTCAGTGCTGGACACCCCAGTGCTGGACACCCCAGTGCTGGACATCACCCCGGAGCTGTGTGCTGGGGAGAGCGTGGAAGGAGGGGTGACCCCGAGGAGCGCTCCCCGCCCAGCCCTGCGTGTCTGTCTCTCCCTGTGGACGTTTGCAGCCTATCTTTGCAGGAGGAGCCCATCCCTCCCCATGCCATTCCCTCGTTACAGGAAGGATGAGTCCAAGGAGCCCATCGTGGAGGTGCGGACGGAGGAGGAGAGGACCCCCAACCACGATGGGGGGAAGCACACGGAGCCCAACGAGACCACCCCGCTGACAGAGCCAGAGTATGTGGCCTTAGCCAGCCCTAGCACAGGGTCACTGCATTGCCCTCAGCTGCCCTAATCCCTCAGGAACACGAGTTAGGGCAGGAAGAGAGGAAGAAAGGTAAAACCTCCACATGCCAGTGAGGAAGTGCCTCCTCTCAAGCTTCAGTGACTCCTGTTTCCAGCACTGGAAGGGAAAGGGGAAGGAAGCAATGTTTCCTGAAGGTCTCTGCCAGCCTGTCCAGTGTGGAGTCCAGCATTGCCCAGGGTCACTGCAAAGGATCCAGAGCAGAATCAGCCCCAGCTGGCAGTGAGCCCTGTGTGAGCCCTGTCCCAGCAGTGCTGGGTGAGAGCCAGAACCTGTGGGGAGAGATCCTCCCCAGGAGCTGGGCCCTGGATGTGGAGTCAGGGCAAGGCTGAGCATTCTGAGAGAGAACTGAGCTGAACTGGGGCCTGAGTCTGCATTAATGTGCGTGGGACAAAAGGAGTTGAGGTTTGATGAGGGCTGTGCAGGCCTTCAGACCAACCTGCAGCAGAAGGACAGGACAAGGTTGGATTCAGGGTCCCTGGCTGGGGCCGTGTGGTGTTGGTGGCAGGTGGTGCAGGGCTGCAGGCTCGGGGAGGTGGCAGAGAGCTGCCTGGTGAGGTCAGGGGCAGAGGCAGAGAGCAAAGTTTTAGGTAAGGAGAGTCTCTGCAAGCTGACAGGGTCCCATTTACCTCAGCCCATACACTGCACATGAACAAGCCATTCCTACAGGTCACGTCCTCTTGGCTTTTTCTCTCTTCCTGATTATCCTCAGCCATCCCAGCCTCACTCCCTTTGCATGTCTGACCTCTGCAAGTGCCTCTCCATGTCCCATGTGTGTGCTGTCCTCACTCTCCCTCTCTGCCCCCTCTCCCTGCTGTCTTTTCGGGGCTTCATTGTCTCTTTCTCTCTCCCTCCCTCTCTCTCTCTCTCTCTCTCTCTGGTCCCCGTGTCCCCCTCGCAGGCACCCCGCCGACACCGCGGCCACCGTGGAGGACATGCTGCCTTCTGTCACCACGGGCACCACTAACTCTGACACTATCACTGAAACCTTTGCCACTGCCCAGAACAGCCCCACCAGCGAGACCACCACGCTGACCTCCAGCATTGCCCCGCCGGCCACGGCCACTCCTGACGCCAACGCCGCGGCCTCCGGCCAGGCCACCCCGGCCAAAGGCGCGGCCGCCGCCTCGGCGTCGCCACCGCCGCCCTCCTCCACCCCCAGAGTGGCCCCTCTTGTTGATCTCAGCGATACCCCCAGCTCTGCTCCAGCCACCAATAATTTGTCTTCAAGTGTCCTGCCGGGGCAGGCCGTGCTCAGCCCCAGCACCGCGGCGGCCGACGCCGCCAAAGCCGGGAACAAGCCGGCCGCCCCCAGCCCTGCCAACCTCACGAGCCCTCCAGCTCCCTCAGAGCCCAAGCAGGAGGTGGCCAAGAGCCCCGAGAAGGAGCCTGTGCAGCCCAGCACAGTGAAGAGCCCAGCAGAGACCCCCAAGAACCCGAGCAACGTGAAGAGCGAGGCTGCCTCGGGCAGCGCCGCCAACCCCTCGCAGAACGAGGACTTTAAAATGGACGAAGGGACCTTCAAGCCACCAGACATTGATCTTGCAAAGGATGTTTTTGCAGCTCTTGGCACTGCTACTCCTCCTGCTGCCAGCGGGGCTGGTGGGCAAGCCCCTGAGCCTGCTGCTGCCGCTGCAGACAGCTCTGCCCCCGCTGCGCCCGCAAAGACCGAGTACGGCCGCCTTTACTCTTGTGTTGGTTGTGTGCTGTGTCCCTCGTGCCCTGGTGCTGTGCTGTGTCCTCTGTTGGGTGTTCTCTTGACTAATCTCACTGTTTCCTGAGCCAACTAACTCACCTGAGAGCCCACAGGGCTTGGCTTGGAAGGTGCCAGGAGGAGAGCAGGAGTGGGCTGTGCCAGGGAGGCAGAGGAAAGGAAGCTGGGGATTTATCAGAAATGTGTTGTTCTTTAGGCTTTGGTGCAGCTTTGTCTGTCGTGGGTTATTCTTTCATGGAAGAGAGCAGAAATAGTCCAGTTTGGTATAAAAGGAAGAGCTTTCCTCACAGTGCTGAGGTCCTGCAGGTCAATGAGCACAACCCCTGAAATCCCATGTCCTGGCAGGTCAGAGCAGCTTCAGGACTCACTCAGTGTCAGGCTGGGCAGCAACCAGTGAGTGCCCTGTGGAAGGGTGACAGCATTGGAGCCTGTGGAGCTGTCCCCAAGCTGGCAGGAGGCTGGGGCAGTGTGAGCCTGGCTGGGCACCCTGAGTTGGGCAGGAGGGTGAGAACGGCCCCTGGGCGCTGGGGGAGGGTCCCAGCTGTGCTGCAGATGTTGGACTCTGGCTGGGCTGGCAGTTGTCACCTCTGAGGGTGGTCACCTCCCTCCCCCTTGTGAAAATGGCTGTGATAGAAGTCCCATCTTCCTCATTGCCCTTCCTGCAGCATCCTGGGGAATTCAGGACTGGCTTCCTGTAGGGACACAGACAAACGGGGTTGCTGCTCAATTGCCAGGCTGTGTGACCAGGGAGTTTGGGTGCTAAAGCCAAATCCTTCTGCAGCTGTGTGAATTTGTCCTGCTGCCCCTTTTTGCACCCCTGCAGCTGAACCCTGAGCCAACCCAGGGCAGGAGAAGCCAAAAAAAAGGTTAACCTAGAACTAAAAGAAGCAGGGTAGGGGAGCTGAGCTTGGTGTTCCTTATTCCTGCCTCAGGAAATGCTGGGTTTGCTCTCCCCAGGAGATTTCTTTCCAGACTCTCTCTCCCTGTGGCTCCCTGGGCCCAGGCTGTGTTTCTGTGCCTCTAAACTGTGCCCTTGTGCTGCTTCTCCCCAGGAAAATGCCCGCAGAGGACAAAGGCACCGTGCAGGACAGGAAGAGCCCTCCCGCAGAAGTGAAGACGGTGCCCAACGAAGCCACACAAACAAATGAGAACGAGAGCAAAGCATGATCAGCACCGGCAGAGGGGACGGCAGAAACCTTCACCCGAGCATTGAAATCACAACCCACACACCCATCTCATTCCTCTAGTGTCTGTTGCCTTTTTTTAAAAGAGAAAAACAAACAAACAAACCAGAAAATGCATAAATGGGGGGAGGGAGGGAATGTCTCTTTTTTCCTTTTTTTTTTTTTTTTTCCTCTCTTCTTCTCTTTTTGGTGTTTTTTTTTTTGTTGTTGTTGTTGTTTGGTTTTTTGGGTTTTTTTTGGGTTTATTTGATTTTTGGTTTTTTTGGTTTCTTTGAGATTTCTAGAAAGGTTCTCTTCGTTGTGCACTTGCTTTGAAAAAGTTAAACATGTTAAAAACAGGGTTAAACCCGTCACCAAATCAGGGCTCAGCTGGCCCTGTGTATATTCAAACAAGCAAAAATTGCAATGCTGGTTGCAGTGTGGCTGGGAAGCTCAAAATCAAGTAGTCCTAGACACAAAAAAAAACACAAAAAAAAGAAAAAAAAAAGAAAAGAGACCCTGTTGTTTCCTTTGTTAGTATAGCAGAGATAACCACTGTGCTGCTGGGCACAGCTGGTGCTTAAAGAACAAAGTCCACAATTTATTTTTATACTTTTCAGTCGAGTTTGAAATATGTAAAGCCTCATAAATAAGTTATAATTTCTGTTCACCTTGTATCTGGTCAGTATGCAAAGTGTCTCGAGCTCTTTGTGACTGAATCCTGCTCGCCACGTTAGACCTTTATTTGGGGTTTATTATTATCTATTTTTTAGGAAGAATGCCAAAATTGCAGCTTCGGGGGATGTATTTCAATTTGCAGTATTCAGACTCTACATTTCTTTTTAAATTTTATGTTCAATTTTTTTTTTTTGTTTTTTTTTGTTTTGCCAACTTTGGTTCCTTCCAGTGTTTACAATTGACAGATATTTTTTTAACTTTTGTTGTGTTGAAATGGATGTGTAAAATAGCTGCCTTTTTTTCTTTTTTTTCATTTTTTTTTTGTTTTTTTTTGGTTTTTCAGTAAATCCAGTCCTGTAGACACTAGGGTAGCAGCATGCTTGCTTTGCAAAGGGAGACATTTTCAACCGTGGATGTTTACAGTAGTCGTTTCCCCTTTTCTCTTTTCTTAATTATTGATATTATTATTATTATTGTTATTATTATTATTATTATTTCTTACTGGAGTAAGAAGAAAAGCGATGCTGGGGTTTGGTTTGGGGGTTTTTTTTTGGGGGGTGGGGGTGTTCAAACCACTTGCCACCAGTCAAGGGCTTTAGCCAGCAATCCCCAGGCTCTGCTTGGGGTGAGGGAATTGCTGGAGAAAATCCTTCTGTGCTTAAATTTAGTTTGAAGTCCCTCGCTGGACCTGGGCCTGACTGCATAAGAGAAATATCATCTCTGCTTTTTTAGGACATTCTCCCCTTTCCTTCACAGAACCCTCCCGGAGCTCTGAGGAGCACAAGGGGGGTTGTACAGTTTGGGCTGGTCTGGGCTCAGGTGTGTGACCAAATGAATCCCTCCTGATCATGGCAGAAAAATTCCAGTGGCAGAAAATCCCAATTTCAGCAAATTCCCATTTAAGAAAATGTCAGTTTCAGAAAATCCCAATTTCAGTAAACACCGATTTCAGAAAACTCCAATTTCAGTAAATTCAAGTTTCAGTAAATACCAATTTTCAGAAAATACCACTTTCAGTAAATACCATGCCCTCTGACCCTAAAAAAAAAAAATCAAAGATTTTTTTGCCCAAAGGTGCTGTGCAGATTCCAGCCCCTCCTGCAGGTCCAGCTCCACCAGGGATGCTCAGAGGTCCCTCCCAGGGGACCCTCCTGGTCCATCCCAGCCCCTCCCCTGTGCTGGGTCTGTGCCCTGCAGGACCCAACCCCTGGAATCGGGAGCAGGGGCTGGAGCTCCGTGCCAGGGGTGTCCCCTGGCACCCTGCAGAGCTGAGGCAGCACCTGGCTTAAATTATGGATGGGGGGAGCTGATTAATGGGATTTATCATCAGGAATCACCACAGATTTAGGGGTGGGAGAGCTGATTACATGGATTTGTTATCAGGAATCCTGGAGCAACACTGAGATTTGGGGGTGAGAAGGAGCTTTGAGCAGAAGGAAGGCAGAGGAGTGTAGGGAGAGACCAGCCCATTGTATAGAGATGTTCCTCCTGTTGGGGTTTTGGGTTTTAGTTCCTTTTTTTTTTTTAATTTTATTTTTATTTTCCCTTTTGTTTTCTTTTTTTTTTTTTTTTAATTCTACTTTAGATCTGCAAGCTTGTGCACTGTGGGTGCGTGACTATTTTAGTGTGAACCGTGTTTTTTGTCATAGTATTGAAATAATAAAAGCTTCAACATAGTTTGGATGTGGAAGGTGTAGCGCTAGTTCAGATTTGAGAAACAAAAAAAAATAAATATTCAGGAATTAAAATCATTAAAAAAAAAAAAGAGAGAGAGAAAGAGAACAACTCTTACAAAGAGCAGAAGCCTTCAAATGAGAAAAGCAACCCGAGCTGACTCTGGCGTTCCCAGAAGGATGAGGGGGGTGTGGAGGCTGTATCCATGTATTCCTTGGGAATATGCAGTCTGTTCCAGTGGCATCACACCATTTCCAGCTGTGAAAAACAATGGTCTTGTCATTTGCTAAGTGTGGGGTTTCTTGCATTTTGTTTTCCTCAGCTCCTGGGGTGCACGGGGAGGGTGATGGAGGTGCAGGCAGAGGCTCCTCCTGCCCGTCCTGGGCGGCTTTTGGGGCAGGATGGGGCCTCCTTCCCCAGCCTGGTGTCGAGTCCAGCCCTTGCATGACGGTCACAGCAGTGTCCCTGCAGCCCTGGGCCAGTTGGGCTCGTGGTCCCAAGGATTCCTTTCTTCCTCCCCAAAGAAATGAATCCTGGAGGAGCAGCCGTGGTGCCTCCAGCCCTGTGGGTGAGCACAGTTTGTCCCTTTTTGTGCCGAGTTCTGGCTGCTTTGGTCACCTGTGTGTGCTGTCACCCCCCAAAGCTGGGCAGCGGGAAGGGAACACCACTCCCCAAAACCTGCCCTGGGACCTCCATCAGCACCTGCCAGGTGGGAACTGGGGGAGCTGCCCCACCTGGATTGGCGGTTTTGTCCCAAAAAAGTGACCAGCTCAGAGCCCAGCCGAGCAGCCAGTGACAGTTTGGGGCTGGGCTTTAAGGTCCCTTCCATGCCAAAGCTCTGGTTTGGGGTGGATGGAGCGGGCACCACTCAGAGGCAGGAGAGAACCCTGAGCAGTGTCCAGCAGCTCCTTTCAGTGCTGCCGTGACCCCTCCCCACCCCTGGGGTGGGTTTGCCTCGCCCTCGAGGGGGGATCATCCCATTTAATTTAATTTAATGTCCAAGTAGCCCCTTCCCAGCCAGCAGTGGCCTCACAGCTTTGCTCTGTCCCCACGGGGAGGGACCAGCCCCAGGTTGGTGGCACTGCCGTGGCTGCTCTGGGTGTCCATCCCGGGGCTGGTGGCACTGCTGGGGCCGGTGGCACTGCCCAGTGTCACCAGGAGTGCTGTCATGTCGTGCTGCACCATTCGTACCGGTGACAATAGTGCATCCTGCCCATCAGCTGCCAGAGTGGAGTTTTCTTTTCACACTCTTCCGTGGAGCCTTCAAACCCCACATTTTTCACCACCAGGCTGTTTTGGTAGTTGTTCTCAGCCCCTCCATGGCCATCCATCCCCAGCATTCCCTACTTTTGGGGGCCTTCTATCTTGTTAAAAAAAGAAAAAAACAAAAAATCTTTTTACCAAGTGAAACATCGACTCCACCTTTATCCCCATTCTCACTGGTGTAAATACTGATACTAACTGAGGATTTTGACTTTGCATTCTGTCAGAATACTGTGTTCAAATAAAAATTACAAAAAAAAAAAAAAAAAAAAAAAAAAAAAAAAAAAAAAAAAAGCTGATGCCTGCAGTCTGCCCTTCTTTAGCTGCTCTGCCAGGGCCAGCCCCTGGTCCTGCTGCCTCATCCCCACTGAGTGTCACTAACAGCACTTCAAAGTTTATTTCTTTGCCCCTCTATATTTATTTACTTATTTTATGT
>JACBWW010000043.1:3114252-3129105 GCA_020086605.1 Lanius collurio | reverse complement strand
GGTCGCGTTCCCCCGGCAACGGTGCCGCGGGTTCGAGGCCCGGCCGCGGCGGGTCCCGCTGTCCCCCGCTGTCCCCCGCTGTCCCCCGCTGTCCCCCGCTGTCCCCCGCTGTCCCCCGCTGTCCCCCGCTGTCCCCCGCTGTCCTCTCGTTCCTCCGGTGTCCCCCGGCCATGCTGCGCGACGAGGACACCGAGGCGGATTTCCAGCGCTTCCTGCGCCGCGTGGACCAAGTCGGTGAGTGTGCGGAGGGACGCGGCGGCTCCGCCGGGGGAGGGGCGCAGGGAGGGAGCGAAGGGAAGGGAGGGCTGGGGGAGAGGAAGGCAGAAAATCGGTGGGAAAGGGGGAAATTCGCGCTGCTCCCCGCTCTGGGTCGGTTTATTCAGGGTTTCCCTGTGAGCGGGGTGGCTTTGTGGGTGCTGAGGGTCTCTTGCTTTCAGTGGGGATGCTGAGCCGCTTTCTTTTGTGTGTTGGATAAATGGTGACTGCAGGGGGCTCCTGGAAGTCACAAGAAATCGTCTCTGTAAATGTTTCTGTTCATTTAATGTGCATCCTGGTCTGTGGGAGGTGTCCCTGCCCCTGGGAATGGGTGGGTTTTAAGGTCTTTTCCAGCCCCAACCATTCCTTGGTTCTATGATTTTATGGTAGAAGCCATCCTGGTCAGCAGTGCCTTCAAAGCAGGTGCCGCCTGAACTCCTGGTCCTTTCATGCTTGAAGTCCTGTGTATGTATCTATATCTGTATATATATATATTTATATTTTTTCTGTGTCTTTTTAGCCAATTTGCTACAAGGCCTGAACTCCTCAGACTCAGCTGTCAATGAAGAAGCCATTGCTGAGGCAGAGAAAAGGCTCCGAGAGGAAGGAGCCAGCAGAGAGGAGGAGGAGGAGAGCAGAACCACAGTGAACAGAACAGTCATCAACACTTCTGTAAGGGCTTTTCCCTCTGAAATTAAAGCTGGACACAGTTCAGGTCTTGCCTCATTAAAGGCACAAATGGAAGCTTTCCAGGAATGTCAAAATTTATCAAATTCATGCCATCCTTTGTTTAAATGTCAAATGGATGATCCTTCTGTGTGTCAATCTGGATATTTCAGATGAACCCAGATATTCCTGGATGCTCCCTGTAGCTTTGTACAAGGGTTCCTTTGCTGTTGTGGCTCTTCCCAAAATATTTGTGCTGTGTTTCTGTTTTTCCAGGACACGGCGAGGGCAGAGGCAGTGGATGCAGGTAGGACAGTGCTCCTCTTAGTCTGCCACAGCTCTAAACCCACTTTTAGCAGGGATGGAATTCATGCAAGACCTGATGCCACCCCTGCCAAAGTCCACGTTGACTTTTACGGTGGCTTTAACCAAAATTCAGTCAGGTCTAGGAACATACTCAAGGTCTTACCAGCATGGTTGAATTTTTCATAGGTAGAAGCCTTGTTCTATTCTGGCTCCTCATCTGAACACTTTTTATTCTGAATTTAAAAGCAAACATGTTGGTTTGCCCCTGGAGAGGAGCTGCAGCAAGGCAGGTGTGCAGCTCCTCAGTGGTGGCACCATCATTATCTGTGACAGCTTGTCACCACGTTCTGCTTTGGTTGCTGAAATATCCCCTTGGTATGTTTATTTTTAATTAAGAAATGACTCGGAAATACCCTGGGAAATGGTCTTTTTCCTCTATTTTAAGGAAGTTTGCTTTTTTTTTTGTTTGTTTGTTTTTTTAATTCCCTAAAATGCCACCAACTCTCCTGGCTGGAAGGTGCCTTGCTGGCAGCTTTGGAAAAGGATGCAAAAGAACGAGCCCAGCGAAGGAAGAGGAATGAGCAGTTGGCAAATGGTGATTGCTGAGAACACTTCAGGCTGGTGCCTTCAAAAAGGACCTGGCAGGGACTGGGGGAAGGCACAGCTCTGCTTGTGTGGGGCAGGGTTAGGGATTTCACAGAGCTGCTGCCTCCTGGATTTCTCCAGTTCTCCTTGTGGGTTTGGGATGGAGGGAGGGAGTCTGGGCTGGGCAGAGAGAAGGGCTCAGTTTTCCCTCTGAAAGAGGAGTGATTGCATTGAAAGCCTTGCAAATAAAGGCCAGCCTGGAGCTGTGGTGGCTGTTCCAGCAGGGGAGCACAGCCTGTGGTCCCTCAGCCCCCATCTGGGGGAATTAGAGGGGAGTTGTTGTTCTCAATGCTTTCTGCTGCTCTGCAGCCCTCAAGGAGAAGGGCAACGAAGCCTTCAGGGAAGGAGACTTTGCCTTGGCCATGCAGAGGTACACGGAGGGGCTGGAGAAGCTGAGGGACAAGCAGGAGCTGTACACAAACAGGGCACAGGTCAGTGGGAGCAAAAGAGCCACTTCTGGCTGGGTTTTGTGCTGCTGTGCCAGGATAAACCCCCAAACCATTGTGCTGTTATGTGAGAGTGATTATTCCATCCTGAGCTCACATCTCCTCCCTCCTGGGTGTGGTGAACCCCTGCTCCTCCAGAGCAAGTGGGGAAAAACCATTCCAATTCACAGCTTTATTCTAATACATTGATTTTTTTAATTAATTATTTTTCAGGGGTCACCTCTAAAACTGTAGAACGAAATCTTTGCTTTGCATTCTCTGTTTGCCTTGTATAATCTGTGTGTGTGTGTAATTCTATTAAATTTGTTCTAAATTAGAAAATCCAGGGAGATGGCAGACAAGTTAGGAATGGGAATTACCCCACAAAATCAATGGCCAGGCCAATGAGCAGCCTAATTTTATTCTTTTTAATCAGCAGCCTAATTTTATTCTTTTTAATTAGCCAGTGTTGATACAACAGTGAGCAGAAGTTGTTTAATGGTTTCTAATTCTTCTGCCTGGACTTTTTTGGGGTTTATTCCAGGCCTACCTGAAGCTCCATGAGTATGAAAAAGCCATCAGTGACTGTGAGTGGGCATTGAAGGTAATTCCTGAACTGTCCAGTGGAAAAGACCTCCAAGATTAGCATTATTTACAGAAATCCATAATTTTGACACACAAATGAGCAGGAAGATAATCACCTTTTGGAAACCCTGCTTTCCACCTTCACCCCAAGCCTGTGTTCCTTGGGTCCCTGTGGGCAATAATTCAGCATGAAAACTTTAGACAGCTCTAATAAATGGTATAAATACCCTAATCTTTGCTTTGGGCAGCTCTAATTATTAGTCAGAAGGCTGGAAAAAATATTAAAATATTAATTTTCTAAACACATAACTGATAATAATTTCTTTTTTAACCCAGTGCAATAAAAACTGTCTCAAAGCCTATTTTCTAATGGGGAAAGCTCACCTGGCACTGCAGCACTTCAATGAGGTAAATTGGCTGAATTTTGTGGCCATGGGATCATGTTTTGTTCTGCTTCTGGTGGGTGAGAGGGAGAAAGTTTCAGGCTATGCCTCATTTTTTGTTTTCTCACTGGAACTCTGATTTTTTGCTCCTTGGGTTTTCCTGAAAAATTCCCTTTAATTGGCAACAGCAGGCAGGTGTAGAGACTCTTGGACTTTTTGGAGAGTTTTGACATCTGTGTCTCCACACGTTTTATTTTTCACATTTATTAAGGACTGTGGCCCCAAAGACCTTTGGGGTCCAATTGGGATATCATTGATATCATCACCCTATTTTTATCTGAAGTTGAGAGCCCTTTTCTTCTCCCCCTTAAGTCCAGGCAGTGCTATGAGAAGATGCTGCAAATTGATCCCCAAAAGGAAAACCTGTTTAAAGGTAAGAGTGGCTGTTTTTTCACTCGTTTCCTGGTGAAGGTGGAGCAGAACAGAAATCATTTCCCTGCCATGTTTGCTTTGCTTCTGATTTCCCAGAGTGTGTGAACGAGGCCAGCTTGGAGGAGAGGAGGGTGAGAGATGAAGAGAGAGCAGTGAGGGAAGTCCAGGCTGGGAATGCTGCTGCTTTATCCATCCAGGAATTGCTGCAGAGGATCAACACCCCTGGCCAGGACATTCTCCACTACACAGCAGGCATCAGGCTTCTGGCAGAGGCTGTGAACAGTTGTGAGTATTTGATGCAAAAGTTGTTCATTGTGGGAGTTGTAACCCAGGCAGGGGAGGGCAAGGAAGCAGATTTTAAAGGAGCAGAGGAACTGTTCCTGTTTTTAAAGCATCAAACTGGCAGTGTTTGATATTTCAGTGTGGCCAGTAGGTATTTAAAGTATTTACAGCATTTTGTAGAATCAGACTGATGATGCAGCTGAGCTTTTGAGACCCCTTGGGATTTGGGTCTCGTTTGTTTGTATTTTTAATTCTCTGTTAAAGCCCATTGAGGGCCAATTTTGTGTTTCAGCCTTCCTAAACAATCTTTTACTTGAAGCCAACAACACCAGGCAGGAATCAGAGCAATTTTCAGCTTCCAAGCTTCTGCTTCTTCTTCATTCCCAGAGTTTCCCCCCTCTTTCACTGATGTTTTTCCCCCAAGCTGCTGATGCAGTGACCTTTTCTTTTAGCACTGTGCAGGAAGAGCAGGAGCCTGCCTGGCTGTGTGGGTCACACACCTGAGCTGTTTATCTCTGCCTCTTCCAGGCACTGGGCAGACCTTATTTAGGACAAACAATGGCTTCAGTATCCTCAGGAACGAGCCTGTCAGAGGGTAAGAGCTCTCCAGAGGGGACAGGGGGGGCTCCAGCCTGAGGAAACGGGAATATTGTTTTCAAGAAACAGAATCACCTCTTGAAATGCAGATGGACTGATCAGAGGAGAATGTCATACCAGATTTTAGTGTCTGAATGGAGGGACTTGTACCTGACTCTGACACAAACAGTGCTCCCTCAGATGCAGTGAGGAGAGTTCATTAATTGCTGTTTGTGTCTGCTCTTTCTGGGCAGTTATCCTATCTGTGTGCTGAGAGCAGGTTTGTAGAAAAAATCTGAATCTAAAAGAACATCTGAGGGCAGTTGGTTGCCCTGGCTGCACCCCCTGGTGCTGTGTGTGGCCATGAGTGAATATTTGGCTGCTCAGCCTCAAGAGGAGCATCCCTGCAGCACTGAGACTCTTGGGGGTCCATCCATATTTTGGGTGGTGCCTGCAAACAGAGCTGAGGGACGAAGCAGTCAGAAATTTTTATTCCCTGGCTATTTCTCACTGCTTTGATCCATCCTTTGCTGTGATCACAAGCTGACTGTTCTCCTTCAGGGCCTTCTGTACAGGGAGGAAGAGCCCTGCTGAGGTGGAGCTGTGTGTTTCCCTTCTCCTCCTGTGGCAAGCTGCCTGTGCTGGCAATGGTAAAGCTCTGGAATCCACACTCATCCCTGTTAATGTGTAATTAATGTGGCAGTGCTGGGGCTGGGACTGGGGCTGGCATGGCCACCCCTCTCCCAGAGCACCTGGATCCATCCAGACCTGATTGGAACCAAGTTTTACAGGTCACAGGAGGTGTTGGATGCAGCCATAACTTTGGCAGGATGAAATTCCCACTCTGTAAGCAATTCAGAGCCACCCAAGGGTGGGCAGTAAATGCCCTGTGGTCATTGCTGCTCTTAAGATAATAATACCACTTGTACAATTTTCTGTTTTAAGCAGTTATACCTGCAAACAGCAGAGCTTTATAGAAGAGAAGGCTGAATTCTTTTAGAATTAAACCATCAGTAGTGCTTGGGCAGGTACCTGCCTCTGTTTTTAGAGAATACCCATGTGGGTGGGTAATGGGCTGGGGTGGCTGGTGAGGTGGTGCAGGTGCCACAAGGGCAAATACAGAATATTGGTGTCTGTGTTGACCTGTGGGGTTCAGCTGATGCCAAATCAAATATTCCTGCTGAAAATAAAAAAATAAATAAAATGAGGAGGCCAATGTGTGACATTGCTCTGAGATTTTCTCTCCCTTTTCCAGAAGAAAATCAGCATCTCCTGTTGGCCCAGCCTGAAGTGAGTGCCCAGCTGCCAGAGCTGCTTTCCTCTGGGACACACGAGATCCAGAGGGAGACCTTGGCACTGATTTCTCTCTGCTCAGAGAACGAGAGTGGCAGGAGGCTGCTGGCCAGGCAGGACCTGAGCAGGTGACCAACACCAGGAAAATGCCCTGGAAGGCTGAGTTCAGTGCTCAGAACTCCCTGCCCCAGCTCCAAGGGGGAGCTTCCTGAGAGGACACAGTGACACTGAGGCTTCTGCCCCTTTGGGACAGGCCTGGCCTGGCAAAACTAAGAGTTGGCTGTGTGGGGTAGAACTGCAGGAAGTTCTTGGGTCTGAAATGGGGTAGGAGGGTGCTCCTGTAATTGTGAGGCCCATTAAACACATGCAGCACTCAGGCAGAGCTCACCCTGCTGCCTCTAAAACCTCCTGGTTTCCAGCTGAGGGTCTCTCCTCGTTTAATAATTGGGATTTGTGGTTATTTAATGTTGCCATGACTCACTGAGTGGGAGAAGAAACACAATTCCATTACCTTTATCCCACTGTCCTGCTCCTTCCTCCCACAGTTAACCAGAGGAGAAATGTCCATTTACTGGTTTGGAGTAGTCAGGGGTGAACAGGAGAGAGTGTTCATTTTTCCTGGGGAGGAAGGGTTAAAGGAATGAGCCACATGCCAGAGGGGGCTTTAAAAAGGCAGATTTAACTGTGGCTTGTAATACCAACAACCTGAAAAATTAGAATTTTGATCTTTAATAATGAAACCAAAGCTGACACCAATTTTTTTGTTTTGTTTTGTTGTTTTTTTTTATTTTAACAACAGATGGCTGCAGATTTTGATGGCATTTGTCAAGAACACTGATGAAGAGGCTGATGGTGGCGTGAGCATCCCATCTGACTTAATTGTGGCTGACAGGTAATTTAAATTCCTCATTCATTTCTGTAAATGTTGTACTGAATGAGCCAGGGACAGGCTGTTGGCCACCTCTGCTGTGAGGTTACTGATGTTTCTGTTGCTCTTGTCTTGCCCTTAAACTGTGGTTTTTTGCCTAAAACTTTGGGGTTTTATCCCCCCACAGGTCCCAAACCAAGCATCAGGTCCCACTTTCCAGGGCTTTGCCTACTGAGTTGATGGTAGGAATGATGTGATTTTGTATTTCCAGTTTATTTTTGTGTAACATCTCCTGTGTCTGCTCTGTGGGTGCAAGAAATGGAGTTTGGTCAGGAAAATGTTCCTTTTCTCCAATATTTTGTCCTACACATCCCTAATTTAATGTACAGTAAAAACTCTGGCCTTGGTTGCAGATTCCCTCTGATAGTTTCACCTTCAGTTTTGTGTTGTGCTCTTCTTGATGTGACTTTAATCCCCTGTCAGCAGCTGGTTCTGTGACTTTTTCCTTCTAATCTGAGGGATCAGGGTGAGGAGATGACATTGGGTCCCAAGGTAAAGAATCCCTTTCCTGGGTATCCTTTATTCCAGCAGCAAATTTAAAATGTGTTGGTACAGAAACCTGTCCTGAGGAAGGAGGAGGATTGGTTCTGCTGCAGAGGGGCAGAGCTGGGGAGTAAAACACTCCTCCAAATGAGCAGCAAGACAATAATGACCCAACTTTCACATTGTTTCTCTTCTCTCTGAACATTCCTTGCTGCAATTACAGCTGCAGCAGCTGTTCTGTGCCCTGAGTGACTGTAGGAAAAGTTCCCAGCCTGGGGTTGGGGAACACAAAATCCATCCCTTTTCCTCAGGGCTCTTAAAGCAGGAGCCTCATTTTGGAAATGAGGGAAATCTGCCAACCTTGGGCAGCTGGGATTCAGCAGAAGGATCCTGGAATGCCGTTTGCCAGAGGGGCTGGCACACACCTGTGCTGTTTCCTCGTGGTTTGGTGTCCATTTTCCCTTCCCTTGCTGTGTTTCAGGGGCGCTCCAGGCAGGTGAGTGGGGCGGGCAGAGCCCTGGCTGTGGGCATGCTGGGCAGCCTGTGTGCAGATGCCAAGGTGCGGGCACAGCTGGCTCAGAGCAGGGACTGCTGGCAGGCCTGCCTGGTAAAGCAACCTGGGGAGTGTTCTCAGCCCTCTCTCCCGTTTCTCTGCTCCCCTCACAGCCCTTTCCATGTGGGATTTTGGGGGAAGGTCTCAGAGCAGCCCATCCTCAGCTGTGCCCCTTCAAAGTGGCACCTTCAGGGTGAGGCTGAGGTGTGAACACAGTCCTCAAAACCTGAAGGGCCCAGAGGGTGGGAAGGGATCTTTGGGACAGCCCAGACATCTCGAGTTTGGAGTGGGCAGCTTTGGGCACCAAACACAGGAATTTGTGTCACAGAGGTGTCCTTAGCTCTGCTTCTCCCAGCACTTCTCTCCCCACTGAAGCTGCCCCAGAAGGCTGAGGAAGGGCCTGTCCTGGCCCTGGAGCTGATTTCCCTGCCCTGCAGGATGAGTGCTCTGCTGGCAGCAGCCCTGAGAACAGTCAGAGTGTGTTGGCAGCGCTGGGCCTGATGATGAACCTGCTGCTTGAATCCAATGACACCATCCAGGTATGCAACTTCTGTGAGTTAAACACAAGTGATGGTGTTGCAGGTTATTTTAAAGGGTAGTTCACAATTTAAGTAGGCTGAAAAGTGAAAAAAAATTACAGATTTTTCTCCTCCACCACCACCTTCTGTATATACACAGTTAAAGGGAAAAAAAATAATGTAAATTATAGAAATGTTTTGTTTGGAATCCCTCTCCGGTTGTGCCACGTTCTGAGATGCTGGGCACATTCCAAAATTACCCAAATCTCAGGATTCCATCAAGAAGGAAGAATTCCCTAAGTTCCCCTGGGGTGATGCAGAGCTGGTAACTCACTGGTGTCCCCTGATCTCCAGGGGATTCTTTTGTCCATGATCCCATTTCTGCTCCAGCCCTCCCAGCCCTGGCTGGACCTGAGTTTTCTCTGTGTATTCCAGGACTTTGCTGTGCCCATCAGTGGCAGGTGCCTGGCTCTGCTCAGCCATCAGGACGGAAGGATTGTCACAGTAAGTCACCAACAAAGCTGGGTTTGGCTTTCCTGAGCTCTTCAGAGCAAACCTCTGCCCTGTGCAGGAGGCTTTGAGGCCTGGAGCATTCCTAATAGCAATAAAGAAATAACAGACCACTTTTATATTCATCATTCTATGGTTTGATGCAAGAGGTTTTCACTGTTCTCTTGAAATCTGCTGATAGAAACTCTTACAAACCATTTCATCCTTAGCAGGATTTTCAACATAAAAACCTCTAAAAATCAATGGAGAAGCAAAGCAAGAACAATTTGGGTGTTCAGCAGCTGTTTCTCTTTGCAGTTCTTGTAGGAGAATTACTCCTGGGAATGGGGTGGGACTCCAGGGAGAGCAGATGTGGGCTCTGGGTCCCTCCCCTGAGCTCTCAGGAACTGTTCTGAGCTGTTTCACTTTGCTCAGTGCCAGCAGTGCCGGGCTGGTCTCTACCAGGAATTTGTAATTTTATTTTTTAATGAATAAACCCCCAGGGAGTTGTGCTGGTGCCAGTTTGGGCTCATCTCTCCCCGTGCTGAGTCTCCAGAAGCTCTGCTGTGCTCAGTCCCCAGGAGACAATGAAAAAAGCCACATCCTAAAGATGTTCTTTGTTAGATTCTGTAATTCTGGGATTCCCTTAATTTCTGTGAATTTCTCCTTTTAGCACTTTAATTACTTCAGTCTTACTCTGCAAGAAACAAAACAATTAAGCTGCCTGAACCAACAAACATTTCCTTTTGTTCTCCTTTTTCCCTCATTTAGAGAGCCACTGCAGTGCTGAGCCGAGCCCTGCCAGCGTCTCCCTCAGCAGTGGAAGAAGTGGTGAAAGGAGGAGTGGTGAAGAAAATGCTCAAATTCTTGAAAGTAAATGAAACTCTATTTATTTCTGCCTGCATTGTCCCTTGAGCAAACCTAATTCCCCTCATGTTTATCCTCCTTTCCCTGGAGGATGTGTCTGCATCAGTGCTGTCCTTGTAACAGCACTCCCAGGTTTTGTTTTAATCCTTTTAAACAGTTTTTTATTCTTATTTTAATTTTTGCTGTATATATGTGTCCAGCAGATGTGGATTATGCAGATCAAGTTAGTCTAGAAAAAATCTGTGGCACTGGGCTCTTGTCAAGGGGAGTTGATGGTTTGAAAGGGATTGGGCTGCAGAGACCCAGGGAATTTTGTGTGTTCATTGCTGTCAGGAATTAAATGAGTTTTCTGTGATTCTCAGCCTGTGTTCACCTTGGGATAAATGCCCTTAGAGGTTTTCATTTGATATTTGGGCTCAGGCCTGAGGAATACTTGGCTCTCCCCTTGGTATCCAAACTGTTCTGGGGCAAAGTGGGGATGAGCTGTGTTTGTTCACTCTGCTTTAATCCCCTCAGGTTGCAGGGCAGCTCACATCCAGCTATGCCATAAAGACCCTCTCCATCTGCACCAAGAGCAGCAGGCAAGCTCAGGAAGAGCTGGTGAAGTGGGATAAAAGTAAGTGAAACTTCTGATTTCCAGGGTTTGGGGTTATTTATGGTTTCCTCCATGGAGATATTTGGTCTGGTATTAAAACCAGGTGGAGCTGGAGGAAGAGGGATGGTCCCAGAGCAGTGTCTGAGGGCTTTTCTGATCTGTCTGTACAACACTGCTTGGATTGCTTTAAAACCCAGTCCCAATTAATGCTAACTGCTACAAAGAATGCTTAGATTTTATTTAAATGGGTGAACCTGTCAAAAAGCTGTCAGTGCCTGCAGTTCAACCTGAACCCCAAGGATTTCCTCTCATTAAAAGCCTTTCAGAGCATCATCTCCCTTTTGTGCAGCCCAGATTCCTCTCACTGTCAGCTGCAGACAGAGCTTTCATTCCCTCAAACCAGCAGCAACACTTCACTCTCATTGCCTGCACCACAACTCTGGGTAGTAACCTGTGAGCAGTCACTGGTATTTTGTCAGCTCTGTTTGCCAGAGGAAACCTCACAGATGGGAAAGCCATGGCTGTGTTTTTTCTAGACAGTGTTCAGTGATCTCGAAGTGTTTCAGGATCTCTGGTGTGAGATATTGCTGCTGCTTTCAGGTGTCAGAGCCAAAACTCTGCTGTACTTAGGGGCAGGTCTCAGATGAGCTGCTTTGGTAGCTCAGGATGTACAGAAAGCTTTTTTTTTATGTTCCTTTTCCCAGCTGTTCTTTCCACAACAGCATTTCTGGTTCAAGGCATTCAATGTTCAGTTCTTTGTGAGAGACACGTGGGCAGGGAGAGCTGAGGCAGCCTCCTGAGTGCTGCAATTGCCATCAAATTCCTTTGCTCCCTGAGGTTTTCTAGGAAAACAGCACCAAACTCACTGCCTGCAGACAGCAGGGAACACCTGGAGCAGCTCTGAGTGCATCTAACAGAGATTCCCCCTCCTGCCAGGGTTCCAAGTGCTGCTGAAGCTGCTGGAGTCAGAGGATGAGCTGCTGGTGGGGAATGCAGCTTTCTGCCTCAGCCAGTGCCTGCTCATTCCCGGGGCAGCCACGTCCCTGCTGGATTCCAACGTGGTGCTGCTGCTGCTCAGGCAGGCAGGGGGTGATGCCCAGAGAACCTCGGTGCAGCAGAACTCAGCCATTGCCCTGGGCAGGCTCTGCCAGGCTGAGCCGAGGTAGGGCCAAAAACTCACTTCTTTTTTTCTTCCTTTTTTTGTTATTCGGTGATAATCCCTGAAAAACCAACCAGTGTAAGTCTTCCCTCTTGTGATCCTGTCCCCAGATCCTGCCTTAGGGCTCCTGGGGTGCCAATTTCTATCTCACACCTTTCAAGGAGTTCATTTACCTGTGCTGGAAGAACAGAAGTGATGTTAGAAGTCTGTAGATCCCAAATGAGCAGTAGAGAAAGCATCAGTCCTGGGATTTGTATATTAGCAGAAATATAAAAGGGAAACACCTTTTTTTCTTAGATTTGTCTATCTGAAAGGCCATCTATTTGAAGAGTATTATCTGTGTGCCTTTCTGAGGGCAATAATAATCTCTGTATTATCTGTATTAACTCTGTAGTATTATTATCTAGAAACTTTGAAGAGGAATTTATTGAACAAAGCATTAAACACCCCTGGAAGTTTGGGCAGAGCGGTGAAAGCTTTAAAATTTTAATTTTTACTCACCATCTGTTCCCCCTGTTGTCTTTCCAGGCACATTCCTCAGCTGAGGAAGCTCAATGGCTTTGCCATCCTGAACTCTGCCATGAAGTACGTGCACAGCAGCTGAACTCTCCAGAAACCTTCCACAAGTGCCCTGCATTGCAGGAGGTAAGAATAGGAATCTTTTCACCTTTGTTAAGTATGTTAAAATTGTTAAATTCTGTTCACCCAAAGGCACTCTGGGAAGGGCTCAGCTGCAGATCAGGTGGTGGGTTGGGGGCTGGGTGGGAGTGGGAGGCAGTGAGTGGCTGGGGAAGGGTGAGGACCTCAGGAACAGGAGGCTGGTGGGGCAAAGGGACTCGTGAGCAACGACCCTGCAGTGGCAGCAGCTGGCCTGGGGTGCTTTTATGAGGTTTTCTGTATTCCCCTATTGTCTGCTTGATGCCCAGAAATGGGTCCTGCAGCTTTAGGCTGGGTCCTAAAGGCTGAGGGAAGGAGGGGGAAGCAGGGGGGTCCTGTGAGTTCACCTCCCCTTTAGCAGCAGACAGGGAGAGCCACATTTCCTGCTCTTGGCTACCTTGGTTGGCTGAGGCAGGAGGTTTTTCCCAGAAAACAGAATCCTTCAGCACCTGTGGCTTCTTTCTGGAGCTGTCTGGCCTGGCTGGGATCCGAGAAGGGGTCTGAGAACTGATCCTCGGGGACGCCGCATCCCGGCCCGGCCCCGGCTGCTGCAGAGACCTCTGAAGGCACCAGCGCTCCCTGCAGCGAGGAGGTTTCACATCTTAACAGTTACTGCCTCTCCCCGTGCCCTGCAGGCACCCTGCTCGTTAAATAAATAGCTTTTCTCACTTTCCTCCGAGAAATTCCTTCTGTATCGCTGGGGAGGGAGTGCCAACACCTAATGGAGATCTTCATTTCAGGATGTTTCCTCCTAAATTTGTCTCAAAACGAGACAGCAGCCACTGAGTGCCTTTCTCAGGTTTCAGTCAACTTCTGTTAAGGTTTGCTTCAGTTCTGTTGAGTTTAGAGTATAAAAACTTGGTTTGCTACAATAAAACGATCTACTTCAGAGGTGTGAGGAGGTCTGTGTGTCTTTGTTCCCATTGCTACACTTCATATGACTTTCTGTTGAGTTTTCTTTAATTAAATAATTCAAAGCACATCGACTTTCCAGTGGCTTTCTGGAGAGGTTTTGGTCCCCCACAGAAGCCAGTGAAACAATACCAAGAAGAAGAAGTTCATTTATTATCTCAGCTACCAACTAAAATAACACCTTGCATTTATGGCCATTTACTAAATTGATGTCATTTATTAAAGCACAGACAGCCTAATACAATGTAGCTCTTTGTTGGTCTTGGTTTTGAACACGGGAAACAGAAGAATTTGTTGTATTTCTGTGAAGAATAAGCACGGGCCAGTCATGTTTGACTTTAAAATGGCTCTTGAGCTTCCCTCCTTGACACCTGGGGGTGTCAGTGCTGTGGGGAATCTTTGTCCCCTCAGAACAGGGGCTGACAAATTCTCCATCATCTCTTTTTCAAAAGCAGCTCCATCAGCTTCCCACTGGGGAAGAAGGAGATTCTCTTGCACTTGGGATGGGTTTTTCTCCCCTCTCAGTGCAGAGCATGAGATGGATAATCCCAATTTAATAATCTTGGGGGGTTTTGAGATCCTGCCACTGAGCTCCACCCTGCCCAGACAAACCCCAAATCCTGTGTGGAGGGTTCAGGAGCTGCACGAGTGCCAGGGATTGTCCTTCCCAGGGAGTGGGGAAAGCTGCAGTGCCCTGCCCTTGGCTCCCACAGGGAGCTGAGGGGCACAGCTGGGGCTGGAAATGGGATGTGCCAGCCCCTCGCTGCTGAGTTCCCTGCTGGACTCCCCTTTCTCAGCCTGGAGAATGGGTTATTGTTGTTTCCCTCGGGAGCCATCGCCTGTCCCTGGCTGTCCCTGCTGTTCCCAGCTGTCATTAGGGGCCTTATCTGCCTTTGCTCAGGTTTGTACTGCCCTCACAGAGCCAGGGCTGTGTCAGGATGTTCTCTCCTGTCCCCTCAGCCTGGCTGCAGGTTTGGCTCAAGTGTTTGTGTGCCTGGCACTGAGGGATTCCTGCTGGGTGCTGCTTGCTGCCTCCAGGGGAGTATTTACAGGAGTTTGGGAGCTTCATGGCTAACAAAAAAAAGGTGTAGCTGTGATGGTGCACAAGAAGCCTCAGGGCTCTTCTTGGGCTCTTAGGAAGGTTGAGTTCTGTGCTTGTTTCACTGTGGTTTTCATTCCTCCCTGGGATCCAGGCTGATCCCTGTGCATGTTTTTATTGGCACAAACAGGAACAAAAATCAGAATTCTAGAATGTTCAGTTAAAAAGAACCTACAACATCACCCAGTCCAGCTGCCTGAGCACTGCAGGGCTGAACAGAAGTCAAAGTGTGCTGTTCAAGGCATTGTACAAAATCCCTTCTCTAAAAAGCCTTTCCCGGATTTTACCCCCTTCTTGGTTAAGAAATGCTTCCTAATATGCAGTCTGAGCCTCCCCTGATGCAGCTGTGAGCAATTCCTGCCAGTCCTGTCCCTGGATCTCAGGGAGAAGAGCTCAGCACCTCCTTTTCCATCTCCTCCACATCCCCATGTCCTTCTGGGGAAGCTGCAGAGAACCAGGAGGTCATCCCTGAGCCTCCTTTTCTCCAAACTGGACAATCCCAGAGCTCTGAGCCTCGCAGGAGGCGCTTCCAGCCCTGCCCCAGCTCTGTTCCCCTCCTCTGGGTGCACCCAAGCCCCTCCACCATCCTCACCCAGCCCTCCAGGGAGGGCTTTAACTCTTCCCCCAGGGCTGCACAAGCACCCTCTCGTGTTTACAGTCACATTTTTCACCTTTTGGATGGAAAATCCACCTGAACACACTCTGCTCTTTTGTTAAAAACCAATTGATTCCAATTGGTGCAGGT
>JACBWW010000043.1:3078448-3114243 GCA_020086605.1 Lanius collurio | reverse complement strand
CTCTGGAGGAGGTGTCCGACTCTCTGGAGGAGGTGTCCCACCCTCTGGAGGACGATGCCATGGAACAGGACTCTGGTCACTCCAGCCCTGGCACTGCTGCCGGGCCCCCCACACCGACAGCAGTTTCTGTCCCTGATAACAGGCTCGTTAATCAGGGCACTCATCAGCCCGCTGTCAATGACCCTGAGCTGCTCCCAGCCAGGGACCTCGTCCAGGTCCCCCTGGCCCCAGAGAGCCCCTCAAATTCCCCTGGGAGCCTGGCAGCTCTGACACCCGCGGGGGATCCCTGGATGGATGCTGCGGGCACTGACTCAGCCCAGGAGCTGCTGCTGAGCACGGAGGGGGCAGAGGAGGAGGGCAGGACGATGGAAGCGACAGACGGGGCAGCTGAAGGCTTGGGGACAGCGGTGACACTGGAGCCTGGAGCGCTGGGGAGCGACTCGCACCAGAGGAGGGGGCTGCACTCGGATGTCACCGTGCTGGACGGGCAAGTACCCCTGGCTCCCTGCTCTGGGTGTTGCTGCTGCAGCCTGGCTGCGTCTCATTTTATTCCCTTTTTTCCCCCTTTCCCCAGCCTTGCCATCGTGAGCGACTCCTGCAGCTCCGGGAACCACTCGGTGCGGCTGAGCCTGAGCCCTGCCGGGGCCACAGCCCCCGGGATCCCTGGATCAGAGCCTTCCCAGGACACCTTCCTGGCTCTGGTGGCCCTGCAGAGCAACAGCAGCCAGGCCCTGCTCCAGATCCACTCGTGCTGCGTGACCCCCTCCGCCAGCCCCGGGGCTGCGGGTGCCCAGTGCTGCCTCTTCTACAGGTGGGAATGGGAAAGATCTCCCTTCATTTAGGATTTATGGAAATAAACCATCCTGCTCCCCCCAGGGGCTGTCACAGGTGTGCAGCATCCCCTTCCTGATGGAGAGGCACAGCCCAGGACAGAGCAGTGCAGGGATGCCAGCCAGGCTTCTCCACACCCCCACTGCTCCATCAGCATCTCTTCTGTCTGCTCGAGGCCAGGGGAACAGGAGGATCCATTAACCGGGGTTTGTAAACCCAGTGGGGTGTGAAATGTGTGTTAGAGGCAGCTCAGGGGTTGATGGGCACACCCCAGGATGTCCCAGAAACAACTCTGCTGCTCTCAGGCTCCCGAGCAGGGCAGTGCCGGTGTTTGGGGGATTTTCCTGTATCTCGGACGTCGATGCACGGGTGTGGTGTGGAGTTTGTGCAGAGCTGTGCCAGCAGATCCTGCTTTAGCCAGGGAGAGCTGGGATTTGGAGCTGTTTGCCTTTTGTTCCTGCCAGGCTGCCCTGGGAATGCAGACACGTCCAGCTGCTGCAGGGCAGTGGCCCCAGAGCCGCCAGCTTCTCCATCCAGCTGTTCCAGATGCTGAACCACTCCGTGGCCTACCTGCACTGCCAGCTGAGGGTCTGCCTGCCAGGCCAGCCGGGATGTGAGCAGGTACTCTGGGGTGGATCTGTTCCCACAGCACCAAGGAGGGATTTGTGCTCCCAGAGTCTCCACACCAAGGTCACCCCATGGCCACCCCATCCTTGGTTAAAGTCTCGGAGAGCAGTTCGTGGTGTGGAAGGGTGGCAATAGTTGGTAATCCCTAAGAAAAGGAAATCAGAGAATAAAGGTTTACATTTGTGCTGGTCCAGGGATTGCAATGAGAGCAGAGGTGGTAAAGAGTGGGCCTGAGGAGACCTGGGGGCTGTGCCCAGGTCCTGGGGCAGGACATTCTGTGCAGGACACTTCCAGGGGTTTTCCATGTCTTTCCCAGGACTGCTTGGAAAGTGTGGAGCCCCTTCCCCAGCCCAGTGACAGGACCAGCTCTGGAAACCTGCACAACCTGGTCTCCCTCGGGCCCATTTGGAGGATGAACAACAGGTTTCTCTATAAACCAGTGGAAGGTGGGTCTCTCCTGGTTTTATTTCTCTGTCTCTTGCAGAAGTTTTTCCTGCTGCAGGAAAACAACATCTTTTTAACAACTTTCTTGATTAGATTATATCCCAGCAACTCCTCAGCTTTGCTTTGACCTTCCTAAATCCCAAATATCATGGTTAATCAGTGTCACATCCCACAGAATTTCAGCCAGGAGACACAGCCAGATGCATTCTGTGAAGGAAATGAAGCTTTAGGAGGAGGAAAGAGGAGAAAAATGAGGCAGAATGTTCTCTATCTGTAAGGAATTGCAGCATTTTGGTGCAGAATGAGGTTGGCCATAGGTCAGGAGTGCTCACAGGTGAAATACAGCAGCTGGTTAATATTAATTAGATGTTTATAGCTATTAGAAAAGAGTGACACTGAACTGGTACAACATGAGAGGCTTCTCAAAACCCACTGGCACTATCTCTAACTCCTTGTGTCTTTACTTGTTTGTGCAAAGAACATTTTTCACTGCTCAACTCCCTCTCTCTGTGTCCAGGTGCTGGTCCTGCCATGCTGCTGCCCATCCTGCTGGGATCCCTCACTGGCTTTGCTGTCCTGGGCAGTGCTTTCATGGGCCTGTGGCTGCACCACCGGCAGAAAGCCAAGCCCAGCCGTTATCCCCCGTTTGGAGAATTCCACGGGCTGTGATCCCGAGCAGCTGAACTGCTCCTGCAGCTCCCCCAGCCGTCAGAGAAGCAGCTGGATTTGCTTTGCTTCTGTAGAGCTTCTGCTGAGCCAGAGGGCAGGAGATGCCACCTCTGCTCCGAGCCTGCTTCTCCTTCCTTCCTTTCCTTCTGCATCAGCTCCACAAACTGCCGGGTAGAGAAGGAATCGTTGTAGTGCTCCAGCTGCCAGGGAGAGCAGAGCTGGAAGTCCAGCACAGGCTGGGCACAGAAATAGGGAAGCAGAAAGGAGATCGGGGGCAGACAAACCCGGTGAAATAAAGCACTGTGCACTAGAGCCTGCCACCAGGGAGAAATGGTAGGAAAAATGATGGAATTGGGAGTGTGGACAGGACCCAAGAGCTCCAGAGATGTGTCCCCTCAGCTTTACAGTTTTCCTCATCTCAGAGGAGCCAAGTGCCTTCCTCCTTTCCCTTTAGTCCTGTTGCTGTTTCCTCCAACAAGTTCCCACGAATGGTCAGAGAGCTCCAGTATCAGATGGAATCTGCTGGAATGCACTGGGGAGAGGCATCCATAGGATGAGGGATACAAACAGGGCTTTCCTGGGGGTGCACTGGGGTTTAGGGGCTGGCTGTGGGAGGGCAGCCCGGGTGGTGCTGTGGAGAGCCCCCAATGGGCTCCAGCCCCACTTCCCTCTGTCCCAGAGGAACTGGAGCTGCTCCATCCTGTCCAGGACCTCCTGCAGCAGCTGCTGGTGGAGAGGAACAGAGAGACCTCGTGGGGTGTGGAAGGAGCTGCAACACAGAGAGAGTGGGCAAGGAAAGGCAGCTCTGGGAGGGATCTCCCTGTCTGTGCCGGGAATGACCAGCAGGACCCCTCAGCTGCTGTTCCTGCTGTCAGAGCCGGAACCTCCCTGAGCTGTTGGCCCAGAAATGCTCCTGCAAGGAGTGGGGAGGGACAGAAGCAGCTGCTGCCCCTCTGCAGCCATGGACTGACCGTGCTCCCCCAGGGCCTCCCCGCCTCCTGAACGCGATAATAAAACCTGAGCATCGCAGTGTTTGTCTTGTCTGTGCCTGAACCTGAGGGGCCCCCTTGTGCTTGTCCTCAGCTCCCAAACGGTGCTGGCAGGTGGGCGTGCAGGGGAGCAGGGCATCACTCCTGGTGGGCAGCTCCCAGGGAGTGCCAGGGCATTGGCAACAATCGGGTTCTAATGGGGCTTTTTCCTCCCTAAAAGGCTGCAGAACCTGTCTGGATTTTCCCCCTTTTCCTTCTTTCTTTAAAAGAAGGGAGTCCACTGCTGAAGCGCCTCGTGTCAGTGAAAGAGAAGTAACTCACATTTCCACCTGGGTCAGGCTTCCTCCAAGGATTTCCTCAAGATTCTGCTGCAGAACTAAAAATCCCAAGTCAAGGCTTACTGGCAGTGAGACAATTACCCTGCAGCAATGCTAATTATTATTTGTATTGCAGTAGCACTGAGGAAATCAGCACCACCTCGTTTTTGACACTGAGTTACCTCCAGAGAGAGCTGAGGCATTAAAGACACAAATGCACAAGACCCAGACAAGTGACTTTAAACCCTTTTACAGCTGAAGGTGTGCATGCTGCTCCTGGTGCTCACACGGTGAGGGTTTAACTGCTCTGACCAGTCTTAGTTCCTCCAAACACGCTTTTCCAGGGATTTGAGAGCAGATTTTATTTTATCCCTGAGGGGACTGCCCTGGTTTACCACATTTCTGGTATTTCTGCTGAGGTACTTTCTCAGGCTCATGCACTCATGCTAGTTCTGGTTGTTTGGGGTTTTTTCTGTTCTTTATCTTTCTAGAATGTTTTCCACCTCTCTCATGTCTCATGGAGCCTTGTGCATTCTCTGTCCCCTCCGAGCATCAGCCCCACTTCCCCACCTCCCCCTCCCCCAGGCTGTGCCGATGCCTCAAGTGAGGAATCCCATCCTCAGCACAGAGCAATCACTAAAGGGTTGTTGTTTGCACCATTTCCCACCTGGAATTCTTTGAGGATGTGCCCACCCAGCGCCGGAGATGAGAGAGCAGAGCCCCTTTCCCGGGCTGGAATTCAGCCATGCAGCTCCTGTGTGAACTGAGAGCAGTGACACTGAGGATCCACCTCTTGGCAGCAGCTGACAGGGCTCCCCGCAGGTGAATCCCCACCTCCCCGGGCAGGGCAGGGCAGGAGGAGCTCCTCGGTGCCTCCTGCCAGCAGCCAGGCAGGAGGAGCAGCCGGGCTGTGCCTGCTGTGCCATGGGTGCGGAGCGGGGCCGGCAGCTGGGCAGCCTGACCGTGTTCAACAAGGAGGATTTCGAGGATGACTGGGTCCGAGTGGCCAGCGGAGGCTTTGGCCACGTGTACCAGGTGAAGCACAGGAGGTGGAGGACGGTGTATGCAGTGAAGTGCTCCCCGTACCTGCTGCAGGACTCCAGCACGGACAGGTAACCCTGCTCTGCACCTCACCGGCCATCCCAGCCGCACGGATTTGGGGCTAAAACTCAGGGAAAAGGCTTCTGCTCCTTGGGAAGTCGAGGGTTTGGCACCCAAAGGGAGTGGGAAAAGGGTGTGGAGTGCTGCCTTTCCCTGTCTCAGGTGTGGATGTGAGAAGGGACACAAGGAGCAAGGGCTGACATCTGGGGCTGAGGGCAGCACCTTGAACACGCATAAAAGCAGCCTGGTGGCTTGCAGCTTTCACTGCACACTGGGGCTGATGTGTATCAATCACACTGAATTAATCACCCAAATCACCAGGTTTAAAGATGAGGGGCAGAGGATTTACAGCTGGCTTTACTGCCCTGCTCCTGTAGCCTCCAGACACCTCTTTCCTCTCCGTGGAGCACCTGCTCCTCTCAACTTCTTGCTCTCTCACCTGCAGAGACCCTTCTGGTGCCCACCTTGGGTCTGGAGATGGAGCAGGGCCAGGTAATCACAACCACTGCTGATAACACATCCTATACAGCCAGAGCTGATGGAGAAACAACTGCATTGATGAAGTTATTTAATTTAAAATTTTGCTCCATTCAATTTGGAAGGATCCTGCCTGGGTAAAAATCTCACACTCTTGTGATTTCTTGTTACTGACAACAACTGAGTTCAGGCTGAGCAGTGACTGTCCTCAGTTTGTTCTGCAGATACTACATTTGCATTTTGTTCTTGTTTGGGGGAGGAAAAAAAAGAGTCAAATTCTTCAGTTTTACTTCTGTGTCTTATCAATTGTAGTAAAATACCTGAGATTCCTCAGCCCACGGGTAGGTCTCGCTGTGAGGAGCCTGCCAGAGGAAGTCTGGCAGAAGATTTTGCTCGGCTGAACCATTTTAGATCAAGTAATGGCCTGGCCTAATTGTTGGCAGCTCAGCTCCGTTCCCAGGGTGTGCTTTTCAAAGGCACTCCTGGCACTTTGCTACTTGGCTGCTCCCGGAGCGCTCCGGGCACCCCAAACTCGTTCAGCAGGTTGGGAAGGGTGAAACTTTGGAGAACCAGGTCTGCCAGAGCTGGCAGCGAGGAGCAGCCGTGCCTGGGTTCCCCCTGGGAGCAGAGTCACCATGCCCAGGGACAGAGGGCTGCAGGCACAGGTGGAGCTGCAGGAATGGCCAAGGCGTGACACGGAGCTGTGCCTGCTCCTGGCATCCTGCAGCCAGGGAAACACTGGGAATGTCATGGAATCACAGACTGGTTTGGGTTGGGAGGGATCTTAAAGCTCTTCCAGTGCCACCCCTGCCATGGGCAGGGACACCTTGCACTGTCCCAGGCTGCTCCAGCCTGGCCTTGGGCGCTTCCAGGGATGGAGCAGCCCCTGGGAATTCCAGCCCAGCCCCTCACCACTTTCACAGGGAAGGATTCTTCCCCAATATCCCAGCTAATGCTGCCCTCTGGCAGTTTAAAGCCATTTCACCCCAGTGGAACAAGCACAGGCTCTCTGTGGCACTGGAGGCCTGCTAAGGACTGAAATAAATGCAAGTTTTTCATCTCTTTCCTTGTGGTGGCTGATTTTGCCCAAAAAAACCTTTGCCCAAATTTTGAGAAGCCACAAGACCTTCTATGTCAGATTTTAGTCTGCAGAGGATCACTGTGTGGCATTATTAGCATCAACTCGAGGGAAAATTGGGATGAATGTTTTTGGGGTAGGCAGTGCTCAGAAAGGCTGGGTATCACTGAGTTACTACAGAGTTCCTGAGCCTCTGAATTAACTGATAAAATTTCTTGCTTCCACTATATTTTTTGGTTTTTGTTTTTGTTTTTCCAGGACCAGCATGAACTGTCTAATGGAGGAGGCAAGCAAGATGGAGAAAATCAAATTCCAGCACATTGTCACCATTTATGGGGTGTGCAACAGCCCTCTGGGGATAGTGATGGAATATATGGCCAGGGGGTCCTTGGAGAGAATCCTTCCCACTCACAGAATGTCCTGGCAGCTGAAATTCCGGGTGATCCATGAGATGGGCTTGGCCATGAATTTCCTGCACAGCATGAGCCCTCCTCTGCTGCACTTGGATCTGAAGCCAGGGAATGTCCTCCTGGATGGGAACATGCATGTCAAGGTATGGCCTTGGTGCTGGGTTCGCTATTTCCCAAATAAGAGAGGGGTTATTTTTGCCAAACGAGTCCAGAATCCCAGTAAATCAGGTTCTTCAGGAACATTCCATGAAAGATTGACCTGTGGGGCTTTTAAGAAGTAGCTGGTGTACAAATTACATGGTGTTCTCAAGATCATACAGGGAATCTGGGCCAGCACTGGGAATTTGAGGCTCCAGCAGGACTCAGTGGCTGCAAATTGTCAGGGTTTTGTCAGGTTCCAGCTGCTGGGCACCTTCTCCTGTCCCTGACCCCGAAGGGCAGGGGGATGTCCCGGTGACAGGAGGAGGGATGAGTGTGAGCACACAATTTGGGGCACTTTCCCTGTTTCTGCTTACAGATCTCAGACTTTGGGCTGTCCAAGTGGATGGAGCAATCCAGCAGGATGCAGTACATCGAGAGCTCAGCTCTCAGGGGCACTCTGAGCTACATCCCCCCCGAAATGTTCCTGCAGAACAGCAAACCCCCGGGGATCAAGTACGATGTGTACAGGTGAGGGCTGCCACGGGGGGCCTGGGGGTGTCCCCAGGATCCCACACACTGCCAGGTGCCATCACACCCTGTTTCATTGCTGTGTTCTTATAAAAATGAGTGAGATCAGAGCCCAGAACAGCCAGTGCTGCTCTTTCATCACAGTCACTGCTGAGATTCATTCTGGGTTTAAAACAACTCCAATGCTGGCTTATCAGCCTCAGTGTTCAGCTTCATTATGGTCAGGAAAGGGTGGAGAAACTTCAACTTGGCTTTTTTCCTTTTGGGCAAAGAGCTTTGCAGCACATTCACAGGAGCTCCCGTGTCTATGTCTGGGAAGTCCTCGGCTCCCTGGCCTCTACAGCACAGAGTGACCCGAGGCAAGGGGGAAAGGGGGATTTTCATGGCCACAGGAACTTGCAGCTCCCAGGGCTCTAAAACCCAATGGGAATAAAGTGGAAAAAAGGCACTGTGAGCCTGACTTTGACAGGAAAGTCTTCAAGTCACTCATTCACTGCACAGACCCTTTGGAGTGTGATGACCCCTCTCTTAAGGGAGATGTATGAGGCAGCATCTTAAAACCTGGTCTTTTTGGCCTGGGCATTAAAATCCTTCCCTCCTGAAGAAGTTCCTTGCTGCTTTTCCCATTTCTCAAGAAGGCAGAAGCAATAAGTGCATTTAATGCCCAAGTGCTCACGGCCTCTGCTCTCCTGCAGCTTCGGGATTGTCATCTGGGAGGTCCTTATGCAGAAGAAACCTTACGCAGGTAAACACGAACCCTGCACCTGTGGAATGTTTATTCCAGCTGTTTTCCCAGGGAGAACACCCCGAGTGTGCTGCTTTCTTCCAGGGGCCAACATGATGGCCATCATAGTGAAGGTGGCAGCGGGGAAGAGGCCGGGGCTGGAGCTCGTCAGGGACGACTGGCCCGGGGAATGCCACCAGATGGTCGACCTGATGAAGAGGTGCTGGGACCAAGACCCCAAGCAGAGGCCAAGCTTTGCAGGTGGGACTGGGATGTGGATCAGCCAAGGGTCAGCCCCGTGGCTTGACAAGCAGGGGATAAGTTTATGTGTAGTTTTCCCAGCTACATCTCCGAGGTTTAACAGCTTGGTGCCCTTTTGCTGTCACACATCCCCTGCATCCCTTTTCCCTTCCTTGTCACGTGGGTCCTGCCTGGCTCTGGACCCTGGGGCAGCCTGCACAGCTGAGCTGCTCTGCCCTGGCAGATATTCCTGTGGAGACAGACATGCTGCTGGCACTGATCCAGAGCCTGGTGCTGGACCCAGAGAACGAGCGCCTTGTCAGGAAGATGTCCCACAAACCGGCCATCTCCAGGAGCCAGCAGGTGAGGAGAGCCCCCAGCACCACTCAGGAAGTCCCACTGAGTCTTCTCCTTGTTCTTACCAGGTCCTGAGGCTGTTTCCCCTCCCAAAGATGCACCTCAGCACCTTTGCAGGGTGTGTCTGCACAGGTTGTGCCTCTGTAATTCATTTATGGGGATAAGACACTTGCAAATTAATTGACAAATGCACTAAATGATAAATAGTCTGAGAGGAAAACCCTTTTCCAGACCTGCTCAGGTGAAGTGGGTTTATCATGGTGGAAACACAAGCAAACAGAATCACAGGAGTTCTGCTCATGGCACGGAACTGAGGATGTTCTAGTCTGAACAACTCTCACAGAAATTTTTAAAAAATACTTTTAAATCCCTATGTTTCTCTGGCTAAGAAACAAAATCATGCTTTTGGGTAGTCACAATGTAATCCCAGCCACTGGAGTAATTGTGCCCAGAAAACAGGGAGAAATAGGACTTGGGAATTATTGGTATTTAGGGGCGTTTGCCAAGCTGTGCAAGCAACCAGAGGCCTGAAGAGGTGGGGGCTTGGGGGTCCCTAAACAACAAAGGAAGTAATTTTGGGATGCTGCCATGCAGTCAGGAAGCAGAATATGTGTGCATTTGGGAGCAAAGGAGCACGAGGAGGAAAAGCTCATGGATATCCAGAGATCATCTTCAGGCTCCCCCATTCCTGTTGTGTCATGATTTGCTCAGCTGAGTTTTGGGTGCAAAAACCGGATTGGATAAAAAACTCTCAGAAGATGACACAGCAAAGACCTTTGTGCAAACATTACAGGATGCAAATAAACACTTTGTCTTATCCTTTTTCCTTCCCCCTTTCTGAAAACAAGAGTGATAAAGAGGAGTTCACCTTCCCCCGAGACACCAGGAGTGGGGGTAAGTAGGGGACTGACTTTATAATTGAAAATTAAAGCAGGAGAAGCTACAAAAATTGTCTATTTTTTTGTAGAAGGATGTGGCTTATAAGGTTCTCCACATGGGTGACATTTTGAGTTAAGGAAAATGAACTATACAGGAAATAGATACTTTGAGGGAGAGGCCAAATATCCCACTGCATGTCTGGCCTTATTTTATATTCCTTATCTCTCAAATGACTTTCTTCCATATCATTATATGAAGAGTCACACGCTCTCCCTCCCTTCTTGGGAGCTTTTCCCTCTGTCCCACTCTTTTTCTCCCATTTTGTATCCCTGCCTTTAGGCAAGGATAACCAGGAGGTTCCTGTCCCACCTCCCTGCAGGGAGGCCGGGAGCCCCGAGGAGATGGAGCCCGAGGAGCTCTGCAGGGTGCAGGAGAACGGCCTGACCCTGCTGCACCTCATGGTGATGCAGGGCAACGTGGGCAAGGTGAGGTTCCTGCTGAGCTGCAGGGCCAGCGTGAACAGCCCCGCGGGCTGCGGCTGCACCCCGCTGCTCCTGGCCGTGCAGAGGCGGCTCCCGGAGATCTGCTCCGTCCTCATCGAGCACGGGGCCGACGTCAATGCCCCCGACGAGGACGGCTGGGCCCCGCTGCACTTCGCTGCCCAGCACGGCGACGACCGGACGGTGCGGCTGCTGCTGGACCACCAGGCCCGTGTTAACGCCCAGGAGCACGACGGGTGGACCCCGCTGCACCTGGCGGCTCAGAACAACTTTGAGAACGTGGCGCGGGTGCTGCTGTCCCGCCAGGCCGACTCCAACACGCAGGAGGTGGACGGCAAGACCGCCCTGCACGTGGCCGCCTGCTTCGGGCACGTTGGCCTGGTCAAGCTGCTGGCCAGCCAGGGAGCCGACCTGGAGAGGAAGCAGAAGAACCTCAGGACGCCGCTGCACGTGGCTGTGGAGAGGGGCAAGTTCAGGGTGGTGCATTATCTGCTGAAGAACGGCACCTCTGTCAACAGCCTGGACCAGAACCACTACAGCGCCCTGCACCTGGCCGTGGTGAGGGGCAAGTACCTGATCTGTGAGAAACTCATCAAATACGGGGCCAACGTGGAGCTGAGGACGGACAAAGGCTGGACCCCCCTGCACTTGGCCTCCTTCAAGGGGCACATTGAGATCATCCGGCTGCTGAAGGGCAGCCACGCCCGGCTGGACGCCAAGGGCGGCATGGACTGGACCCCCCTGCACCTGGCCACGCGCTACGGGGACGAGCCGGTGGTCAGCGAGCTGCTGCGCTGTGGGGCCGACCCCAACACGGCCGAGAGGTCCCACTGGGCCCCTCTGCACTTCGCAGTGCTCAGGGGCTCCTTCCTCAGCGTCATCAACCTCCTGGAGTGCCAGGCCGATGTCAACGCCAGGAACAAGGTGGGCTGGACACCGCTGCACCTCGCCGTCCTCAAGGGCAACATGGCCATCATCAAGACCCTGCTCAAGGCAGGGGCTCTGCTGGACGTGGAGGACATCACTGGGTGCACGGCCCTGCAGCTGGCAGTGAGGCACCAGCGGGAGAACATCATCACCCTGCTCCAGGGCCAGGAGTCCTTGGGGAACAAACCTGGGAACAGGACTCTGAATGATGCCAAGATTCCAAGACCCAGACTTATCCCAGGAAGGACAGACTTGTAAATTCATCAGCTCTGGAATTTAGAGCTTGAGCTTTCCCACATCAGATGTGATGCCTTAAAGCACCTTGTCCTGTCACCTGCTGATTACAGGAAAATATTTCCCCTTTTTAAATGGAAGGTTTTAAGGATGAACAGTTAAGAGAGTAAAAGAAAATGAAGTTATTTGATGACAAGTTCTTTTCCAAGCTCATAGAACATTTTGGCTTGGTGATACTTTCCTATTCAGTCCTTCCTGTGCAGGGATTTATGCACCCCCTGTTCACACAGACAGTGCTGAAGCTGTGCACAGCACATGCACACAATTTCCACAGATTTTATTGCTTTCATTCCATGTTTTCCTACAGAGAAAATTGGTGTAAAGTGGCCCTGGCACAGGTGGGAATTGAATCGTGAGATTCTCACCTGCTGCTGGCACAGCAATGTGTCAGATTTCCTGACATCTCCTTTCTGTAACAAGAATCAAATAAAACAAGGAAGGAAGGAAAAATCACTGGTAGAGAGTATTGAAATGGATGCAGCACAGGGAAAAGAAATTCCAGAATAATCTCACATGAGATCTGGCTGTTTGCAGGCCAAGGTTTGAGTTGTGTCTCTGGAGGGAAATAATTCCTGGTTTCCTTCAGGAAGATGTTCCAGAGCTTGATCACTCCTGTGAAAATCTTCTCCTTGGTGGCTTTGATTCCTTTGGGACAGTGAGCAGCACTTGTGAGCAGCTCTGGCACTGCTGTTGTGACTCCAGAGCGTTGCCAAAAGTGCCTGCTGGGATGAGGACTTGTCCTGGCCTGGCGCTGGGAAGAGGCTGAAGTAGAAACAAACAACCCCAGCTCTGCAGGGCAGCTGTTACTGCCTGATAACATGGGATTAAACGGGTTAAAAAGAGGGGTTAAAAGCTCAACCTCTCCTACTTTAATTTTCATTTTATATTGACTTTAAAAATTGATGTGTATTTGATTCAAACCCAGTTTTTCACGATGCTTTGACACCAAAGTTTTTAGATATCATTTAAAATAAATTGTAATAAAATGATTCATTTTTAACATTTGCCATTGGTGAAGTGAGGAGCTGGGCAGGTTATAAAGTGAAATGTTGGTGACATTTTGGGTTGCAGGGAGTGTAAGAAATGGACCTTTTTTTGAAACCACCAAAAAAAAAGCTTGGTATATACAGAAATTCCTCAAGAATGGAAATAGGGAGACAGCAGGAAAATACTGATTTATGATGCAGGTTTTCAAAGGGCTGGAGAAGGAAAGGGAATGTTCAGAGTGGGATTAGAGGCTGCTGTAACTGCAGTGAAGGATCTGTGCAGCTTGTGCCCCTCAAGTAACATGGTGTGAATTCCCATCCTCTGTGCCAGCACCTCCTCAGTTTCCTTCCTTCCTTTCCCCAGCTGTGTGGGGCATTAAAAGCCTGGCATTTCCCTGATTTACCTGCTCTTTATATTCCCTAATTTTGCCCAAGGAGGAAAGGCCTGGCTGGAAGGAATTCTTGGGAAGCTCAGACCTTGCTGTGCAGCTTTTTCCCTCAGCTTCAGCTGTATTGATTAAGCAAATGTCTCCCCTGCTCTGTGTCATTTGAAATATTTACCCAGAAAAAAAGCAATCCAATTGCCACATAATTCAGCAGTTCCTTTCTGTCCCTGCTCCAGCAGAAAACCAAAACTCAGCTCGTATGTAATGGAATGTTCTCTACAAGAGCTTAATTAAATTTATAATGAAAATAACAAGGGATTAAGAAGACACGAGGGAAATACATTGCTCTTGCAAAGCATTCCAGAGGTGATAGAAGCAATTTGCAGAGAAAATTAC
This sequence comes from Lanius collurio, assembly GCA_020086605.1. Classification (NCBI taxonomy): domain Eukaryota; kingdom Metazoa; phylum Chordata; class Aves; order Passeriformes; family Laniidae; genus Lanius; species Lanius collurio. The sequence continues at coordinate 3,100,942 of JACBWW010000043.1, read as the reverse complement.
CTGTTTGCTGCTCAGTTTCTATAGAAATTAAATGAGTCTTTACAAACTCTGGAAAAGTGCATTCCAGCCTCCGCTTTGTGACTGTGCAACTTGCAGCTTATTTCTAAAATTATTCGTAGATCTCCATCCCCCCCACTTTTTNATAGATCCAAGATCCTCTAGGAAACTGTATGTAAAATACCCTAGTACCCATTGGTTTCTCACCCTTTCACACCCACCTCTGTACCCCCATAAAAGAGCCCCCTCTGCCCCGAGTCGGGGGAGGATTTCGTCTCTGGTCACCCCTTCGTGGAAGATGCTGGAACAAAGCTGCTTCTGCGGAACCACCAGAGAGTCTCCTCCTCTCTCTCTATCCGGGCCTGGCCAGGGGGGTTCTGCCGTGCAGAGCAGAGCTGAAATCACTGCACTAAGAGCTGACAGCCTGCTGAGCCAGGCATCCTCTGCAGGCAGCCCCGGCCGAAGGCTGAGAGAAGCCACGACCCCCTGGGAGACGGTTCCTCACGGGATCACCTCTGCAGACGGTTCCTCACGGGATCACCTCTCTGGGTCCGCTACGGCTTCTTGGGTCTGAGCCTCTGACCCCATCCAGCCCGGGCCGGGGAAAACCCCCCGACCAGAATAACAACTTTAGGCGGGGGCTTGGTTAAAACTGGAGAAAATGGCTTTCCACAAGAGCAAGGACAAACGTGAGCTGTTCCCTTCCTTCCCTGAGCCTGGCATCGGTGCTGCAGCTGCGCTGGGGGTGCCCCTGGCAGGCTCAGCAGGGCCCAGGCTGCCTTGATTGCGTGCCAGGGAGGGTTGCAGCAGGGAGGCAGAGCTGAACTGCCTAAATGTGCTCACTTGCTCTCATCAGCCCACTTCTTTTTCCCGGGCCCAGCATGGCAGCTTGGGGAGGCACAATGCTTTCCTCTCATTTGAAAGGGTTTTGCTTTGCTTCTTAAGTCTCTTTAAAGGCATTTCTAGGTCTGTTAATTATTCATTGCGCCTTAATTATGTTTAGTCCACCGTGATCACTCTTTCTTTGGTGAAGAAAGTTGTTATTTGTGAGTCAAAAGCTCTTTATGAAGCAGACAGGCTGGTATCCTCAGGAAGACTTGGGGGAGCAGTTGGAGTTATTAAAAGAAGCTTTGATTAAAGACAGGGAGTTAATTTAACAAGAGTAACTGGTTTTATCTTTTTTTTCCTCCTGGGTGTGCAGAACAAAGCACACCCATGGATGTGTCAGGCCCAACCTGGAGCAGCAGGACTCACTCAGACGCCCCAGGAGATGGGTAGATTATTCTTTTTATCTCTTTTGGGTGCTGTGAATGGATTTTGTCCACAGGCTCAGAAATAAAATTTGGCTGTAAGGGTGAACCTCAGAGCAGCTGCCTTTGATCCTGCCAGGTTCAGGCCAGACAGGCTGACAACAACCTGGTGTGTCCTGTTTGATCTGAAAATATCGTTTATTCTGCTGTGTTTGGGAGTGGAGGGGGGCTTTGGAGCTCCTAATTTTCCCTCAGTCATGGTGGCACTGGGTTGAATCATCCAAGAAGGAGAATTCTGCCTCATTTGAACTCAGCAGCTCTGGAGATTCTGGTCTCTGCATAAACTGAGGGCTTCAGAGCAGGGATTATTCTGTGTTGGCTCAAAACCGAGCAGACCTTTGGAACTGAAATGCCAATAAACTGCAATTTTAGTTTGTTAGTTCCTGGAGATGGACAGACAGTTTTCTTTCCTAGCAGTGGAAAGGATTTTCTTTTTATTATTATTTTTTCTTCTTCTTTTATACAAAGAAAATAATCTTCATTTAAAAAGTGCTGATGAAGCCTGGCTGAGGGCCCACCTGCAGAAACACCAAACACCTGAGTGTGTAGCTTGAGGAAACAGTGCAGCATAAACAGAAATATTCCTAAATGGAACAATGAAGTTCTCCAGCATGAATTCAGCTGGGCACCTCTGCCCTCCACCCCTTCCTCCTCCAACCCTCCCCAGCCCACTTCTGTCTGGCAGAGGAGAGAAATTTCAGACCATTTCCTTTCTGTCTGTGCCTTTCTGCACCTTTCCCTCCCCGTGTCTGATTCTCGTGGCTTCAGGCAAGACAAACAGCACAATTCTCAAGGACAGACTGCAATAAGGGGGGAAAAGGGAGAACAGTCTGAGAAGCAAGTCAGAAAAAGCCAGATCTCATGTGAAGGCAGATTTTCCTGTGTGTGTTTGAGCTCTCCCGGGGCTCCCTGGGGCCCGAGCCCTCTGAGCCAAGCACCAGCACTGGTGTAAAACAGAACAAAACAATCAGATCGACATCAGGGTGGCTTGTGCAAGTCTCTATTTAATTACAGTGCTGCATGAAGACATTGGTTGGTGCCACACGTACCTGTGATGGGCATTTTATACATTCCTGGCTCCCTGCGGAGTCGTGTTTGCACTGGGGATTTTCACCACAAGAGGTAGTGGCTTTATTTTTCCTGTTTTCCTTTTTTTTTATTATTATTATTATTTCAGCAGGATTGGATAAGCTGGTTAGACCTACTGGAGTGAATTTACTCTTCAGCCAGGAAGATAAACAGTTCTGTGGAGTGGGAGCAAGCAGGCAAGCAGCAAATACAGTGCAGGCAGAATTCACTGGCTTTTAATTCAAACCTGTTTGGGGGATGCAGAGAGCCCCACCCAGGGCTGCAGCAAGCTGGGAATCACAGGGAGGGAAAGCAGGAAGACTCAATAAGCAGAACTAAAGCTTCAATTATAAATAATGAATCACAAAAGAGGGGCTAGAGCAAGGCTCTGAAGTTCTCAAGGAACAAAGAAATGAAATCTTCTCTTTAAGGTGTTTTTAAAAATCAGCTCGGTACCCTTCCCATCACCAGCACGTCCTGCCAGCAGAAGTCTTTGGGGAAGCAGAGGTTTGGTTTTTTTCCAGAGTGAGGTCTGGATTTGCCAGGCTCAGACCTGTGGGCGAGAGGCCCCTGAGTCCTCCAGGATGCAGCTGACTCGTGATGGGTCCTGAGGAGCTGCTACAAACAGGTTCCATCCCAGCCACTGGTTCTCGTTGTGTCAGCACAGACTGTCCTTGCTCTTGGCCTTGCTTTATTCCTTGGAAAGCCAGAGGTGAGGATGAGTTTGGGTGGTGTCTCCAAAAGGGTTCTGCAGGCTCAGTTCAGGGTGCAAAGTGCTTTATTTGTTGTCTGGAAGTGCAGGAGTTTTTTGGGGAAAACCAGCTGCAGAGATGGCCAGAGCTGGCACTGCCACCTTCCCAAGGGCACTGGGGATATTCACATTCCCACACTTCAGCCTGGAGTGTTAGGAAGGAGCAGATTAAAAAGTCCTGGGGATGGAAGATGGGCTGCAGGTAACTCCTCACAGCCACCAGCTCTGGGAAACGACACCTGGGGATTTTGGCCCAAGCTGGCAACACATGAAGGACATGGGCCCTTTTCCAGCAGCATTTTTTTTCCTCCATGAGATTTTGGAATTTTTTCAGGTAGTGGTTGAGCTGTAAGGTTCTGCTTCTAAATTCCAAACAAAAAAATTGGGAGCAAGGTACACAGCATTGGAGATGAGGATTTTCCTTGGGTTAACACTGGACACAAACTGAAGTTATGGCACAAAGTTAAGATATTATTCACATTCCACTTATCCTGAGGGCTCACATCAGGTTTTAGCACAAGCCAAACATCACCTGTGGCAACTTCCAAATGCCTTAAAGCTTTTTGTCTATATATGTAATATTTGCTATTTTGGTTCAGCTCCCACCTGTTAATTCCCTAAGTCAGGTGGCTCTTTCTGCTTGTGAGTTAGAAAATGAACAGATTGTTGCTGCCTTTCTGCCCAAAACCCTCCTGACTTTGCATCATTCTGTGAATATTGGGGTACAAGCCTGAGTTGATTCCTATCTCTGAGTGAATTTGTTTGGTTAAAACTGGGGGGAAAAGGAACAGCTCATGTGTGCCTGAGATCTCTTGACTTGGTGTTCCCAATTTTGATGTTTTTAGCTATGAAGAACCAGGTTCAAATATTACACAAGGCTGTGGGCTGACTATCAGATCCCCTGGATAGCAGCCCATTCTAGGAATGCCAGGTTTAGAGCAGAAACCTGTGGATTAAGGTGGGACTGCTGCTTCAATTTTAGAAAACAGCCGAGATTATGTGTAAGAGCTGCTTGGCATAATCTCTTCCTGAATCAGAGCTGGAACCCATCCTACCAGCACAGGACAGTGCTGTTAGCAGTACAGGAAATCCAGGGAATTAAAGGAAAACCTGGCAGATCTTCACCTCATCTGAAGCAGAAATGGAGTGGATATTCCACAAACTGCATAGAGAAAAAAAGGGATTCTATTGCTCTCCCAACTGTGTTTTTAATCCTTTAGAAAACAGCAGGAAACTGCACCCTGGGAGCCTGCCTCTGCTTATGGCTCTTGCAACCCCCTGCTGCTCCACATCCTGCAGGAATTTCTAGCCAGACCTATTTCCACATGGTTTTATTCACCTTGCTGTGTTTTATATACAGAGATATTGCAAAATGTCGTGTGAACTGAGTACAAGTAGCAAGTTCAGCGTGGGTTTGGCAGTGCCAGAGTCAGCACGGTGAAATGAGGCTCTTATGGGTTTTCAATGCTTAGAATCCATGGAAAAATAGGTAGAAGAGATTAAGGGATGCTGGAAACATCCAGACCTTTCCAGAGTCCAGCTTGGACTCAGGAGCTGGCCCAGGTAGGGGCTTTCTTGGGGTTTTATTCTGGCTTTTTCCAAAATGCACAGTTTTATCTCCTTGACTGTTGATTTAAATTAGGCACAATGTTATTCTGCACTCTCTGTGGAGAGACAGAGGCAAAGCAGACCCGAGGTGCTCCCTGGGGCCCCTGATTTAGGTGAGAAGAGCCAGCCCTGACCTGGCTGGCGTGCTCAGGGTGCCCCTGGGGCAGTGGGGCTGTGGGTGCCTCCCTGGCACAGTGTCCTCGTGTCTGTACATTCACCACGCTGCCACCCCTCCCCGGAGCGTCACCCCTGGGCAGAGCCTGGAGATGAGATGCTGGTGGGCAGAAATCGCTGATGAGAGATGAGGGGGTCCTGTTGGATGCACACCATGCAAGACAAGGTTCCACTCCTTGAGTTTCTCACTCCATCTCTTGGGGTTTTTTTTTTGGCTTGGGCTCCAAAATCCATCCTGTTCCTATTTACACCCATGCAGTGGTTTGACGTGAGACTGATGCCCCCTTCTCCATTCCACCCATGGCTTGTAGGCCCCACGCTTGGGTCTGTGGGTGGCAGAACCTTCCTGACCCGCTTGGGGACCTCTGAAAGTTTTTGGGTTGGTTTTTATTTAATTTCTGAAGGCTTCAGCAGTTAAACACCAGGTGAGTCAGCTCGAGCTGAAGGCAAAGCTATTGCACAGAGCTTCCACAGGCCCTGTCTGGCCCCTGCTGCCAAGAGGGAAGGGTGACCTTGTCTTTGGTGAGAGTTGTGCCAATGACCCAGCGCTACCTCCTCGTGGCCCCGTGGCCACTCTGTGTCCAGTGCACTCCAGGCCGGGTGGCCACGGGCAAGAACCGAGCAAGAACGCCTCGATTTTTGCACTTCCACTTCCAACACAGTGTGAGGGTGGCTCTAAAAAGCACCCTTGGGACTGGTCCAGAGGTCACCCAGCGGGGTGAGGGACCCTCCCACCTCACTCCATCCCCACAAGGTGCTTGGGCACTGCGTGGTGCCCAACCCAAGAGCTCCAGCCCCCTCCCCGGCTGCCCCGCTGTGCGTGAATGGCGTCGCTTCCTCTTCCCCCTCCGTTCCTAAAAAAAAGCGGATGCTGTTTGTGACTTTTAGCAGTGGAGGATCTTCATGAAAGCCTTGCGGAACTCGATGTTGAAGGTGGTGTAGATAATCGGGTTGACAGCGCTGTTGACATAGCCGAGCCACGTGAAGGCGCTGTACATGGCCGGCGGGATGTGGCAGTCGCAGTGCATGTTCAGGATGTGAGTGATGAAGAAGGGGAGCCAGCAGATGATGAAAACACCTGGGGGGGAAAAAGGAGAGAGGAGGATTTTGATTGCTGAAAGCTGGGCAGATTCTCGGGCTGGGAGAACAGGAAGGTTCTCTTTGGTAGAAGGGGAATGTATTTCCCAGAGGAATAGGCTGTGTGTGTGTGCTCAGTGCCCTGTGTTCTGCACAGGTACCAAAGAGCTCCTCTGCTCTGTAGTGAGCCCAGACACAGCAGAAACTCTGCCCTTCAGAGGTGCCAGCTTTGCTGAGCTCTGCTGCCTTTTGTTCCACAAAGCCCACGAGTTTTCCCTCTGTTTTTGGGAGCTCAGATGCCCCCAAGAGGGGCGGCTTTGGGCACCTTTAGTGCAGCACTGCCAGCTGTGCGTGGCTGGGGAGGAGGGTCCCCTCCATGGGCAGCCCCTTGCCTGCCTATTCTCTACTGTCTCAGGTGAAATGAATTCTGAGGGGGGCTGGAAAATCAGCCTGCACTGGACATGGGGACTGGGATTTCTGCAGGGACCCCAGGGCAGCCAGGGCACGCTCTCACCGAGCACGATGGCCAGCATCTGGGTGGCTTTCTTCTCCTTCTGCTGGGACAGTTTCCTCCTGATCACAGCCTTGAGCAAGTTCCTCGTCTTGCCGTTGGGCAGGGAGTGGATCTCGAAGACCTTGGCTGTGTGGTGGGATTCTTTGGCATGGCCATTCTTCTCCACCTTCCCAGGGCTGTTCAGGGGTGCCTGCAGGGTAGAGTTGTTGCCCCGATTAGAAGCAACTGGCACAATCAACTGGTGGTTACTTGGTGCTGTGGGTTTGAGGGCCGTTTTCTCAGGGGGACTGGTACTGGACACCATCTCCATTTCCATCTCTTCTATGTGACTCTCTGCCTCCTGGACAAGAATCAAATGTCCACAACATAATGACAGGTAAATACACAGAGAGGAGCAACGAACATTCCTTACAGAGTGAAGCTGGATGATGTTGGAGAACAATCAATCCCTCTTCTCCCTCCCTGCGTGGTGCCTGGAGAAAGGGCTCTGGTGTGTTTACAGATATTTTTGGGCAGATGGGATTGACAGAACTGCACTGGAGGATTCTCCTTTTTGGCACAAAGAGGCTCAGAAATGAGGGAGACGCTGTCTCCACTCTCCACAGATTTTATTCAGGTATTCGGAACTCAAATAAATAAAAATGGAATCAACAAGAAAATTCAACAAAGCCAATGCAGTCCAAAATTTAAATAACAGAAAGGAGAAAGAAATCAAAGGCACAAAAATGTTCAAATGCCGTGGCTTTTAGAGCTGATCTTTAGGTGAGCTTAATCTGGCTTTTTGAGCTCCGTGAGTTTAAACCCCCTGCTTCACTCCAAGGAATGGGAAGGCTATTTAAATTTTGAGATTGAATGGTAACCTTTGCTCTTAAGTTTATTTTTCTCCCACCCTACATAAATTAACCTTGTGTCCTGAGGGAGAAGGGGAAGGCTGAAGGCTCTGGAAAGCTCCCACTTCTCTTTAACACTCACCACTTTGCGCTTATTAACTTGGAAGCTCCCATTGGACTTCACAATAACTGTGCAGAGCTTGACGTCTTCTGGATGAGTGCATTTGTCCTAAGGGGCAAGCACCAGCTCAGAGGTTACACAGGCAGAGAGGGATTGGGAAGGGAAGCTGGTAAGGGAGGCACGTGGGAATACAAAGGAATTAATCAGGAATTCATCAGTGTGGCTGAGGGGCCGAGCAGGATGGAAAACTGCTGTGAGAAGGAGCAGTGATGGAGGCTGCTACCCCTGTGCTCTTCACCAGAAGAAGGAGGCCACGAAGCTCTGCTGGTGTTTGCGTGTCTCTGTCTCTCTGCCTCCTTTCTGAGGCAGCAGAGTTTGGAGCTGGAGCCTCTGGGACTGCACATCCCCCTGGCTGTGCTGCGTGTGCTGCCAGAGCAGTGTTTTGACAAGTGGTTTCACACCCAGCCCGCCCAGCTGGGCTCCCTCACACACAGGTCCCGCTGGCAGAGGCTGCTTCCCTGCAGAGCTGTCCTTCCCAGGGAGGAACGTGGCACCCCAGCTGTGCCAAGCATTGCCACCGAGCTTTGGGGACACCTTAGAAAGCTGGAGAAGGGCTTGGAGTGGTTGGGCATGGGGGAATGGCCTTAAGCTGAAGGAGGGTGGGTTTAGATTGGATATTAGGGAGAAATTCCTCCCTGCAAGAGTGGTGAGGTCCTGGCACAGGTCGCCCAGGGAAGCTGTGGCTGCCCCTGAATCCCTGGAAGTGTTCAAGACCAGGTTGGACAGGGCTTGGAGCAACCTGGAATAGAGGAAGGTGTCCCTAGCCATGGTCTGTAGGGTCCCTTCTGACCCAACCATTCCTTGGTTCTGTGATTCTGCAGGCCTGACTCAGACAGCGGTGCAGCCTCTGTTCTTGGGTACCCCAACCCAGCCCAAGGAAATGCTCTGGGTTCACACAGCAGCTCCTGGTGCAGATCTGCTGCTGAAACACCCCCTGAGATCCAGAAAGGCCTGAGGAGCACCAGCCAACGAGCTGGGAACCCAGAGCGTGCAGCTGGGACCCCAAACTGACCACAGCATCCACCTTTGCGAGCCAGTGTTCTGCCTAGTCCAGGCAGGGTTAATTTGGGGCAGGAGGAAGAGGGAGGAGGAGGATGGAGAGTGCTGGGTACCTTCAGGGGGGCCTGAGTGTCCGAGTCCAGCACGTGGCTGCTGCGCTTGGTGCTGACGCGCTTCCTGCGCCGCCGCAGCACGATGTAGATCTGCACATAGACCAGCAGGGTGACGATGAAGGGCACATAGAAGGACACGATGGAGGAGTACACCACGAAGGCAGGGTTGGCAATGATGCACTCCTTCTCATCTGGAAGAGAAAACCGTTCAGGATTGTTGTCCCCACTGAGGGGACCCCCACGCCAGCTCCCCTCGGGCTGTAGGGAGTCACATCACCCCAAAAGCCCCCAAACTGCTTCCCTTGCAGCTAAAGGCTGCTGATCCCAATCTGTACCCAACCCAGTGTTCCCAGGAAACTGCTGGCTGAACTGCCAGTGCTTTTCTCTCCTGCCTCAGGGAAGGTTTTGTCCCATGGATTTCCTTTTCATGTGTTTTAATAGAAGAAGGATTTTGAATTCGTAGCAGACAAGTGTTAAGGTAACACAGATTGGTGTTGTGTGAACTTCTGCACCACCTCAGTTCTGATGAGTCTGAAACCTGCTCTGGAACAGCAAGAGATGAAACAGACCCAGAATCAGCACGCAAATAGTCAGGGATGACAGTGGGAGAGAACACTTCAAACACACCTCAAACCTGATCCCACGTTTATTCCTGGCTACCTGGCCACCCAGGGAGATGCCAGCAGCCAGCTGCAGATGGCACAGCCCTCACCTGTGTTGTTGAGGCCGAAGAGGAGCGGGCAGGAGATGGCAAAGGAGAGCACCCAGACCACGGCGATCATGACGGTGACCCTGCGCTTGGAGCTGTAGCGGGTGTTGTAGAGCATGGGCATGGCCACGGCCGTGTACCTGCAGGGGACACACACCTCCTGCTGTCACCCTGCCAGGGCTGGCACTGCACACAGTCCTGGCCCAGCGCAGGAGTGCAAGGGAGGTTTCACATGTCCCAGGGTGGCTGCAGCCACACCAGGAGGTGTGAGACTGGGGCAGCTCAGCATGGAGTTTTTCTCCCACTGCTTCCCACTAACGCCTGCTGCACAATCCTGGAGTACAAACAGAAGGACCAAAGTCATGGGAACATAGAGACAATGCCATCTGCATCCCCAGGACCAATATTTCCTCACCTCCTGGCCTTCTTGGAGCTCATCGAGATCCTTTAAGTTGCTCTTCAAAAACCTCCCACCGTTTGCAAGCCTCTGAGTCCCAGGTGAAATGAGACCACACAGAGGGACCTGCTGCCCTGGGTTTGGCACAGCCTGGTGGCACAGAGCCCTCACCTGTCGATGCTGATGGCACAGAGGTTGAGGATGCTGGCAGTGCACATCATGACATCCAGAGTGACAAAGATATCGCAGTGGATGCGACTGAAGCGCCACTCCCCGACCACCTGCAAAGAGAGAACGGGGCTGGTGAGCAACTCCCTGGGGCTGGGCTGCTGAGAGGGCACAAAAGGAGAGCTTGGCACGAAAATGGAGAGGCTGGGGGGTGGTTGGGGTTGTGCTGGTTCCAAGGCAGAGCTCTGTCCTTTCCAAACCATTCCCCCCAGGGCTGGTGTGATCCCATCCTGCCCAATTCCACCCTGCTGCTCTCTGTGGGCCTGGGCAGCCCAAACAGCAAACCTGGGCTCACACTCCAGTGACATCAGGGAGCACAAGGCTCCTCCAACTCAGAAGGGAAGATGAAGGAGCTTCAACAGCTCTCTGAAGTATTTCAAAGCAGAATGTGGCAGGAAATACATTCATTTCAGTTCCCAAACACCTCTAATTGTACTTACAGCTTTTTCCTAGACAAATTTTCCAGCTACACCCAGCAAAAGTCAACAGCAGACGAGCAGAAGCTTCCCTTCATTTCTTAGTTTAAAAAATCGGGGTAAGCAATCCTCACCTTTATCTTTCTTTCTTTTTTTTTTTTTTTGGTGAACAAAATGAGTTTAATTCAGAGTGAAAAGCCTTTAACGCCCCACACGATGTGCTAAAGACAAAGAACTAATGATAACACTTCCAGGCACCAGTAGCCTTTTCTCTCTTCATTTCTCTTGCTGTTGAAGCTGAACTTTGCCAATTATGTTTAATAGCAATTATTCGGACTGCTGTGTTTGACATGTGATGAAAAAAAAGTATATTTCCCTCTAACAAAAATAGAGCCCTACTGCATTTGAAAATAGAATGAATAAGATATCTATTCTTCAGTTATTTCTGCTCTGATATACATAACCATAGGCAGCATAAAGAAGGAAGAATGACTGCATTGAAGCCTGAGTGACAGATGAATACTCAGTGATTAAAAAAGCACTTAAGAGACAGTTACATCAGGAATTTTGAGAAGAATTTGCCCAAAGGCAAAGGTTTCCAGCCAGATCTAAACCTCTGCAAAACCTCAGGGCATGGTTTGGGAGAGACTGGGAACTGCAGTTCTTTCTCTTGGTGACCCCATTTATGTAGGAGAAACCTCCAAAATTTGGAGGTAAAAGATCTGTTTGCACCAAGGCTGAGGGGGTTTTAAGAGTTTCAATTTGATTTTAGTGTTTGCCTAAGCTTGTGGCACAATACCTGAAGAAAATTGTCCAGCTGGTGGATCAAGGCAGCTGTGGTTCCTGACTGACCCCTGCACGGGAATCCAGAAAGGGGAGAGAATTTTGCATCATTTGTGGTTTATTCTTCTGCCTTAAAACTAAAAGAGTCTGAGAGATTCTTCTGGCCAGACATGAGGGAGCAGGAGCTTCTCCCAGCATCAGCCTCTGCTTCATATGGGTTGTGGTAAAAAAGGAACAGAGGAGCAGGACATGAACAGCCCCAGAGGCTCTGCCTGCCCTCCCACCAGCCTGTGGCCATGTTAGTGAGCAGAGGCACGAGGCTTTACATTCTCTGAGTGCCATGAAAACAATCATTAACTCGAGTAATAATTAGCATTGTGCTCTCTCCACAGCCCTGTCACGTCAGTGGGTTTGTTTTGCTTTGCATCAGGCCTTAATGGGCTCATTGATTATGGCTCCTTCCCCTGCTCTCCTCTCCCTGTTATCATTCCCTCTCATAAATGAGTGCCTGGAATTAACTCTAAACTCGGGGCAGTTTTGTGCTGAAGGCAAAGATGTGAAAAATTATTTTCTCTCCTATATTGTGACATAAAAGCTGTGGATTCCCATCCTGCTTCCACAATTGCCTTCCTGCAGCCCTTCACAAACAGGGCCTTGATTGTTATTTTTTTTTTGATTGCTGGGTTCAATGATCCTTGTGGGTCCCTTCCACCTGCACAAATGTGAGGTGGTTTCAGTGTGATACCCATGGTGTGGTTTTGAACACAAAATTGGGGTCCTTTCCCTCTTGACCCCGCATTTCTGGTGCAATTGGGCAGTCATTTAGTCCTCTGAGCAGCAGTGGGGTTTCAAGCCACCTGCTCTCACATCCATCTCCTGGAAAAAAATGGCAATTTTGGGAATGAAAAAGCCACAATTTCAGGAATGGAAAAATGCAATTTCAGGAATGAAAAACTCCACACTTCATGGAAAGAAAAAACCTGTATTTAGGGAATGAAAAACACATCTGGGGAAATTCAGGAGGCCTTGCAGGAGCTGATTTCCAAGCCACCACACCCTCCCCATCCTTACCAACCCCAGGAATTCCAAACCCATACCTCCAGATAGACCACCCAGGGCATGACCAGCGTGGCCACCAGCAGGTCTGCCACGGCCAGGCTGACAATCAGGTAGTTGGTGGTGGTCTGCAGGGCTCTCTCCCTGGACACTGCCATGCACACCAGGACGTTGCCAAAGACGATGATGAAGATGAGGAGGGTGAGCAGCACGGCGTAGTAGTTGTAGTGCGGCTTCTGCGCCGCCTCCGACGCGTTCAGGGCCCGGCTCCAGTTCCTGTCCCCGTCGTACCACGAGAGGTTGAGGGGATCCATGGGGGTCCAAGTGCCAGGTGCCAGCTCCACCCTGGCACAGAGGTGTTGGAGAGCCCATTGGAGGTCAGCATGGAAAATAAAAATGGAACAATCAGGCTTGTGCTGCCTCCATCATGGGATTCCCTGGAGCCTCCCTGTCCTCCCTGCCCTGGGTGAAAGGTTTGGCTGGAAATGGGATGCAGAACTGATCCAGGCAGGGATTCCAGAAGTTGGTTTTTATTTCCAGCTCATGCCTGGATTTCTGTGTCAGTTACTCTGTGTTATAGTTGGGTCAGGTAAAGTACCTGGGGGTTTTGTGCCCTGGCATTCCCTGCTCCCTTAGGTGAGCACAGCTCAGGGCAGAAGTGCCATGACCCACTTTGTTTATTTTCCATGTGCTTCCTGGGGCTTTGGGCTGTATTCCTTTTAGTTTTTTTCTTTTGTCTTTTCCTTATTTTTTTTTCCTCCAGCACTGAAATAAATAAATTTTAAAACCCAAGACCTGAACAGTGACAATAATGGAACCTGACAGCAGCAGCTTTGCAGTCAGGGCTGGGCTGCCTCTGCCATTGCCCCAGTGAGGTCACAGAGTGAAGGGGGACATGGTGGGGACAGCACTGGTGCCACCCCACAGCCCTCAGCAGCTCCTGGCACTGGGAAGATGGTTTTCCTGGTTTTCCTTGGAAAACTGTGTCACCACAGCAACACCCCAGCATTCCCTGGCCCATGGCTATGTGCTGGGCACTCCTCCAGAGGAAATTATGGGATTTCTGTGGAAATCCCTAAACCTATGGAGGGTTTGGTGTTTGTTTTATCCACTGCCAGTGGCTTTTGGACCTTCTGTCTCTCTGTGCTGTCACAATATACTAAAGAAATTCTGCTGCTGGGACAGAGGTGTGTGTGTCATTAAGTGGAAATTCAGACAAAAGCTCCTCTGTGCTGAGGGGGGGAACAAACAAAGCTAAAGGAGGATGTGGAGTGTGAGGGGAGTTCTGGGTCTTGCTGTTTTGGGGTCTCTCTCTGGTGCCAGGATATGAAAAATAAATTCCATGTTTGCAGTGAGACTTGCAGGGTATTTGGCCACTGGGAAAGGCTTTTGGGGCTGTGTGGGGAGGAGATTTCAGCTCTTGGTCAGGTGGGTTCACTGCAGAACTGCCAGGGCAGGGCTGTAATGATGGCTATTCCCACACCACATGGGTGTCCCACTTAGAGAAGGGATTTCCACAGAGCAGGAGCAATTTGGGATCAAATTTGAGAATCCCCTCAGTTTATAAATCATTCCTGACGTTTCCATAACCCAACCAGTGGTGCAGGTAGAGCTGGAAATGCCAACACCTGACTGGGAGCCCCTGAGGCTTTCACAGAGCCCTCAAGTTGTGCCAGGGGAGGTTTACATTGGATATTAGGGAGAAAAAATCCATGGAAAGGGTTGTCAAGCACTGGCACAGGATGCCCAGGGCCTGGAAGGGCTCAGTACCCCGTGGATGTGGCACCTGAGGACGTGATCCAGTGGGGCTGCTGGGCTTTTCCCACCTAAACAATTCCATGTTTCTGTGGCCTCCTTCCCTTCCCAGAGCTTCCTAGGAGCAAATATTCCATGTTTCCCAAGCTGCTTCTCCACACAGCCCACAGTGACTGGGAAATCTGGCCGTGCTCTCAGACACCCCAAACCAAGGCCACTTAATTTCCTTAATAGAAGACAAAGTGACTTTGATTTATTAAACCATGTAAGTGATCAAAATAGCAAAACATTTGCAAATATCAAATTCACCTGGGAACAATGGTTTCTTTATGTTTCACTGAGCTTTTGTGTGCTTTTCTCATTCAGAGAACAATTTGGATAATAATCCTTGGAAATTTGTTGCATATGGGTCCTTAATAGCTGATAATTCAAAAAGTGTCTGTCTGACAGTGCTATCAGCAGCACTTGATAGCTCTACAAATGTCTTCTTAGGAGCTGTCAAAGTGTCAGAAATTAATTAAATGTTAGCTTCTGTGACTCAGAGTGAAGGGGAAAAATCAATGCTAAATACAGCAACAGTTTTTTCTCTTCTCCTGTTGCCCTTTCATAATGCAAAACTATCTCGAGGAGGCAGAACCATGCAGAAAATGCAGGGTGGGAAGAAAAAAAAAAAAAGCAGGGACACAGGGAAGTGTCTTTGAGGTGTAAAAAGGATGGAATGGTTTGGGATAGGCAGGATCAGCCCCTTGGGTGTGTTTTGGGTTTTTTTTCTGAGCTCTGACCTGCAGGAACAAAATCGGCTTCCCAAAGGAAAGGCCACAGACAGGGAGATGAGCACAGCAATTGCAGCCTTTTCCAGGCTGTTACAGCTCCCTGCTGGAGTTGGAGGAACCATTTATAGCTCATCTCTCGTGTCCATTCATCAGGAATTTACTCAATGGTGGTTAGAGAGGGTGTAAAAATCCCTGTATAAAGTAATCAAAATTTCCTTTCATTTCCTTCTATATCTTCCACAATATTTCTTCTCTTTTTTTTTTTAATAGAACTATTTTCACAGTAATAATTTTTGTCTTTATATGAGGAAAGTTAAAAGCTCATGGCTGACGTTGTACAAAAGAAAATATTGGGTGCTTCTATTTTTAGAAAAAGAAGTTTTAATTTGGGAAAGTGAAACATAAGTTCCAAATATTTTGCATTGAATAGGGAAACTTAAACACCAAAACCTAAAACTTAAAGCTGTGTGATCACACAATTACAGGCTGTTTCCAGCACACATCCTCGTGGTACAAACTACAATTACATGGACAGCTTTGTTAATTCCTAGCTTTGGAGAATTTGAGTTTTTAATCCTAAAAACAACCTTCTTTTCCCCAGCCCCAGAACTGGCATCATTTGGAAGCATTTTGGTGGCCATTAAGGTGTTTTGTGAGTCTCTCAGCCCTGCTTTGAGGAGCACTTTGGATTTTAGTGCTGTCAGTTCCTCAGCAGAGAAGAAAGAAGCACTTAAAGAGCCAGCTGGAAAGGGGAGTGCTTTTCCACTTGTGCCTATGCCCAGAAAGCTGCATTTTCCTGGGGAAAAGGGAGAGGGACAGGGTCATAAACACAGGGAAAAGGTGCAAAAATGGCACCTGACTCTGACCTTCTTGAGGTCCCTGTACAGAGGCAAAACAGAGTCTTGGTTTCAAAGGGAGAAAGAGTCCAAAGGGGAACAAATTCCCTCGTGAATTAACTGCTGCAAAGCCACTCTAATTCCCACCCAGAGTCCCCCCAGGTTTGCCGGGTGCCTGAGCTAATCCAGATATGGATTTGCCGTGGGGTCAAGGGCAGGACAGGGCTGCAAGGTTGCAGCCTCGTGTTTGATGGCAGCAGCCTTGCAGCCTGCAGCGAGCAGCCCTGCTGCTCCTCCTCCTCATGTCCCCCTCCCTGAGGGGCCCTGCTCCCCCAAACCTGGCTGGGAGCAGTTTTCCAGCAGCTGGAGGGAATTGCTGTGTGGCTGCTGGATTTTACAGGGAGGAGGCAGCCAGGAGAGGGGCTGGGGGTGCAGAGCCAGAGGTTTCCCTTCCTCTGCTGTCAGCTCCCTGTTCTTTTCCAGACTGAAAAGTGTTTGTTTGCCGTGCCAGTATTTCTCCTTGGCTCCTCGGGATGGATCATCTAATTACACTTGTGGCAAACCAGCACGAGATCTCCCTGGCAAATGTGGGATGTTCACAACACAACAAAACCCTTTGTGTCCCTGGCAGGATCTAAACCCCTTTTGTCCTCAGAAACAGCAAAGGTGTAACTTTCCTTTTGGTTTTTAGCCTCCTTGAAAACACTTCCAGGCATAAAATCCTGAGGAGTGTCAGCCACTGTCACTCGTGTCACTGCAGCATCTGCTTGGTAAAGATTTGGGGCCTGCCTGCCAAAACTTCAGCCGGCCTTTGCTTCTGCATGGAATTCCCCAAGGTTTTGCCTCAGACATGACACATTTAAGATGAATTCTGGAGTTCAGGGTGAGCTTTCAAGGACTAAGCTTTCCTCTGGACTCCAGACCCGATTCTGGGGCCTAACTCAGTGTGCACCAACGGGGAAAGGCAGCCAAAGCCACCAGTGACAATACCCCCATGGGTGACGTTCCCACAGCACCCTCAGAACAGAACCTGCTGTGCCTGAGGAATTTCACCTGCAGATCTTGCCAAATTGATATTTCCTGCTAATTGCTGTTGCCCAGAGGTGCCCATCAGGCTGCTGAGACTGCTCCCAGACAGATCCTCTCCAAAGGCTTTTCACAGAAATCAATGTCTAAGTGGAATTTGCACAGTACAGTGCCTCCTTGAATATTGTCACTTTCCTCTGAAATTTTGGAATCAATAGGCCATAGAAAAGCTGTCAAACTGACATTGTTTCTGTCCTCAAGATGTTTGCTGGGCTCCACTGAGAATGCAACAAAGACATTCCAATCAAGGGAAATAACATCTTTTTTTGGGGAGTAGAGAGGAGGTGGAAGAGAAAGGGAAGGGGAAAGTGTGTTTGAGGAGCTGCTTTGTCTCCCTGTTCAGGGGGTTTGTGGGGAAAAACAAAAAAAGCAGCTTCTGGAGTAGTTTCACTATTTTTTTTTAATCTAAGCCCAGAATTGCTGTGGATTCCTGGTCGTGGTTCCCTGGAGAGCAAGGATGAAGTGTAACAGCTGGCTCTGAGGGAGAACCTTTTCCCATTTATTTCTGCTCAGGAGACAGTGTCTGCAGGCATTGAGGAGGAGGAGGAAAGGCCAGGAATGAGGCAAATATTGTGAATTCTGCCTTGACCTGAGAGCGCTGCTGACGCTGCTGAAAACCCCCGTGCCCTGGGCTCCTGCAGGAGCAGCTGACACAGGAGTCACCCAGCAGAGTCCTGGTGGCTTTGAACAAACGAGACTCCCCCGGGCACTGAGTTGTTCCTGCCAAGGCAGCGGGGAGGTGACAGCAGTGACTGAGGGGCTGGCACTGATCACACCTGAGCACTTCTGAGCACGGGCTGTGGCTTGGGGGAGGCAGAGCTTCGCTTTCCACACTCCCCATGCCCTCTCAGTGGTCTCCAGGAGCCAGCAGGGAGGAGGTTTGGCCACCTCTGCACCCACAGGGACAGAATCAGAGACAAAAATCCCGGCCAGGCTGCGGCTTTTAGGCAGCTGAATTCTAATTTCGACACTGCAACCTTCATATCTATCAAATCAACAATTCTCACATCAGCTCCTTCCAAAAGCCTCTTGAAAATCTTCCTCCTCTGCCTTTCTCCTGGCTCCCCTTCTCCAGATCCTTTGCCATCCAAGCTACCAAAGGTGTATTAATTACAGCTATTGCTCACTTCTGATTCAGAAACATTCCTGTCTTTGCATAATATCTAATTGGATCCTCTTGCTAGAAGGTGTTCCCAGGTCCCCCTGAGCCCCTGAGCCCAGTTTGGCTCCTGCTCTGAGCAGGGGCTCTGTGGATGACAACAACCCCCTGCCACCGCGGCCTCTGAGTCACACACCCGAGCTGTTCTTGCTGATGCCACAATATTTTCTGTTCCCAGCACTTCCCTGCCCGATAATGGCATTGCTCAGAGCTCCCTGCAGCAATTCCAGGCTGTGATTCACCCCCTCCCAAGCAGCAGAGACCCTCGGCAGCCTCAGCTCCTCCTCTGGAGTGCAGGGAGGGTTTCCTGGCTCTGGGAGGGGCTGGCAGGACAATCCCAGTGCTTTGTAACTCTAGAATTTTGAGGCTGAGCCCTGGTTTTAAGGCAGATTTCTCGGTTCTCCATTTGTGGTGCTGCTCCTTCAGTCATCTCTCTTTCCCTATGGAATTTTTGCCCATGTTTGGATTTGCATTGCAGGAAGGAAAGGGAAGAAATTTTTCCCAGAGTATTTGTCCTTCATCCCTGTGATGGACCAGAACCTTCCCCAGGACTGTGCTCAGGCTGAATTTCTCTGTGAATTCACTGCCTGCTGCTTTCAGGCCCTCTGAAAATCTCATCCTTCCAGGTTTCTTGGCAAGTCCTCGTGGAAGGGGAGAATTCAGTGATATCTTGCCTAGAGGGGGAGGAATACTCCTGCAACTTCCTTTAACCTGTCCTTCTACTAATAAAAAGCAGATTCCATTTAAAAAGGAATCTTTAAAATTAAAGATTAAGGCCTTGTCTTTACTCAAGACTTGCAACCAAACATGGTTTTATCAGAAATTCTCCAGTTTGAACATTTTCTCTCTCCAACATGCTAAACAGTCAAACCCAGTAACTTCAGCAAGGAGAGGTTGTAGTGGATTTGTTTGTGCTGTTTGGTTGGGGTTTTTTTCATCAATAACCATTCTAGGAGCAGTTTGAGGTATAAATACTTCCCCCAGCAACAATCTCCTCCCAGAAAAGCCCAGCACTGCCCCTGCCCACCTGGAATTCAGGAGAGGTTTGACTCCTACGTGGCAGGCTGCTGGAGCAGGGCCACGGCTTCCTCTTGCTCTTTAAGAATCTGTGGGTACAGGGCAAGCTTTGATCTCTGCAACATTTACCAGATGGATTTTTCAAGCTGGAGCTGCTCCAGACACGGCCCACTTGAGCACTTCTCAGCTGGGTGGAGAGGATGGGCAGAAAAGGCTTTTTAAAAATTGTTTCTGACTCTGTGCTTTCAGCTTTGGACACACAACCAGAAATATTAGGCACATCTTCATATTCAGTGGCTAAAGGGGAAAGATTTATTCCTTCCCTGTGCTCTCACATAGAGGTGGTCTCTGTTAGAGGCAGCTCTTCAGCCTGGAAGATGTTGGTTCTTATTAAATATTGCATTACTATAGACACAACATCCTGTTCCATACAAAGCCCTTTTTTTCTCCTCATAATTCCTTTATCTGTATCCTAATGCCAAATCTCTCTGATGAGATCTGAGCCTCTGACTAATCTAATAAATTCCCAGCTCCATGAATGCTGGTGATCTATATTCCTGTAGAATCTGTGCTGTGTTCGAGATCATCCACCAATGTCTGCAAATAACCCTTAATCAGTCACAGAGCCAATTGTATTATTTTTGAGGAATTGGAAAGGTTGAATCTCTTCTCTTCCCACTCTCCTTAGTTATGTACAGAAGTGGCTGAAATTTGAACAAAATATTTACCTCTAAGTGCTGGTTAAAATGTGGCAAATATTTAAGGAATTTTTTTCATTATTTGGTTTTGTCTGTCTAATGTTCACATTTTAGTACTTGGCATTTGAAGTGTAAAACAGTTTAATTGCAGAAATAGACTGTGTTAATTCCTTGGCTGAACAAACCCTTTTTGCTTCCCCTCCTTCCCACGTTTATGCAGCACCTGGCACAGGGATACTTTAGCTCTTGAGTCCTTCAGCCACACTTTATTAAAGGTAAATAATAATAATTCAGATTGAAGCCATCAAATATTTGCCCTCCACTTATGTCACCAGGCACTCGTTGAACATCTGCTCTTTCCATTGCCACTCCTCCCCCTGAGCTTGTTTGCAAAAATGTTTGCCAAAAGCAGCGAGTTCCAGAGGAGGGTTCTTTCCCCCCCCGTTTCCTTCCCCCCTCTTTTCCTCAGATTGGTGGGAGTTTGCCCCAAACCATCCATGACCGAGTTCCTGTCAGCAGCTTTGATGAGGATGTGTCACTCAGCACAGCGCTCCCGAGACTCCCCCTTGCTCCAAGTGCCACTTCCCTGCATTTAAAACTCCAAGAAAATGCTTAATGAATTATTGTCCTGTCCCTCATGGCAAAGGAACAGAGCCAGGCTCCAATCACAGAGGGAAGGCGAGGAGGCTCCAAGTATTCTTTGATAATACAGTGTTCCTCAAATTTCAAATCCTAATGATCTTTAATCATTTAATCCCTGGGCTAAATCAGCTCAGCTATTCAGCTGAAATCCTGACCTCCAGCACCCAACCCCTGTCATGTCTGAAGGCAAAAGGAGAGGAGAAAAAGGTACCTCTGGACTTGTCCTTTTCCAGCTGCTGCCCCAGAGTGGGCACTGAGCCATGCAGGAATGGTGCTGGATCAGCAGCTCTGGAAATCAGCATCTGTTACCCTGGAAAGGACTGGGAGAGTCCTGCGGCTCCTGCTCTGCCCTGGGGCCACTCATGACAAGGGTTTGCCTGACCTTTCTGGTCTGACCTTCCTGAGTGGCTTCTGAGTAAAGGGTGGTCAGTGGGTAACTCATGAACAGTTAACTATTAGGAGATGGCAAATGTTAAGTACAAAACCTAAGAAGCTGAATTTACCCTAATCTTGTCAAGATAGGGGGGACAGGAGGAGACAGCAAATGTTAACTCAGACAGCAAATGTTAATTACAAAACCTTGGAAGTAGGATTGGCTCTGATCTTGTCAAGATAGAAGGGCCAAAGATCATCTCAGAAACCGCTGAATCGCTCCTCAAAGGACTACGCATGCCCCAGGGAGAAAGGTGAAAAGGGCACTATGAGGAAGACTGCTGATCTTCATCACAGAGACCCCCGAGGAAGAGGAGAAGCCTTCCTCAGTGCGACCACCAGGACACACAACGCATGCGTGACCCGTATGCTAATGATATTAATGGGTTACGGGGAATAATTTGTATAACCACACCTGTCTCAATGAATGTAATGAATATTCATGATTTAACCCATAAGTACTGTATTGTAGCAGGTACCGGTGTGTGTGTGTTTGGAGGAGCGATCCCCCACACACCCAGCATTGCTGAATAAAGCAAATACCCCCTTCTCTGACTCTGTCTCTGAAGGGTCTCCTGGCCTGGCTTGGGCCGAATCACTTCCAGACACACAGAAGGGTTCATTACCTTTTCTATCTGCAATATTTAATTCCTCCCTGGCCTGTCTTTGCACCCTGACGCTGCTGCATCTCCGTGTCCCCTCTCTGTTCAGCTCACCCCACCCATGCAGACACAAACTCTCGTTTGCTGTTCCTTGTTTTGCCACACAAGCTCATGTTCTGGTTAGAATTATTGCTCCCAGCCATGGAGCTCTTCCCCATGGGATTTTTGCCGTGATTTCACATGGATTTGGCCCTCAGCTGCTGCAGGACAGGCAGCAAAAGTGGATTTCAAGTGAGAGAGAAAGAAAGAGCCACGTGCAATTCAAAGCTCCATTTTTTGACTGATTTGAGGAATTTCTCTCGCTCTGTCCCAGCCCTGGGATCACTGCACACGCTCAGCTGCTGCTCTCCTAAATTTTATTTGACTTTTACACAGTTAGCAAAATTTCCAGCCTGCTGGGAAGTGCACACTCCATCCATTATGAACCCAATTCCTAAATCCAGCAATCGGGACAGTGAATTCCATATGATTTCCATTTTCCTTTAATCCACAAAGTCATTAGCAGGGCTCTGGAAAGCCATGAATATTTTCCACCTACTTGGCAGGGAGCAGATTTTCTTTCAGATGAAGCATTACAAGGAGGTCTAATGTTTTTAATTAAGGTGCTGGGTACAAGTTATTGTGGAAGTCCAGGCAGGCCTAAACCCGGGTCTGTTTAATTCATCAGCAATAAAAATCACAGTGCAGAGGACTAAAATCATGATCTGAAGACAGGTGCCCAAATTGCTGAAGGTGAAACCCAAGAAAAGCCTCCTGCAGGCACTGGCCTTTGTCATCCTAAAATAAATATTCTCTTTTCCCTGCTCAAGCACAGATCCCCTGCTCAAGCCTGTGGTTCTGTCCATGAAAATATCTCCAAGAAATCACTGATGTGATTTGCTCTGTAATCAGGGCTTGCTGTTGTTCCTGTGACTTTGATTTTTTCCTCATATCAGGAATCAGACCCACTCTTAGGGGTCACTGTGTTGTTCCACCTGACACATTAAAGATGTCTTAGAAAAAATCTTCATGGGAACACTGAAAGCTGATGGACATGTGCAAGTTATTGAACTCTCTCTTTAGTAATTGCTTTGCCTGGTTTTTTTTCATTCTTTTTCTTAAGTCTGTTTATTATCTCTACAAACAGAGTCTCTTAAGGTAAATTTTGATGGCTGTGGTTGTGAGGCCTCCTGAATCACCAATTCAATGGTAAAAAAATCAAATTGCAAAGTGTAGTCCCAAAG
>JACBWW010000043.1:3043428-3068530 GCA_020086605.1 Lanius collurio | reverse complement strand
CAGTAAAAATTGTATAAAAAGCAGATTACCCCAGGCCTCAGGGGGCTCTTGGCTGAGCGCCGAGGCACCCGGCCTCAACCTCTGTGCTTTATTTCTGTGTATCTGATTGTCTTTCCATGAAACCCTTACATTCTCCCAGGAAAGTGAAGTGTGTTTTTCACAGAACCAAAACATTCAGCTGGGAGTGGGAGCTGGGGAGCAGTTCAGGAGCTGGGGCGGCTCAGGAGCCGGGGAAAGGCGGGTTCTCAATGAGGCAGAAAAGCTGCACTTGCTCGGGATTAGTGAAAACCCCAGGGACAGCCACCCACAGGCCGCAGTCTGCTGCTGAGAGGCTGCGAGACGAAGCTTTGAATAGATTACAGCAAATAACTCAGCATATCAAAGTTTCCAGGCCCTTCAGCAAATCCCACTGGAAGCTGCCTGTTGCACTCCGTGAATTTGGGCTGCGAAGGGCATTTTTGGGGGTCTCTGAGGGGGATTTCCTGCTGCACACAGGGAATGTGGGCTGCAGAGGGATTTTAGGGGGTCTCTGAGAGCTCTGCCGTGCTGCTGCCAGACCAAACATGAAGGATATTCCTCCTTACCCTGCCCAGCCCTTCACTGCTGTCATTTATTTCCCCCAAAACACCTCTTTAGTGCTTTCCCTCAGAGGCAGCCTGCCTAAAGCTGTGTTAATCACCAGGATTGATGTTTATGGCTGCAGGAACACTTTGGGGAGGAAACGAGTCCTGCCTGGGTATTTTGGGATCAGTGGTCAAGGCCTTTAAGGAACAGGCTGGTTTAGCAGGACTCTGCTCCCTTCCTGCCTGCTGGGTACCCAGATGCTCAGCTCGCTGAATCGAGCTGACTCAGCCTTTTCTGGAGCACAAAACCCTTCCCAATCCATGGCTCTTTCATGGAGGGCTCTTTCCTCTCTCTTTTTCAGAAATGAGATTCACGAGCTACCTGGATCCTCTTTGCAGTTCGGGAAATAATTACTTTACGCAATATAATTTGCTTAAAACCATGACAGTTTTAACTATAGTTTAAGGCTAAATGACTGCTCAGCAAGACAGCTGGTAAAATTCACCCTGTAATAAGACTGCAGCAATGTAAACAAGCCCAGCCCATTTAGGGCTTTGAGTTAATATAGACGTCAAATACTCTCAATATCTCTAAATTTCCCAAACCATCAGGCATTTCCCTCCTTTGTAAATGTGTTTATAATTGATCTTATCCTTTATCACCTAAACCCGCAACAAATGTCTGTCCCAAATCCATATAATTGATTATGTTTGAACATAAATTAAATTAACCTTGGAGGAAACATCGTCTGGTTTGTTGGAGCACCTCAGGCACCTGTGACACATGGAATGGGGAGCTCCTGCTGCAGCACAGCTGGAGGGAATTCCAGGCCTGGCTCCTTCTCACTTGGAATGTGGCTTTTTCCAAAGAAAACACAGCCTGAAGCAGCCAAAAATGACAGTGTTTAACTTTTATAATAAAACATGCCTTGGGGACTTTGCCTCTGTTCTGTAGAGCTCTTGTAGGAGCTGTGCTTTGCTTAATTTTAAGATTTTATCTGAGTTTACTTTCTCATGTTCACGGACTTGGGGAACTCCAGCCAGGTAAGAGTCACCACCAAACCAGGTTTAGGTAAGAGACTGAGTTTTCTCCTCTCAAATGGTGATAATTTGAACAAAATTATGCTCAGGACCTGCTAAACCCCTGCTAATTCACTCCATATGCTTTGCTTCAGTCCTTTAGAGTCTGAACCAGCCAGAAACCAGCCTAGTGGGCAGGTGAAAATTGTATTTATAGAGAAGCCGAGTCATATTCCTGAAACTGAAACCCCTCTGCACCTCTCAGCAGGCTGAGCAAAGCCAAACCATTCCAATTTCACTCACGAGCAGTAGGGAGGCATCTCTGGGGCCTGATGTCCTCTCTCCTGCTCAGTTAATAACCGCCATCCAATTGCAATTATGGCGATAAAGCTTAAAATTCATTTGCAGCCGCTCGAGTTGTGGTGATTTATTGTTGGGTAATTATCTTGCTGCAGTCTTGAGGATGGAATAATTGCCCTGATTTGCATAATCAAGGCATCAAAGTCTTTAGAGCAGGGCTTGCTGTCAGCAGATGGGCCTGGTGTGTGGGGAGGGATCCCTCAGATTTTATGGCTCACGTTGCATCCAATCTTGTATCTCTTTGCCTATAGCACAAGTTTACTGTCTTCTGCTAATTAAGTGTAATTTACATTAATATAGAGTTCTTTCTGTTCTGCTGTCAGCCTGCTGAAGTCAGAGGCAGCCCTGACCCACCTGTGTGGCTGAACAGGAGCTGAGAGAGGCAGAATTTCATAAAAAATGTGGAATCTGAGAATGATTTTGGTTGGGAAGGACCTTAAATTCACCTCATTCTAATTTCTCATGGGGAGGGACACCTTCCACTGGCCCAGGCTGTGCCACACAACAGGACAGTTTCTCCCTTTAAATCAAACAATTTCAAAAAAAACTCCCTTAAAACAGAGCTCTGGTGCCAGAGGGGAGGTTTGGAAGTGCCCTTGTGAAGAAGGAGCAGGATCCAAAGAAATTGAGAGCTTTCCTCTGGAAATGTGATTTCTGTGAGTGCAGGGTTCCAGCTTGTCATTAGATTAAAAACCACATGCATAAAAAGGCTTGGAATTGTGTTTCAAATTGAAATTTTGACTTGACATTTCTGAGCCCTGTAACTCTGTACCTTAAAAATGACACCAGCACTTTTCATCTGCCTTTAACGTCGGTTTTATACCAATAATTACCAGCACCGTGTAATTAGCTGAGTGTTCTGAAGCTCTGCCTGTCATCACAGAAATTGGGCGGCTCCCATGAAAGGGTGAACGTTCATGGGCTCTTTTTTTTGCCTGAAGTCGAAGTTTTCCATCCTTGGTTCACAGGTTTGTTGGTAACACCATCACATCTGAGGCAGAAATCAATAAAAATTCTGAAGTACCTCATCAGGGGGGTTTCATCTTTATGATTTTATGCAGGAGGGAGAGAAGGAAAGTTAGGTTCAAAAATTCAAATTCCTCGATTTTAGATACTTATTTGCACTGCAGATTTTTGATTTGAGTTCCTTTTCAGATACCCTGCATGTGTTCCTGCCCACAACCTCTTCTATAATTACTGCTGACACCAACCTGACCAGGTTCAGTGTCCTGACACTCCAAAATTGCCAAAGAGCAGCAGAAATTGCCTCATTCCCTGCACTTTTGTGCCTTCACTGTTGAGTTCTTGAGTGTCTAATGAGGGCTGTGCTCTGAGAGAAAATTACCCTGTGACCTGGGTAATTCTGGGTAATAAATGGGGGGAGAGGACAAAAAAGGCAAACAATGGCAGGGCTTGACACAGATTTAATGTCAATGCCCTGCTTTCCTACCCAAATTGGAGTGGGCACAGTGAGAGTTGAGTTTCCAAGTGTTCAGCTCATTCTGTTTCCAAAGGGCTTTTCAGAGTAGTTCTTCTCATGCAGTCTCACTTTTAGACCAATCCTCAAAGGATTTTCTTCCCTTAAATGGGTGGGGGGGAAAAAGCACAAATTCCTCTTTTTTTTTTCAAGTGTAATTTTTAATTATGCTTCTAATTAGAGAGAAAAACTGTCACAGAAATTACATCTTTGAATTGTCACACACAGGAATGCAAACTTGGCACTTCGTTTTCTATTGTTATCACCCTTCCTTGGGATTGGGATGGCTTTTCATCCATGGAGCATTTTGTTGTTCTAACGTAGCCTGGGAAAGGTCTGTGCTCAGGATCTGGGGATGCTCTGAGGGAGGGAAATTCAAAACAAATTCCACAAATTGTGCCTTTTTTCCTACCTGGGCTGTTTCATTCCTGAGGAGAGAAAAGCTACTTATTATGGCTCTGTGTTTGAAGGACCTTTGTTAGTGGAAATCTCCTCACCATAACCAGCACGTGCATTGGGAAAACAGGATAGGGTTGGATTTGCAGCCTTTTCTTCTTCCCAGGGCATCCCTGAAGGGGTTACAGGGCTGGGCTGCTCATCCCTGGCACACACACTCGTGTCTCCTCTGGGAAGCTGTGCAAAGTTCAGGAGGAGACTCACCTCTGTTTGCAGAGAGCTCACCTGCCTCGATGAGCCCACGCTGCCCTCCCGGAGGAGAAACTCAGCCCTGTTCAATAAAAGCAGGAAAGGTCAGTGCTGAATGCCTGATGAGCATTCTGCCCAGGGGACACGAGTTGGATTTGGGGCTCCAAAAGCCCCCAAACCTGGTTTTTCCCTAAGTTTTGCCAAAACTCCCAGCTTATTTAGGGAAAAAACATCATCTCAAGAGCATTCCAACTCAATAATTCCTCCATTACCAGCAAAGGGTTGTTTCAGGAGTTGGTAAATTGGGTTTAAAAGGCAAATTGACACTTGGAGATTATCTTCACTCCTGTTTTTTCCTTTTATTTTGAATTCATTTCAGGCTTAGCTGTGGAGCCTGCAGGATGTATCACTGCTGCAATCAGAACCCTTATTAAAAAAGAGCGGGATTGAGCTGCTAATTCCACAGAGCCATTCTGCAGCTCGCAGCTCACTTGTAATTTAGATTCAATCAGCAAATAAATATGATAACAGGCTGCTGTTTATTGAACCAACAGACAAGAAAGCTCTGTCTTTAGGAGCTGGTTGCAAAGCTGTGGGACTTGGCACAGCTCTTGTCTGGCTGCGGGGCTGGAATTTGGGAAGCAGGAGATCCTTTCACTGGGTTTTCCCAGGCATTTTCCCTGTCACCTCTTGTGCTGCCTGACCTTTTCACTTCATTAACCAAACCCCCCATCCCTGCTTTCTTCTGTGGCTGTCCTGTCACCCTGAGCCCACCCTGGCTGTCAGACAGCCCCATCGATCCCAGTATTGATCCCCATTCCAATATGATTTCCAAAGAGCATTCCCAGTGTGGCTGTTGTGTGGGAAGGCAGGTGAAGGGAACAAAAGAACTCTGGCAAACAAGGGTCTGATACCAGCAAATCCAGCAGGATCTGCCTGCTCCTGGCTGGGATTTGAGCAGCTCTGGAATGCCCCAGCAATGTCCTGCCTCGAGTCTGCCTTCTCTGCTCCTGCACCGCGGGAGGAACCTGGAGGATCCTCTGCTCCTGCTCCAAACAGCCCAGTGCAGATGCCAGGCAGGGAGGGAGGAGCTGGAATTGCCTCAGCGCTGCCAGAATTTGCTGGGAGAGGAGATGCCCAGTCCCCACTTTTCTTGAGCTAGAATTTGCCCACAGATTACAGCAAGAAGTGCCGGTGGCGCTGAGCGATGCCAGCAGCGGGTACAGTGGCGGGTGTCAGAGAGCATAACCAGGCACTTTCCTCTCAGATCAGAGCCCTTTTATTAACCCCACATCTGCCCTGCTCTCTCAGCGCCCCGAGCAGGCCAGCAGTGAGCAAACAGCCGCTTGTTAAGGCAGTAATGGCACGGTGTTAATTATGATTAACGATGTGGGGCTGTCCTGCAGCAGGGCAGATGGAGCTGGGGCAATCTGCAGCCAGTACTGATGGCCCAGGGCGTTCTCCTGCAGGTGTTTGCCCAACAAATGCAAAATGCCCAGCAAAAGCAA
Organism: Lanius collurio; assembly: GCA_020086605.1. Lineage (NCBI taxonomy): Eukaryota > Metazoa > Chordata > Aves > Passeriformes > Laniidae > Lanius > Lanius collurio. The sequence continues at coordinate 3,062,957 of JACBWW010000043.1, read as the reverse complement.
GGGCTTAGCCATGGAAAATGCTGTTTGGCTCTTGGGTTTGTCAGTGGGATATGGCCCTGAACTGCAGGACTGTTGAACCAGGGAAGGCTTTTCCTTGGCCTGTCAGTGGAGGGCTGATGCATCTCAAAGCAGAGTTGTTGCTGTCCTTTCAAAACCATCCAGTTTTTAATCCCATTTCAGAGCAAGAAATGGTGCTCATCAGGAATTCCATGCGAAGTTCATTCCACAGCTTCCAAAACTCCCATTTCCCACTTCCTCTGCTCCTCCTGGACGTGTGTTTGCACGTAGTTAAATAACAGTCCACGATTGTTTCTTTTTCTCCAGTTGACTTTCCAACACCAGGGGAGAAAAACACAGAGATTTAGGGAAGGATGGGAAGGGAACTAATCACTTAAGACCTAATTAGCAAGGGATTCCCACAGGGACATCCTCCCTGGGTAATTGCTGCTCATTTTCAGCTGTGGATACAGGAAGACAAAATAGTTTTAGGGAGATTAATCAAGGCCCTGCAAAATCCTGTGAGGAGCTACCAGTGTTGAGTGGGGAGGGTGGAAAGGAGGGATTTGCAAATGGTTCTTTAAAAGTATTTAATTAAACAGATTTCCCCCAGTTTGGTTTGGGGCTCCTGAGGGATTTGCCCCCAGCATCTCCTGCTCTCTGTGCTCACCGTGCAGGTGCAGATGCTGCAGAGTACAACAGTCTCTGGTGCTACAAACTCATTTTCTTTTGAAATATCACAGAATTATCACCAGGACTGCTCCTGTCCTAGCAGGGACCACCCTTCAAATGCCACATAGGAGCAATTTTCTGGCTGTGCAGTGCCAGGACTACTGAGCCACAAGCAGCATCCAAACCATTCCTGTTTATTTACTGCTCTAACTCTCTCTAAAACCTTGAACTTGTGCTTTTTTTTCCCCTGCAGAACAGCCCCAGCAGTATGAGAGCTGCACAAGGCATGTGTGCTCCTGCAGCTCATGACTCTAACCCTGTGAGTGACTTGTTCTGTTAGCATGATAAACACATGCTGGAGAGGAACAGCACTAATTATGACCCTGTCACCTTCATCAGCTCCCCACTAATTGTTTTGGCTTTTTTTAATCTCAGTGCTTGGAGATGAAACATGATGTTTGGTTCTGCAAAGGAGTTGAAAAGAAAAGAGAAGAAAGAATTGCATTTTAAAATAGAAGCATCAGGTAGATCTTTCTGTTGGATTTGAAATTCAAATGACAGAAATTATAACTTTTTTGTGTGTTATTAAAATAAGGCACAGGAGGTTTTTAGAGGACTTTTCTGGGACTGCCCATATCGAGTCTCAGTCCACTCCTTCACCCTGGGTTGTGCTCTCATGATGCTCCCAGCCCAGGATGAGGGTTCTCTGTCACAACACAATAAAACTTCCTTAAATCTCTCCAGGTGTTGCCAGACAGCTCAGAAACTTCCCCAGTGATAACTCTCTTCCTCATTTTTCAAGGATAAAGGGTAATATCTCCTTATTGTGGGCTCTGTGGGTCTTGAGAGAATAAGAATTAGGATTCTAAGCCTGAAGAAAAAAAACCCACATCTTTTGTTCCTCTGGCTCTCCAAAATAGCCAGTAAATGAAGCTGAATCTGGATTTTCTACTGGGCATTGCTGGAGAGTGATGCACGGGTGTGAAGGTCTCTGCCAGACCTACACACAAAGCATTAAATATTTAATGAAATGAGAATCAGGACTAAGGTTTGGTTAAGGGAAATATCTTCCAAGGTGCTCTTTCATCCCCTCACACAGGGCAGATTCTGTCGCTGCACCAAGACCAGAATTAACCCCACCAGTGGGAGCCACTCTTGACTTCCATGGCCCAAAAACATTTTGACAATTAAGATTTGTATGAAGTAAGGGATCTCTGAAAACTCTTAGCAAACCTTACAAGTCATTATTCCACCTGGGGAGAGCTCTTGAGGTGGAGAAGATTTTCAGCCACTTGAGAATGTTCCATTTCCAATATTCCCAAAGCAGTGAATGAGGCACAGCTCAGTCTGTGACAGCTCAGGTTTTGTCCCAAACCTCCACCCAAATTGGTTTTATTTTTTGTTTTACACCAGTTTCTAAAGGAATATTGGAGAATTCTGGGGATCTCACCCAGTGCTCCATCCTGTCCTCTGTGTCCTCACCTTTTGTAGTTGTTGAGTGTTGTTTTCATGTCTACATGTGCACCCCCGTGTGCAAAGAGCAGCAGAGCAAAAAATATCAGTGCAAGCCAAGGCTCTGTCCACCCCCAGGAGATCTGGGGTGGAAAACAACTTAATTGGCATGTCCAGGTCTTGGTACAAACACAGACATGGAGAAACAGCAGAGGAAATGAAGCCAAATACATAAATATGAATGAAAGACAAAATTGTGATCAGTCCAGGGCCTGATTTCCCATGGCTGCCCTGAGTAATTTCCACAAGCCGTTGTTTGAGCAGCCTGTGAAAGGAAATTGGCTGGGTAAGTGAGCTCAGGGTTATTCAGTTGTTGCAGGTTTCTGTTCCACCACATGTTTATAACCAAGAGCAAGTGGCCAGGTCTGCTGAGCTGGGCTCTGTAAACAGCTCTTGCTGGCCACTTTTGGAAATATTCCCCTTTCAGTGGAGGATAAAGGTGAGTGATTTGGAGAAAAGGAGAAGCTGTGTCCTTTTCCATCGATCCCACTCTGCAGCCTGGTGATAAGAGGCACAAAGAAGTTGCTGTGTGAAATATGGAATCAGAGAATGGTTTGGGATGGAAGGACCTCAAACGCATCCAATTCCTCCTCTGCCATGGGCAGGGAACTTTCCACTGGCCCAGGTTGCTCCATCCAGCCTGGCCTGGGATCTCTGCTGTGTCAGACCCAGACTGGCTGTTTTTAGCAGTCCAAAGGACTATCAGGCCGCTGACCAGGAATTCGGAGCTGAGCCTCTGGGTGTGGAGGGAGCATCAGCTCCCCCTGCGCCGGGCGGGTTGGGAGGCAGAGTCATGAATAAACATGATTTGCTCTGCGACTGACGCACGGCAATCAAAGGCAAACTCGTTTAGAGTTTGAAATCCGGACTTTAATTGCCAGCCCACGTTTACCTGGCTGTGTAGGCAGGAGGGAGAACTCTTCACCCAGCTGCATGGGGATGCTGGCTCTTGGGAGGGGAGGAATTGCTGGGAGCTGTTCTGGGAGGCTTCTTTTCATTTCCAGCTGAAAGCACAAGGACTGTCCTTCCTCTTGCTTGGCACGGCAGGTGCTGCAGAGGTCATTAAATAAAGAAAAGACCCTTTACATCTGCAAAGTAATTAAACAGCAGCCATCCCCATGGCAGAGCTCAGCTCTCAGGCTTGTGGAGGGATGTTTATCTTGGGTATTTTTTTTCTCAGCTTGAAAACATTCAGATTATCCAGGGTAATCCAGGACTGGGGAAAGAAAACAGTCATTAATGGGTTTCTGGCTAATCCAACCCAAACTGGTACAAACACCACAAGTTCCAGCAGGGCACTTTCCAGGGAGCAGGGAGCTGTTTTCACACAGCCTGGTTGGATGCAGCTCCAGTAAATGAGAAAAAGGGCTTTTGCTCTGCATCATTTTTAGTCAAATCGATCCTCGCTCTTGACAAAGATCAAAGAAATCGAATCTGTGTGGGGAGACACCGAGCCCTGGGGCCTCGGATCGATTCCACTCCCCTGATTCCCGTGGCACCGGCAGCTCCACTCCACAGCCCTGGCACACAGGGCCTGGTGAAGCCACTGCAGTCACAAAACCTCACTAACCCAGCTGACTGCAGCCGCTTCTGTATTTCCTATAACTTCGTTCTCGTTGCCTTTGGCAGCCAACCAGTGAAGCAAACCAACTGTGCCCTGATTGATTGGCTAAGAATAACCCTATTATTGTGTCCCTGCCCAAATCCAGGGCAGTGCCCTGAGCTGGGAAACCATCTAGAGGTACAGGAGATACTCCATGATTTCAGGTGAGGGGGGCACAGCACCATTTTCACACCCACACTGGTGGTGTTTGATTTTTTTGCCAAACTTCCTGCCCCTCTCTGGGCATCACATCTTGGTGCTCTCTCAGGCACCACTGACCTTCCTTCCTCCTCACCTGGGCTTGGGCTGGCCAGGCTTGAGGACCAGCATCATTTCTGAGGTCATAGATGAATGTCAGAGATGTTGATCCTTATGAAACAACTCCTTGTATTTACTAATGTTACAGTGAGTAAAATATTAACTTTAGGAAAACTAACTTTTTAGTCACACCCTGGACTTTTGTCTCTGGCTTCTTGTTGATGTTTGGGCAAAGCATCTGACCTGCCTTTTCTCCCAGCTTGCTTCCCTGCCCCTGCTGGCTCCTGGCAAAATGCTGTGGAACAGTTTCAGCACCACAGGCGAGCCTGGTGGGGAGAGGGGAAGATTAATTGAAGACTTCATTTCCTCTCTTTTCATGTGATCAGCTAAGTGAGAGAGGCACGGGCCCTGTGCTCCTGAGGCCTCGTGTGGGCCGTGAATCAGAGCCCGGAGCTGCCACAGGCTGGGTTTGTGTCAGGTTCGTGATGGTTGTGGAGCAAACAGCCCTGCAGGCAGAGCCCATCCATCACAGCCCTCCGGGCACAGCTCCTCTGCCATCATCACCCCGGGCAGGAGCAGGACAGGGAAAAAGAGCTCAGGGAGGAGTGGGAAGGGTCAGGGGTTAGGAATGGCTCAGCAGGAGGGTGGGAGACAGGGACAGGTCTGAGGGAAGTTCTCCAAGGGGCAGCAGCCAGCCGGAGCCAGACGAGCCAAGCTTGATGGCCAGACTGTCCTGGGTGCAGTAAATCAGCCAGAGAGAGCAAAGCACGGAAGAAATGAGATGTGCTTGCACAGTCCTGCAGGAAAGCTGGAAAATCCCAGACCTGGGAGTGACCAGCATATGGTGAAAGAGCTTTTCATCCTCACCAGCCTGACATGGAGCTTCTCTTTCTGCCTTGGCACCACAATTATTGCCTTGGTACCCCAATTCCATCCTGTTCTGGCCCTTCCAGGCTGCTGCAGATCAAAAGTTGTTTTTGTAGCTCAGTTCAAGTGCTTTGACCTGATCAGAGCCAGGATCAGCACTTCTGTGTGGAACGGGAGGCTTCCACAACCCGGGGCTTTACTCAGTGTAACCTGAGTAAAACCTGAAACCAGAAACCCTTAACGTCTGCCCAAGGAGCCTCCTTCTTCCCTCAGAAAGTTGGTGTTGATTTCTTTCTGCTTTTCCTTGTTTTTATCTCGATTCCAGAGCCTGATGCATCACATGAAATATCTCACTGGTGTTTGCCTAGAGACAGATGGAGGGGCAATGAGGAGGAGCAGTGAGGAGCTACCAGCAGCTTCCCTCGCCTTATTAATCTGCAATTAGTCACCAGCGTTTGACAAACTTCCTGCCTGGGCTGTGCTCCTGCCTGGGGCTGGCACTCTTAAAGGACACTGCCTTTAAATGGACGATTTTCAGCTTCTGACAATTGCCCGGAATCTTCTGCATTCTGTATCCACTCCAGTGATGCTAAAGGTTTATTTTAAACATTTATTTTTATTGGAGAGCCCAGGCCACCCAGGATTATCCCAGGCCAACTGCAAACACCCAGGCACTGCATGCCCACAACATCTCCTCCTAAACTGCAGCTCTCTGCAACCCTTCTGCACTGAGGAGGGCATGAACTGCTCCCAGGAAAAGGATTTCCCAAATATTTATGGAAATCTGGCCACCCAGAGGCTCTGTCCAGTGACATTTTGCCCCCCTGGCCCTCCCTCCTGCTGCCTTTGGTCATTTGGTGCTCTCTCCATCGTGCAGAACCCTCTGGGGAGCACTCCCAGCTTCCCTCCCTGTGGAAAAAGCAGGGACTGCAGCCAGGCTGAGAGCGGCCTGAGGCTTGCCTGGAGATCGGGAGTAATTACGGGCAGCAGAAATCTTCCTACTCCCAAAAGCCAAGCAATGTTTGTCTGAAACTCTTCCCGGCTGGGAGGAAATGGAAGGAGATGCAGCAGCAAAAGGAGGAAAGGGGAATCCAGCAGGGGTGGGGGGCCAGCCCGACCCTCTGCTCCTCATCCATAGGAACCGGGTGTTTGGGAAGTGCTGGAGCTCAACACGGCCCAGAGTGGACAACAATAAACTCTTAGCACGGTGGTTGAGTGGCAGGGGACACGGGGAGGATGTGGCACACACACATCACGGATTTCTCTGATTTCCCTTTAGTATGTTGAAGAATTTAATCTGTTTCCAAATGTGCTGAAGTGCCATCATCCCATGAAATTTCTTTTTTAATTGGTTAAATCTCTGTGATTTTTTTTTTCCCTCGGGTTCTCCTGCAAATACATGGATCCATCTGCAGCAGGGTTTTAGTTTTCTGTGATAATGGCACAGAAAATTCTGTTTATGAGTTGAGCAAATATAATAATATCCCAGCAGAAAGAATCCCAGGATGGGTGAGGTTGGAAGGGACCACCTGGTCCCATCTCCCTGCTCATCCCAGAGCAAAGGATGATGCCCAGATGCTTCTGGAATATCTCTGGTGAGGGAGATTTGATGAAAACCCTCCCCATCACTGTGTCTGCTGCAGGAATGTGCCTTTGGGAGAGCCCAACTCAGACAAAGTCACGTTTGCTGCATTAACACGAGCGTGAGTTCCGAACTGACACAAAGAAACGGCGCACTTGGGACCCCAGGTTTGTTTTCTTTGTTGTGACGAGTCTGAGTCACTGGGATGGGATTTTCACACACCAGAGGTGCTTTCAGCAGCTGGATTTGTGTATGGAATGGGATGGAACATCCTGCAAGTGGAGGAGACTTGGTCCCTCTGTCACAGCATTTCCCAACTCAATCTTCCCTTGTCACTGCTCCCACCCCATAACTGTGTCCTGTCCCCATTCCCAGCTCTGCTCACTGCTTTTTTCCTGTGAAAGGCTCTTTCAGGAGTTGCTCCGTGTCTCTCCCCTCACAGTGAGTGGGAATTGCCCTCGGGACTCTCTCTCTCCCCCCCATTTCCAGCCTTGCTCAACAGCACAGATTTTCTGCCTCTGCCTTGTTGCCATGTCCAGGTGGGAGAAAACAAACCCATGGAAAACCAGTCCGTGGAAGGAGCCCAGAGGAGGTGAGGAGCTCCAGAAACATTGACCTAATGGGCTGGAAACTGCAGACAGATGCTGCCAAGCTCCAGATAAAATCATTTCACATAAACAAGAATCCTGCCACAAGGGCTCCAAGATCCCACCCAGAGAGGACTTGAGAAGATTTTTTTTTATCCTGTTTTTGCTCAGTTTAACTCCTCCCCGGCACTTTGATAGTGATGACATGGAGACAAGCAAGTGTTTTATCGTTTTATCTCTTGGAAACCACTCACATCCTCCCTCACCTCCCTGCTCTGTCCACAAAGCACCAGCCCCATTACACAGACGATTTATGTCTGTGCTTCTCAGCTTTAGGCTGCCAGCAACTTCGGGAGGGTTATTTGTCCTTAAGCACTTGTAATTCTTCCTCTGCAGGAGCATAATCAGTCATTATCAGCAGCAGTTTCAGACTCTAATCATAAAGCTGTTATTTCTGCTTAATCCTAACCTTGCTAAACATTAATTTGATGTTTAATCCCCCTGGTATCTGGCAATATTGGCCTGTTATTATTGTTGTTGTTGCTGTTATTTATGTGACAATGAAAAATCAGCGCTGTAGGAGTCATATGCTTAATTATTTAGCATTTATTTGCCAAATCTCAGTTGCTCTCTTGCCACTCTGTGTCCTGCAGTCTCTCAGAGCAGTGTCACCCAAAGGTGTCCCAGATACACACGTGGTAAAAGGGACAGGTGTCACTTTTAAGAAGGAGGGGACAGGTACACCACAGACTCACTCTGCTCTTTTAATCCCTCCACCATCCTCTAAAATAAAACCCCAAGCCAAACTCAAACGAAACAGCTGCAAACCTGTTAAGCTCTCAAACATGAAGTGACAATTTATCAAACACTGCAGACCTCACCTCGAGAGAAGTGACAGAGCCACTGCAGGAACTGTCCTGGTAGGAGAAATTATCAGTAATTAACCAGTAATTACCTGCTGGGATCAATACAGCCTTTTCACAAATGCAGCTTCAGAGCTGGGGAGGGAGCTGGTGTCAACAGCTCCTGCAGGGTGGGTTTGTCCATGGGAAATGCTGGGATTTGTCCTAAATCAGAGGCTAAGAGGCTCTTTTTGGTGCAGTCATGATCTGGAGATGTGTACAGCTTGGAGAAAAGGGTGTGAGGGCAGAGCTGAGCCTGGTGAGGAGCAAAAATCCATCCCCAGGGACCTTCTGGGAGCTGCTGCTCCACCCCTGACCCTCAGCATCCCCTCTGCTCTGGAGCCTCTCAGCTGCTGCTGAAGGATCCCATCCCTGGGTGCCAGCCTGGCTCTCGTCTTCACAGCTGCAACAATGAAAATTAACGCAGGGAACGCACGCGAGGACCTTCACATTTATTTGCACAATAAAAGTGCACATTGATTTTTACTGTAAAGCTGTGGGTTCTGCCTGAGGCTGAGGGAGAGCAGCCAAGGCACACAGGTTGGGGCTCTGGTGTCACTGCTGGGCAGCAGATCCTGGTTCCTCTGGCAGAAGAAGGTGGCAAGCACGGTGACAAACGTGCCCAGGGGCACAGAGAGCACACCCAGGCTGTGCCACCAGAGCTGGACATGGAAACCAACACCAAGCCTGCAAGCACCAGCTGCCTTCCTCTGAATTGTTGCAGCCTTTGTTCTGTGATTGCATGGGAGAGTGTTTCTTAACCAGAGAAGAAAAAGCCCTCACTCCCAGCACTGCCTAAATTTTCAATGTATAACTTTGAAAGCTTAATCATATTCTTTTCACAAAGCCTTATGGTTTATATATATTTGGGTTTTTGTTACTCTTTTGTATTCACCCTTTTCACTGTCAATTTAAGCTTAATATTATTAAAATTGCTCTGGCTCGCTCTGCTTAAAATTCTGCAGCTACAGTATTTTTTGGGAAGAAGAAGTGCTAAGTCAAACCCTTTCTCCTATTTCTTGTTTGTCTTTAATGATTCATTAGATCATCACCTCTGAAATGAGGAAGCAATAAACCTGCTCTGAGGAAAGCCTTGCAGGGGCAGGGAGCTTTGGAGGCTCAGGGCTGTGCTTTGGTTCTCTGGGATGGGAGCTGGGCTGGTTTTTGGGACACACATCCCGTCCAGAGGTGGTTCCCGAGGAGATGTCAAAGGGCACGGGCCACAGTGGGTTAAAAACAGCGTCCTGCTGTAGGGAGGGTCCGAATTTTGCTTTCTTTGGAGGTTGAAGGGGATAAATCATCATTAGAGCCCCTCCACCTTGCCCAGGAGGAATGAAATTCGACTTTTAAAGGGAAAACTGGAGAGCAGCAAAGCGCTGCGTGTGAGAAGGCAGCACTGGTGTCACTGGGGACGGGGGAACGGGGACTCCTGCACCCCTTTGGTGCAGAAATCCGAGTGAGCTGTGGCTTCTGGCCTCGTGGAAATGCCTTTTTTTTATTTTTTTTTCCCCCAGAGGGTGACAACAGCAGCATCCCTGCAGCAGCAGCTGCTGCCCTCTCCCCGCGGCGCCGGGGACAGAGAGGCTGCGGGGACCGTGACAACCCCAAAACCTTTGTTCGCTGCCTCCCTTTCGCTTCTCAGCCATCGGGAAATCTTCCCGCAGTGAAACGCGAACGCGGTGATGAGGAAAGGCAGCCCCGGCCCGTGGCAGCAGAACCGGAGCCCCCCCGGTGCCGAAGGGGTGCCCAAAATTCCTCCGAGCAGCCCTGCAGGAAAGAGCAGCTCCCCAAAGCTTTTGTAAGCCAACACGAAGAGCAGCTTTTCCCCTTCCTTGCCTGCAAACACGGGGCTGACTCATCACCTCGCAGATGAGAAAAGCAAAAATTTCCCTGGCATGGGGGAAAATGATGTTTTCTCACACGTGCAAAGCATCTCTGCGTAATGCTGGGGTGAGAAAAGCGAGCTTTGGGCTCAAATACAGGAGCTTTGTCCCAGTGCTGTGTTTGGGGTGATTAATTAAGCTGCTTCTCGAAACTCGAGCGAGTGAGTGAGGACCGGCAGTGCTGATGTGGTGAGGGTGCTGTGCTTGGGCTGCTGGGGGGTTTGCAGCAGCCAAAATAAAAATGCCCGTTCTGTGCGGGACGGTCAGCGCTGCCCTCGGGTTTATCAGCATTTAATGAGGCTTCAGCAGTGCAGATAACGCTCGGGTGAGTCGGGCTGAGTCACAGCCCTGAGCCGCTGCGGAGCTCAAACTGCTGGAAAAGCCGAATTAATTAGTTAGCAACTTCAGCCAGTTAATTATACGCGTGTTAGCGTGGCACCTTTTGAGCTTTGCAGCTGCACTGAGAATCGTACAACTCTCTGGTTCAAAACAAAGAAAAGAAATCTATCTGGATTGCTGGCACCTCCTAAAATACCCGTCTATTCCTGAGTCACAGGTGGAAACTCTGCTAAACCAAGCAGCTCCTTAGCAAGGCACAAAAACTCTGCTGGGCCACAAGGGGTGGCACAACCTGGCAGGTCCCGAGGGCTCCAGGCGTTGTTCTCCCATTCGGGCTCAGTCTTGGTTTGTTTTGTCAAGCAAAGATGGAAAAAAAGCCATGGAAAGAGCTGATGCTCACAGGGGTGTTCGGTTCCCTCCTTCGCTCAGCAGTTCTCAGGGTAATTTTAGAAGTCTGTTCCAGGAGGGTAAATTGGGCTGATGTGCATCCAAGCTAATAAATGGGTACTGCAGCACTTCCTAAATGAAATCCTTTTTATTTTTTTCCCTCTTTTCCAGTCGGCACGGGCTGCTTTGCAAACCTGAGCGTTCCCGAGCTGCAGAAAGCTGCTTGCCCTGAGGAAAGCTGTGCTTGCCAAACTGCTGCAGAAGGGAAACAGAAAGAAAAAGAGGGTATTTTTTTGTTTGAGCTTTAGGTGATCCTTCAGGGAGTATCGAGGCCGCTGCTTTAAAGTGCTGAGGAACTCCCCGTGTGAATTTAGGGGAGGAAATAAATCAGAAAGGAGGAGGAAATAAATCAGAAAGGAGGAGGAAATAAATCAGAAAGCTGAAGGAAAGGCTATTTTGGAGCTTTACTCCCCTAAGTGTGGTGCCTTGCAGCACTGCTGCTGGTAAACACTGGCATAAGGGTAGTTATTTCTCTGTCAAGATGCATTAAAGATGTTGCACTTCGTGGCCTGGAGAAATGCAGAGAATTCCAGGAGGGAAGAGGTTTCCTGGTGCTAAAGGAGGTGTGAGGGTGTGAGGGGACAAGGGAGAGCTGCTCAGGAGACTTGGGCCTGGGCAGGAGCGTCTCTGAAGTGATTTTCTCTTTAACCAAATCTATATTTTCTAATAGCTTTTCATAATTTTGTAATCCCAGGCAGCATATTTATTTACATAAGTAGTGGCTGTAATTACAGAGAGTGAAAATGTGTAATTATTTAATTAGTATCCATAATGAGGCTGTGTGAGGGAGCTTGGAGGCAGATGTTTTTGGTTAGCAGCACTGGCCAAGACTTTGTGCTGTGTCGTGGAGGGGAAGAAAGTCAGGATGCTGGAGGACACAACCAGGAACTGAGCACAGGAAAAATGCTGCTGCTGGCTGGGGAAACCTTCATTTCTGTCCCAAAGAAGGAGGTTAGGTTGGGTGGCCTCTCACTGGAATATGTCACTTCAGAGACTGGCAGGAATATCCTGCTACTCGTGGATTCACCTTTTCCTTGCTGAGGGAGAAGGTGCTGAGCTGAACAGTGACAGATTTCCCGGGAATGTTGGCAGCTTAAACACCCAGGGAAAGCGGAGGCTCCCCTGGAGTGCACGGAGTTAATTTTACCGAGTGTTCAGCAGCCTCTAAAGAGCACCCAGAGACCTGTAGATCTTCCCAGGTAGGTAACTCCCTGTCAGGACCGTGATTGCAACTCCATTTCATACCTCGTAGAGCCAAAGCCCTGCCAGGAATGTGTCCCCAGGAAAGCACAGGGTGCAGGAAGGCTCTCCAAAGGCAATGCTTCTTGAGAAAGAACCAGAAAGGGAAAATCCTGCTGCCCTTGACATGGATTTCAGTGCCCCCTCCAGGAGCAGGGAGTGAAAAAATCAAGCCCAGCGTCTGTTTGACTGCTGTTCAAGAGCTGGGGTGAAATCCTGGAGGAAACACCCCCAGAAAAGAGCAGGGCAGGGGTTCAGGGAGAGCATCTGCTGGAACTGCAGCCCCTGGCAGCTCAGGAACATCCCCTTGCCTTTGCCTGTGCCAAGGCCCTGGGGACAGGAGCAGTTAATGGGGTGGAAGCTCTGCCAGCAGGCTCAGGGCTGAGCCTGGAATGTTCCCTGCAGGGGTGGCACCTTAGGACTGTCACACATCTGGGTTTCCTCCTCAGCTTTCTCAGTAAGGACTGTTGGATTTCCCCTGGTGCACCTGGGGCCAGTCAATGCTGGAGAAATCGCTGAAAACTCCAGGGCTGGGGGATTTCTGTTGGGGTTTTGGCTCTGAAGATGAAGGGGTTGGGCAGAGCAGTCCAGCCCCTGCACACGGTGGTGCTGCAGGGACCTGGCCACCCTGCAGCCCCGGTGGCATCAGCAGTGGCTTTATCCAGGGATGTGAGGCCAGCCTGGGACACAGCCGGGCTCTGCTCCCATCTCGGGGTCACCCCATGGTGCCAAACTGCTCCAGGCTGCCCAGTGCCACCCCGGGGTGACTCCCCTGCAGTTAAGGGCTCTGGTTTCAATGCAGGGAGTGAGGGTACAGCAAAGCAGGAATTCCATCCAGCCTCCTGAAAAGCCTTTCCCTTTTCCCTTTCTGGGATTTGGGTCCTCCGCAACTTGCAAGGGCAAAGGCTCAGCCAGCAAGTGACAAATAAACTGTTTGGAAATGGGGGGAAAAGAACATTAACTTAACTTCTGAAGGCCCTTGGTGAGGCACAGGCTGCCCTGAGGTTTGGAAGCTCCCTGGAAGTGCTCCAGGCCAGGCTGGGCAGGGCTTGGAGCAACCTGGGGTGGCACTGGATGAGCTTTATGGACCCAATCCGGGCTGTGATTCCATAATCTGCCTGACTCTGCCCCACAGGGGGACAGTGGGAGCCCCCTTGGCTGAGCCTCTTTCATGGTACTGATTGCTATTTTTGTTTCCTTTTTTATTTATTAGATCCACTAGAAACCAGGCAAGGACAGACTCCACAGAACAACACTCTGCCCTTCCCACAAGTGCCAGCCAGCCCAGGACTGGCTCCTCCTGTGCCACTGTAACCCAAAGAGACTCCAGATGTGCTCAGTAGAAATAGTTTATTAAAGAAAGTAGGAAATTACAATTCTGTGAACAATCTACAGGGGAGAAGTGCTTTTCAAAATAGATGTTTTTTGGTTGTGTTTAAGGGGGCTGGGGACCCCACGAGATGCCAGTGTTCTGGGAACACTTGGAGGAGGGAAAAACAAAACCAGAGGGGTTCTGCAAGGACTGGGGTGACAGGAAAGCCTCAGCCCCTGCACAAACACTTGGAACAAAAGTGCCAAGGACAAGGAGACAACAGGAGACAACAGATTAAAACATTAAACTCTCTGACTGAAAATCTTCTAAGCCCAACATGGCAGGAAGGATCAAACATAGCCTTTTGTGACTAAAGAGACAATGCTGTGAGTGTACCTTTCATTCCCTTTTTAAACTGGTTCTTCATTATTCTCTAATTATTTCTCTCATTATTCTTAAAGGACAGACAATGTAACACCAGAATGACACCAGAGTTACCCAGTTCACACCCAACAAAAACATAAAGGAAGGAGCTGACATGGCTTCTACAGTTGGGAAAGTGAGATTGAAAAGTTCTAAGTCAGTTTGAAAACATTTTCCATGAGAAATAAGATAATTTTCCTCCTTGTGAGAATCCCTCTGATCTGATCAATGGTTCATTCAGCTCAGGATCTCCCTTCCCCACATCCCTCCCTAAATTGTCTCCCCCTGAAGGTCTGCTCCTCAGAGGAACCTGAGGTGGGAAAGTTTGGCACTTCCTGGAAGGACATCCAAAGCTCTCCCAGTCTGTGGATTCCATGTGTGGTTTGAGGGACAGAGGAGGTCACAGAGGGGCTGCAAGTCCCCTGCCACAGAACTGCACAGAAGAGTCACAGCTGAGCACTGAGAACACCCCTGCAGCACCCTGAGCCCAGCCTGAGATGAGGTTACACCAACACTGAGCCAGGAAATGCTCCTTCCCCCCAGCCAAGCTCCAGGGAGTGCTTCCCCAAGTTTTCCAGACCAGTACAAATAAGAAAGGTGCAACCAAAGAGGAGTTTGTGGGTGTCAGTTTGCTCTGCAGCACCACGAGAGGCAGGTGCAGCTGTGACTGCAGTCACTTGATCCTGGCCAGCGCCGCCGCTCTCCTCTCCGTGTTCCGGAACAAGGCTCGGATCAGCCCCTTCACCTCAGCTGCTGAGAACTGCTCTGCCAGAGGCCCCTTCCCATCTGCCCACCTGGAAGGGAGGCAGGGAGAGCTTTATTTCACCCACCTGCCCACAAATGGCACCTCAAACAAGCCTCCAAGGACCTGTGCCAGCGTCAGCAATCCAGGTATGTGAGTCCACGATTGTTTAGCCAGGTACACAAAGGTGGGAGGTGATTTTTGCACTCAGAACCTTTTCCTTCTCCTAAATAAGACTAGAGCCTGCCTGCAGAACCCCCATTTGCCTCCTCAGCAACACAAAAAGGTTGTTTATGCACTGGTGGAAGCAGAGTTGGGAAGCTTTGGTGATTTAGATGTTTCCAAGAGCAGGCCCCGGGCAGGAGCTGCTTTCCCCATCCCTTCCTGGCTTTCCCTGCTGGGTGTTCTGCCCTTCAGAGCTCTCTGGGAGGCAGCTGGGAGGAGGGAATGCCCAGCTGCTGACAACTCAGGCCAACTAAAGTAACAGAAGTAACGATGCAAATCCTGATGGATGATTCAGATGAATTCCCCATTGCAAGGCAAAAGGACCAAGAAAAAAGCACTCAGGTGGAAGAACAGCAGCAGGCAAAATGCCAGGCTGCTCCCTGGGAAGTATCCCCAAACTTGGAGAAGCCAAGGGGATGCACAAACTGTGCTTTGGATCTCTCATGGCATCTGGTTTTTTACTATTTTGCTTTTTTCTTCAGAAAAGAAATAACATGAGCAAATTTTAAATGGGCTGTGAAAACCCAGCCACAACCAGGAGCTGATCCTGACCCTTGCTAGCAGTTTCTGCCTGTCCTCTGAACCCCAGCTCCCTGGCACAGGTCTGGAGAAGCAGCTGGAAGGGCAGACACCTACCGATCCACGATCTCTTGGAGGTTGGCCCGCAGGATGATCATCAGCTCCCTGAATGTCATCCACTTCTGCACATAGACAGGAACTTCCTCCTGGTACTTCTTATTTCTGTCTTCTTCAAGCAGAGGGGTGAAAACTTGGGGTCCCTCATCCACCATGATCTTGCAGAGTGAGTACAGCCTGTCTGCACCCTCTGCAGAGATATCCTGGAAGGGGAACACATCGACACAGGAGAAGTGAGGTTTATTTTTGCAGTGCCAAGCGAGATAAAAACTTTGGATTGTGAGTATTTCCCACAGACACACAGTTGTGATTTCTGTCTGAGTGAACCATTCCCCTGAAATGTGATTTTGGGGAGAGTTTCTGGAGGTGACCAATGCTGTCCCCAACACCCCGTATGGCTGTTACCTCCAGGGCAGTAATCCTGGTGACAATCTCTGCCAGGGCTGTGTTCAGTAAGGTCCCCATGGCCTTGCAGTACACGTGCACAGGGAGCACATCCTGCCACACCGTGCCCAGCCCCCTCAGCTGATGCAGCACCTGCAAGGCAACAGCTGAGTGTGACACCAGGAACAACACTGGGACAGGCCCCAGGGGATCAGCTGAGCACAAACGGGGAGAAACAACGGAGCAATCCTGCTAAAGACACAGCCTGGGACAAACCCCACACCACCATGGCAGAAAATAGCAGTTCCACAGCTCTCAGGACTGGGATTACACAGTGCACCCTCCCCACGATACCTGCAGGCACTGGGATGTTCTTTCTCTGCCTTCCTTACCTGCTTTATGGATTTATTTGCTGCACAGTAATTCTCATCATCGTCCATACTGGAAAAATTCCTGGCACTCCAGAGCCTGTCCAGGACTCCTCGCTTCTGCACTTGCATCTGGGCCAGAAAACACTCCATCCCTTTAGGAGCAAACAAGCAGAGAGCAGCAATGAAGCAATTACTAAATTTGCTCTGCCTATTTATGACTCTAAGTGCTGAATAATGAACTCGCTATAATGTTTTATTTTTAATCAAATTTCCAGTCTCCAAACAATCTCCTAGAGCCAGTTTAACCAGTGAGCTCTTGTGCAGCTTGCATTGCTACAAAACTGCTGGAGAAAAAAAGCAGAGTAGCAGAATGAACTGTGGATGACTCCTGTTAGCTCACACAAACTCATCTCTGAATTTATTTCTACAGAATAATGGATGAAAATACCAAAGGACTGAGCAGCAGATCCCAACACACAGTGCTACATCTTGCTGGATACTGAACTCTCTTGGGACTCAGTTCAGGACAAGGAGACAGGAGTTTCAAAGAGCCAAAACTTCCTAAATGGGAAAATACCACCTGTCCAAAAATACCAATCTGCTGCTTGCACTGAGTGAGCAGCCACCCCTCCATGAAACCATTCAGCAGCAACTGCCAGGGTTAATTCCCACGTGTTCCATGGGCAAGTTTCAAGAGGGAAAGGTGGGAAGTTACCCAGCTTCTTGAAGTCAGGCACCATGTCCACGAAGGTGCCTCCACAGTCGCTCAGCACGGCGCTGCTGAGGTAGCGGAACTGGTGGCCCAGGGTGAGCAGGTGGTGGGCGATGTACATGCAGTTGTTGTAGTGGATGGCAGCCAGCTGGGGCAGCTTCTGCAGGTTCTCCCTGGCCCAGCATGAAGGGAAAAGGAAGAAATGGGTTTATTTAGAGCTGGTTCTGTTAGAAAAATGGTTGTCTACCCTAGAGAAAAGCATGGTCTGTCAGTAGATGGTGCTGGCAAGGCCTGATTGACATCAGAGTGAAAACATTTAACCTCTCATCCCCACAACTGGCAGGAAAAGAAATGGCCCCAAGGCATTTGAACCCTGTGTTATCCCACGCTGTTTCCAGCCATGGACTTTCAAACAGGAATATATTTTGTTACAGCAAAGTTACGGTGAGGAAAAGGGAGAGAAGTTCTCTGACAGGATTGTGACCTTTCCACCTCCATTGGTGCTCTTTTTTTGCAGACAAAACATCATGAAAAACCTGTGCATCAGACTTGGGGTCAAAGTGATGTGGCTGGAAACAAATACAGCTGTGTGAGAACTTCACCCACGCCCTTCACTGTAAGACTGACAATGCAGAAACTCTCAAGCATCAGCTTTGCACAGGTATGGTTTAATCACAGATTGAATAGTTGATTTTTGCTGATGGAGCCCCTGGCTGTAGTGGACAATTGGAACTGTTCCAACAGCATTACTGCCCCTCAGAACAGGAAATATGGACACACTCACCTGTGGTATTTGGGCACGACCTCACAGAAGACGTGGAAGATGTCCCGGACGCAGTTGCAGAGCTGCAGACAGCTACAAGGGAAAGAGGGCTCCTGTCAGCCTGCCATTAATGCCTTGTTCACAGCTAGCCCTCAACCTGCCCCAGAACAAGGTTTTATGAGCAGTGAAGCACTGGCACAAAGAGGAGACTGTCAGGATCAATGGCAGCACTGTCAACACTCTGGAAAGCTCACAAAGGTTGTGGTGACCTCGAGGTTCAGTGTGGAAGGGAGATATGTGAAACCCCAGAACAAAGGGGACACTGTCCCTGACCCTCCACATGTGGACCTTCTCCACAAGTGCCCCTGGAGGCCTTCACATAAAGATGCCCTTTTCTATTACCTTACTAAAATTAACTCGAGTTTCATTTCTGGGGGGGGGAAAGGCAACAGTACCAGAACTTGGTGCTGGTTTTGGCCTCCTCCATTGTGTTATAAGCCAGCTCCATGAGCTGCTGCACGGAGGAGCTGATGCGGCAGCTGGGCAGGGACAGGGTGGACTGGCTCAGACTGCTCTCACTGCCCAAATTCACAGTCCCACTGTCCAGGAGGTTGGAAGGTCTGTGTGTTTTTGGGTGGTCTCCTGACCAAGGACCAGGGAGCTCTGGTAGGGCTGAGCTGGAATCAGGTGTGATCTAAGAGAAAACAAGAGAGAGGCATAACGGAATTTAGAGCTCAGGAAAGAGAATCTGCAAGATTAAAAAGCACTGAATGGCAGAGAGTTAAGATTCAAGATAAACACAAGACTGCAGCACTATTAAAAAATATTTAAGAGATTGTTTTCCAGATGGAAAAGCTGTGTGAGGCATCCCCAGTCACCTTTACAGTGTTGTGTATTTCTGAAGTCATCAGCTTCCTGGCTGCCCTGATCAAATCCTGGCACTTCTTGTTGGCAAAGTGGAAATTCACGTTGCAGGCATATTTCAGCAAGGCAGTCTTGTCTTGCTTCAAAAACTGCATCTCCTTCAGGGCCTTCTCAAATTCCTTTGTGGATTCAATCACCTGAGGAGAGCAGATGTGTTCTATGTTAGCACAGGCTCCTAAAACCACAGAACAAAGTTAAAATTGGGTATCAAAGCCAAAGCAAAGGATGAACAGGGCTTTGAAGGGCATTAACCACTGGAATGACATCACACTGGAGTGCCTGGCCTCTGTGTTCAAGCCTGAGGGTGTTTTTGGGACCAACCTCTTTGTACTGCTCCAGTTGGCTGCTGCTGCTTGGGACGGAGTGCACCAGGCAGCTGTGAATGAGGCAGTTTGAGAGCTCCTCCCAGATGAGCTCCCCCAGCAGCTCTGCCAGGGTGACTCTGCCACCCTTTCCACCTTTCTCAGGCTCCTCCAGAGGCACATCTGCATCCCAGATAAGAAAAATGGATTTTAATACAGCTGCTTCCTGGACCAGACCTTCCATCAGTTCAAAGGCCTTTCCTTCTTAATTCTCCTTGCACATAATGCTGATTAACAATCAGATATTCTAGAAAACTCTCATTAAATGAACAAGGTACTGATCATAACTAATTCCAAAAGAGAAGAACTACTTACTTAGGAGGTATTTGTGCAGAACTTCAAAAATCAGCTTGATCTTGTCGAACACCTTCACAGGAGAGAACTCATCAAAGGCAATCTCCTGGGACCTAAACCTCAGGATGAAAACATCTGGCTGTTCCTCTGTGACTGGCTCCAAAGATGGGTACGAGATCAGTGGCTTCAGGATGTATTCCATCAACAACTGGCCTGAGAAAAGGGAAAAGCAGAGGTTTTCTAACAGCAGATTGCTCCAGTGAGGTCCAACCCTGACTATTCTGGATTTAGAGACTGCAAGAAGTGAAGGAACACCCTCTCAATCAGTTCTGTCAGGGAATTACTAATGAGGTAAGGCTCTTTAAGCATCAGACTATGAAACCACATAGTCATAGATCCAAATGACACTGAATTGTCAGGAAAGGATACATAACTGCAGGTAAATTCTGGGATAAATATTCTCCTATTAATAAGAGCCACAGCATTCACCCCA
>JACBWW010000043.1:3004142-3043054 GCA_020086605.1 Lanius collurio | reverse complement strand
TAAGTGCTCCACAGCGAGGGGGGCTCCATGGATGCTGGAGGGGCTCCCTGGATGCTGGAGGGGCTCCCTGGATGCTGGGGGGGCTCCCTGGATGCTGGGGGGGCTCCCTGGGTTCTGGGGGCACTCCATGGATGCTGGGTTCTGTGGCTGTGCAGGGACTTGGGGGACCTTGACTCCTGGCTGCTGGAAGCCCCTGGCTGCAGAGGGGATCCCAGCCTCGGCCCCTCATGCCCTCATAGCCCTTCCACGGGCTCCAGGCTGCGCCGGGGTGAGGAGGCGGGCGCCGAGCCCCTCATGCATCCGCGGCTGCCGGGGAGGGAGGCTCGGCCCCAGCATCCGGGCCCTGACGCAGCCGGGGCGGGCGGTGCCTTGTGGCGAGCAGCTCTCCCTCACCACGTCCTGCGAGCGGGGACAGAGCCGGCACCGCTGTGCCACCATGAGGGCAAAGGTCCCGAGTGCCTGGGCACTGCTGGCCAGCTTGGCCGTGGCCAGCTGGGGCGTCCGAGGTGAGTCCGCAGGTGTGGGGTCAGTAGCCGGACACTTGTTCCTGGAGGTGCTGGGAGGGGTGCTGGCAAGGAGCCCCACGGCTTGATGAGGTTTTGCACCAGAGAATGAGGTTTGGAATGTCGATGGGGAAAAAGGAATCAGTGCAACAAGGATGGGAGAGTCTGCTTTTCCCAGAGTTTTTTGGGACAGCCTGATGTGATGCTTCATCCCCATAAGGAGCTCCGAGCTCTGCGCCGCTGTCGATAACTCAGAGGTGAAGCTCTCCACTCTTTTCCTTTCACAGGGCAGGAGATATTCGTGAAGGAATTTAGTGGAAGGGTGTTCTTGGAATGTGTGCGAGGCCGAGGCAACATCACATGGTGGAAAGATGGGAATGCTGTTGGAAACGAAGCACGGCTGGACCTGAGCGGAGTTTATGATGATCCCAGAGGTCTCTACGTGTGTGAGACAGGAGGCCAAAGGAATAGCCTCCAGGTGCACTATCGGAGTAAGTGTTGCATACCTGCTTTTCTAGAGCCAGAACTGCCTGGACTTTTCACCCAAGCAAAGTCTTGAGGGAATTTCCCCTTGTCTGGGGGTGTCTCCACCAGTTTGTTGCAGGTTCCTCTGTGTGTGGTGTCATTGGGGCAGCTTTGCAGCCTTATTTAGTGCTATAACCTGCCTCTCTGGTCCTGCACTGGGTGTGGGGGACACGTGGCAGTTTGTGCCACTGCCCTGGCTCACACAGCAAACCCAACTGGGTCTCTAGTGGATCTGCAGAGCTGGCTGAGCACTCTGGATGTTCCCCTGCTCTCAGTGTCCGTGTCCTTTTTGGGTTTCCAGTGTGCCAGAACTGCATCGAAGTGGACGCTCCCACCATCTCGGGCATCGTCATTGCGGACGTCGTGGCCACGCTGTTCCTGGCAGTGGCCGTGTACTGCATCACTGGCCACGACAGGGGACACACGTCACGAGGTGAGGGATGGGAGAGCCCCGAGGGCCGTGCCTGGGCACCTCTGGGGGCCATGTGTGGTGCCCTGGGGCTGCATCCAGCTCTTGGGTTTGTCTGTAAATGTCCCCCACGTTGCCCATGGCTCCTCTGATCCTTGACCTTCTTTCTTCCTTCAGCTTCTGACAGGCAGAACCTGATTGCCAACGAGCTCTACCAGGTGAGTGTGGGGGCACCTTCTGCACCCCTCTGTGTGTGTACATGGGGACACCTTCAGCACCTCAGTGTGGAGAGAATCTTCCCAAAGGCTGATCCAGCTCCCAGGGCTGGGCAGGCACAGTTTTGGCTCATGTCCCCTTTTTTTCCCCCTCCCAGCCCCTTGGAGAGCGGGAGGAGGAGCAGTACAGCCGGCTGGCTCCTGCCCGTGCCCGCAGGTGAAGTGGGAAGACTCTGGGACTCTGTGACTGCCTTCACCAGCACACTGGTTTTGCCTGGAGCCCCCTCCAGGATGGGCTGCTTGTAAGCACTGTGCTCATTCCGTGACCTCTTGCACTTCTGTATTCCTGTCATTAAAGATGAGCCTCTCCCACAGCCTCCCTGCTCCGTTTGTGTCGAGGGCCTGGGGAAGGCACCCACGGGATGGCATCTGGTGCTTGGGAAGGTGCACATGGGGTGGGATCTGGTCACTGGCAAGGCCAGGTCTCCACTCCTTGGCCCCAAGCAGGTACAGCTCATGTGGTCTGAGTCCCCAAAATGGCACACAGACACCAGATAGGGCCAGCCAGCATCACCTCACCCTTGGAAGGACAAAGAAGTATTCCTTTGGTGCAGGTAAGCACAGAGGCAGAGCTGTTGTCTCTGGGTGAGTGCTGATCCTGCTGACACAAGGAATGTGTGGGATGGTACTGGCTGGGGCAAACACTGGGGCAAATTTGTACATTTATGTACCCCAAAAATGATGGTAGAAGCACTGGGGTGTAGCAAAATTTAGGCTTTGTACACGCAGAGCAGTCCAAGCTTCTCCCATCCCACTCCCAGGGGGGAAATGTCCTGCATGGCTGGGCTGAGCAGGCGTCCCTGCAGCAGTGCTGGTTTGCAGAAGGTGAGAACGTGGCCCTGAGTGGTTTTGGAACTGCTGGGGGTTAGTGCTGTGTGTATCTTGTCATCTCCCTGCTCGGGGCCTGGGGCCTGTTGTGGTAAATAAACCCAGCTGTGCCTCTAAACCGCATCCTGCGGGCGCTCGGCTCTGCCCCGGAGCTGCTGGAGCTGCTGGTGTTCCCCTCCCCGGGGCTGAACCGCCCCCAGCCCCGGCTCTGCTGCTGCTTCCTCTGCTCAGAGCTGCTGCTCTGCTCAGAAACAAATGGGGGTGGCTCAGCCAGGGCTCGACCTGAAACCTTTGCAGGCATCAAAGCAACCCAGGGGCCCTTCTTAACCTGTGCCATTGCTGCTGGGCCGTTTGGGGCTTTTTAGTGACTGCCTCTGCTCCTTTACTGACTGCTTCTGCAAGTGAAGGTCAGGCTGGGAAGGTGAGAGCAGGACGAGGTCAGAGGCAAATCCCTCTGAGAAGGACCCACTCTCAGCCCCAGGGAACCACCAGGAGCAAGTGGAGCCACTCAGGGCAGAAATTAAATTGGAGGAAAAACCAACTGGAGCAGAGAGAAATGTGAGGGGAAAAGGAGACCGGGAACCACCAGTGAGGCTGCAGTCCTTTAATGAGAAGGAAAACTCCTATTGCCAATGTGCTCATTTCTGTTCCCTGATGGCAAACCCAAACACGCTCCAGGGTGGGACAGCGTGGCTCTGTGCTGTGGCCACCTGGCTTATCCCAAAATGCCAAGGGCCTCAGCAGAGCTGCAGAGAGCTGGGAACAAGCTGGGCAGAAGCGTTTGGCCCCATTGCTGCTGGCTTCCAGCCTGTCATCCCCAGGAATTTCAGAAGCCCCTGGATTCCAGGCCTGCATACACCTCCCGCTGGCCTTTCCGGATGGGCTGGGGGAACAGCAGAGATCTTGGTTCAGGAATCCTTACCTGAGCCCACACAATACGTGGAGAAAAGCACAACAGAGCAGGGGCAGTGCACGGGGAGCTGCAGTTCTGCTCCCAAATAAATCCCTGGGGCAGCACCAGGAAAAGGGGCAGCACCTTCACCACCATTTTTCTCCACTTCCAGGAAAAACCTGGAGCTTGACTGGATGTTTCCTCAAGGATAGATGACCTGGCTATCAGCCCCAGCCCCAGCCCTGGCTGTCCCTCCCCAGCCAGCAGGGGTGGAAAGCACAGGGACAGTCCTCACCTCATAGTCCGGGTTTGGGACAGGGGGAGGGCGCTGCATCTTCGGACCTGAAACAGAGGAACAGAGAGGGGAGATCCTTGGGGATTCCTGTCACAAGGGACTTCCAGGATGATCCCAGGGCCAGGCACACCATGGGTCATCTCCCATGGCTTTATTCTGAGCTCCTGAAGATGCGACTGCTGCCAGGAGCTGGAGGGTTGGCTCCAGCACAACAGTGTGTGAAATGTGTTCCTGTGGGCAGGGAGCCTTTGGCACAGCAGCCACTGCCATCCCTGCACAAAGGCAGCCTGGAGAACACGTGGGAAGCAGGAGCATTGTTTGGAAGCTCGTGGAGAGCAGAGGATTCTCTGTCAGGTGCAATGGGGATGAGGGATTCACTGGGTGCTCAGCAGATGTCACGGGGAGCAGGGGTCTGGAATGGCTCTTACCTCGAGGCCGACTGTCCCCACCAGCACTGGCTCGTCCCTTCCTGCCTTTGCTGAAGTAATAGACCAGGATCAGCACCCCCAGGGTGATGAGAAGGTCTGCAGTGATGATCCCTGCCACGGTGAGGGCATCCAGCTCCTCGCAGTTGGCACACACTGCCAGGGGATGAGGGGAGGGGGAGATGCTCAGAGCCAGGGAAAGCCCTGGCCTCACTCACCTGGGTGCTGGCACTGGGCTACAGGCAGGTGGGAAGGGGAAAAGGGCAAACTGAAAGGAAAGGGGAGATTCCTTCTGCCAAAAATGGGCTCTCAGAATCTTACTGCCCACACAGAGCAGGAAGGGGCTTGGCAGCACCACATTTACCCACCCCAGCACTGAAAATGAACTCTCAGCTCCCCAAACCTGCCACTGGAATGTGCAGGCTGAAGGGTCTGCACTCACCTCTGGCATTCAGGTACAGCTTACGCTTCTTACTACCCAAGGAACAGCTCAGGTTGGCAGGAGTGCTGTCATGGTCCTTTATAATGAACTTCCTCTCCTCGGTGTCTCCTTTTCTCCCAGCTGGATCCCACTGGACGCCCTCATCCTCCAAGGGACATGTGATTGTCACCGTGGTGCCAGAAATCTCCACCAGGAATTCCCCTTGGGAAGACAGATCAATGAGAAAGGAAACCAAGGGGAAAACTCAAATATTTATACCTCTTTTTCAGTCAGCTGCAGTTTTTATATTACACTAAACAGTTAAGAATGCTGATCAAATTCACTTACCCTCCTGTCCTTCATCTGCAAAACAGAAAATAAGGTGTGTTAAAAAATCATCTCACAACTGCCTCACTGCTTGGTGTTGTTGGAAATGCCCAACACTGATAATAATTAGGGACCAATTTCTCTAATCAGTAAGAACCCTGTCAATTAAGGAACAGTGAATTTTTCCTATCCTGCAGTATTTGCAAAATTCAAATATTTCTATTTGACTCTTAGTTCATACTTTTGACACATATTTGGGGTTTTTAGCATGCCAAGTATCTCAGGATGATGGTAAGACACACTTACCCTGCTGAGCTGTGGTGCCAACTGCAAAAAAAAGAATAAGAATTATTAAGTAATTGAGCTTCTGCTATCACACACCTTTCCTACTCCCCGGACATCCCTTCTGAACTCAGCTGCTGGAAAGAGATGTTCACAGTCCCACATTCATGCTGAAAGCATTAGAAATATTCTGGTGGTGAGACAGGATGTTGTTCTGAAACTGGAAGCCATTTTTAAAGCAGCCTAACGCAGAATGGAAACTTGAATCATTTTCCGACCCAGCTCAGGAAAAGGGTTGTTATTGAAAGCTGTGCACCCCGAAATTCTGCTTTATTATCATGGAGCAAACACTGCTGGAAAACCCCGGTCAGAACCTCTGTCCTCAGCAAGAGAACCCGCTGGGGAGTGGGACCCTGACGTTGGTTTAACGCTGTGAAACAGTTTAAATGTGTGATTTTTCTGCCTCGTAGGAAACAACTTGCTCCATGGAAGGCTCTGGAGCTGGAGTATTAAAGAAACAGATTTTAGGAGGTGTGAATCAGACCTGTGATTTCCTTTAAAAACATTTGTCTTTTTCCAGAAAGTAAAGTAAGTAAATAATTGTAGATTTGAATTCCACAGACAGCGGACTTGGCAGGAGAGAGAAGGTGACCTGCTGGGTTTTTATTTTAAGTAAAAACAGAACGGGCCACTGATAAACTAGACCTTGGTATTTGCAGCCCATCGGCAGAGTAGCTGCAGTCTTATTGTAACAACTGTTAATGAATCACCCAGCCACTTTATCTCTCCTCATTACTGGTTCTTCAGAGCCTTTACAGGTACTCTGCACTTCATCCTAAACCAGGAGCGTTCCAACTGCTCGCTATTGCAATTGCCACCACACCCTTGGTACCCCACCGAGTCTGCAGTTATTTACCAGGATCACGAAACGCTTGAAGAAAAGTGCAGGGATAAAGGATAAAACCCAACTTTAGAGCACGGAAGCTCTCAGTTCACAGCGCACCGAGCTCCAGCGCTGCAGTTTGGGGACTCACCTGCACACAGCAGGAGCCCCAGGAGGGGCAGGGACCGCTCCAGCCTCATCCTCGTGTTCCTCCTCCTCCTCTTGCTCCTCTCCACCACATCAGACTGGCGTGGCTGTGGCAGGAAAGAACACGGTGGCTTTTCAAGAAAGAGGCCTAGGATTTTTTTTCCCAGAATTGCAAACGAGCCCAGCAGGGCTGGGGCACTCACTGTTTCCAGAGCGGCCAAGGCAGACCCAGACACGTGAAATAAGCCCAGGTCAGGAAGTGCGGAGGTTCAAAATGTCTTCATGGGACGTCACCACCAGCGAGGGGTGGCTGCTCTGCTCTGCACCAGCTCTGCAGGGCTCAGGAGCTGCCCTGGGAGCAGCGGGACACAGAAATGAGCCAGAACCACACTCACCATCAGGACCTTCCCAACAGCTTCTCAGAGTGAGAGTTTGTGAAGTTCCAACTGTGGCAAACGACTCCACGTGGAATCACGGGATGGTTTGTGTTGGAAGGGGCCTTAAAGATCATCCCATTCCACCCCTGCCATGGGCAGGGGCACCTTCCACCATCCCAGGGTGCCCCAAGCCCTGTCCAACCTGGCCCTGGACACTGTCAGGGATGGGGCCAAGCTGCTCTGGGCACCCTGTGCCAGGGCCTCACCTCCCTCAAAGGGAGGAATTCCTTCCCTATATCCCATCTCACCCTGCCCTCTGCCAGTTTCATACCATTCCCCCATGTCCTGTTCTACAGTTTCTCATCAAGAGTCCCTCTCCAGCTTCCCTGCAGGTCCCCTTCAGGCACTGAAAGTTTGGAATAAAGGAACCAGAAGCACCACACGAAGCTCAGCACACGGAGCCCCTGCACGGGCAGAGAAGGAGCCTGGGTGTGCCAAGCTGGGACATTGTTCCCTGCCCAGCCCCTGCACTCAGCCCCCTCTCCAGGGGCCTACCCAGAGGCATCCCAGTGATGTCATGAAGATTTTTTTGCCTTTTCTTTTATACCCCTTTCATGCCTTTTTGCAGCTTCTGTTCCTGGTACTTTTGCCTACATTCTTGGACTTGTTTGTCAAACTTAAGAGACTCAACATTTTAGAAGCTTTGTAAGTAGAGGCCAATGTGCCCCAGAGCCCAAGGTGCTCTCCAGAACACATTCTGTAAACTGAGATAGAACCATCCAGGGGAAGGTTCCTTGGGGAGGGGGCTCACTCGAACCTCTCATTGGGGAATTTTTGATAGATCTGCTAATTAGTAACACCTATAACGTTACACCAGATCTTTTGGGGTGTGCATTGCCGGGTGCATTTCGGTGCATTCCACCTGGACATGTGCACCTAAAGATACCTAAAATAAACACCAAGCTAAAATCACTTTTCCCCCTTCTAACCATGTTTGACTCTTGATTTTAACACCAGGAAAAAGCATCACCAGCGGCATTTTTAGGAGGTTCTCCCGCCCGGGCGCTCCCGCGAGGAAGTGGCCTGGCCCCACTAGAGGGGGCTCCTGGCCCGGCCAGCGCCGCACGCAGGGGACGGTCCCAAGCTCGGGGCAGGCACGGACCCGCCGTGGCACCGGGGCATTCCCGGCCGTGCCGCCCGCAGGGATGCTGGCACGGACAAAGGGAATGTTGTTGTGCCCCCTTTCCTTTATTGGGGTGCTGCCTGTGGCCGTCAGAGCTTTCTTTTCCTTATTTATGTCTCCAAATGGAACATCGGGGAATTTAGGTTGTTGGTGAGTGTGCCAGGGATGTGGTTTTCTCTTAAAGGTTGGAGTCCACATGTTTTGAAAGAAGATGGGGATTAGCAAAAGTCTGCAGGCAAAGGTGGGGACAGCGGCTGTTGCCAGCCCTGTGCAGAAACAGGATTAGGAAGTGGCAGCAGATCAGCTGCTCAGCGCTGCCTTGCAGGTACTTTAAACACAGCCTGAACAAAGGCCCAGACTGATAAATATTCGCGGTGGCAAGGAAAGAAAGGAAGGTGATGTTTTGGAATAGTAACTGAGTGGAAATCTGGGAAGGTGCAGTGATGAAGGGGCTGACACAGGCCCAAATTATTCTCAGGGAAATAGAGATCTTTGGTGTCTCAGAGCTGTTAGTGGGGATGTGGTAGCAGAGACAGGATTCCCTGTTCTGGGGACAATCCAGAGAGCTGATGGCCTCGTTGATGTTTTTCCGTTGCCAAATCCCTGAAGGGAGTCCCTCCAAACACCCAGAGGTTTGGGCACCATCCCCAACCCTGCCTGGGCACCCTCACAAAGGAAATCAGCACCAGCCACAACTGACACCGATAACCTGGGATGGCTTCTTGGAACGGGACTGTGACCCAGACACAAAGAGCCAGTGATTTACGGCCCTCGAATGCAAACTTCTCATTTTCCCAACACATAGGCTCAGATTGGTTTCACTCTCTCACAACTGCCACGTGCCTCCAGCAGAATATTTCGTGTTGTACGGAATTTCTCCTTTGTGGAGCACCGCAGGGTTTCCCCAGCTGTGCCTGGAATGCGGCCAGACTGACCCATTTTCCACCTGGCTTTTCCAAGGGCACCAGGCTCCCAATCGCCAAGGAATGTTCAGATTATTTTAGGGTAGGTATCTGTGGTTTGGTGGGACGTTTCCATCCTCTGGATGAGTGCTCGCACTGCGGCCACGGACTGGCAGTTTTGGGCTGCTCTTTTGGGGATTGTTTGCAGGTTTTTTTGACGAACAAATGGCCCTCGTTCCTTCGAGCCACCTATGAACACCTCCAGGCAATTTTTCTTTTACCTCCCACGAGAGGGGAGTGGTTTCAGGAGGCCGCTGGGAGGAGGAATGATTGCAACACAAAAGAGCAGGGGAATATGGGAGGGAGAAGAAATTAATCTTACCTTGGGAATCTCGCTGATTTACGGGCAGAAGCGAGCGGGGCTGGGCAGAAGCGAGCGGGGCTGGGCACACCTCGGCAGGGAGAGCTCACCTGTCCTCGCAGGCCGAGCTGAGGGCAAGGAATCTGCTCTGTTGTGCTGGGAAGACTTTGAGAAACTCATCTTCCACCCGGTCACCAAGAACCCGAAGCGGATTTGTCTTTGCAGCCCCGGATTTGTCTGCCCGATGCGCGGCCGCACCTGGCTGGGCGCTGCGCTCGTCCTTGGGGCGCAGCTCCGAGGTAAGGAAACCCGTCCCTGGCCGGCCGTGCTGCCGTCCTCACCTCCCTCTTCTGATCCCTTAAGTTATCCCTAAGGCAGAGGCTTTGCCCCCGTCCCTGCTGCGATTCTGTCTGTGAGGGGTTCGCTGGAAGCGGCACGAAGCGGTTGAGTTTCTTCCCCGACAGGTTCAGGCGTATTCCAGCGGAAGAACACCGATCTCCTTCACTGATCTCCTCCTCAGCTCGGGTTTCAACGTCTTTTTCTCTCCTGCCAGGAATCAGGAATCTGAACTTTACTCCCAGCCTTTTTTCTTTTCTTTTTTTTTTTTTCCTTGCTACCTTTGTTCCTAAACAATCAGGGATTGTCCAGGAGCCCCGGGTTCAGATCCTTTTATACAGCAAAGGTTCCAGACTGACACGAAACTCACTTGAATTTTCAGTGGTTTGTGTCCAAACACCTGGATTTTAAGAATAACACATCCTCCTTTCCTAAATGCATCAGCACGTGGATGTAACCTGCCTTGAGAAAAAGTATTTTACACTTAGCTCTTTTCAAGGAGTTTAAAATGCAAAGATTTGGCACCGAATCTTTGTATGAGCAACGTGATCTCTGCCAATGAAGTTTCCCACGTGTGAATACCTTCGGTGTTTCGGCATTCCAAATATTTTTCCCTTGGAGATAAGGAATTATTTGGAAGGAAGTATTTATTCATAAATTACTTCCAAATACATCTTTATTATGAAGTTATGTTTTACAACCCTAGATAAGCTTTTTTTTTTTGCTTGAATCACACTGGGGTGAGTTAACTTCCTAAGGTGACAGGATAGTGATATTTTCTTTTTCCTTCACTAGCAAACCATTAATTTTTCTTATTTTTCATTTTCCTCCTTCTTTTCCTGCTGGTTATCCCTCTTCCAGGGGAATATCAAGTGAGTGATGCTCACTTGTTTTTAAAGCAGCAGCTGTGGTGGTTGTGGGGATGTTTTTTGGACAAACAAATCCACATTTACCTTGAGGATTTCCTGTAGAATTCCTCAGCCTGACTGAATTTACCTGCGGCTGCCCAGCTGGGCCATAAACCCTCTAAAACTGGCTCTGGATGTATCAGAGCAGTTTCACTGGTGTGCATTAGGCTGAGTATAAAGTGTATAAAGGGAAGTTCAAGCATAGGAAATAGCATTAATTGAGGAGTTTTCAGTCCAGTTTGAAAGGGTTTTTGTGAATCAATCTGCAGAGCCACCCCCCTTGGAATGTGCCTGATACACTCGGGTTATTCATTGCCAGCGCATATAAGGCTCCCAAAGAACTGAAGCTGATAAGGAGCAGTGATGAGCTCACTCCAGACAGCGATTTCCCCCCTCTGAGCCCTCTGTTTGCCCTGCAGCGCTGTGGCTGGCGGCAGCAGTGGAAGTTCACACTGCCGGGGAGGTGGTTGCCGTGAATGGGACCAACCAGCGGCTGAAATGCACCTTTTCCAGCAGCAGCCCCGTGAGCGATCAGCTGTTAGTGAGCTGGAACTTCCAGCCCGAGGACCTGAGCTCCCACGAACCGGTGAGTGAGATCTTTGTGCTCCCTTTCAGGGGTTCACCCTTGCCCCAACACCCAGCCCTGGGTGAGCAGGGAGTGGGTGTGGACTCACAAGTACATTTGGGCCTTTGTCACTTGCTGTGATTAATCCGAGTTCTGTTTATAGACCCTGCCTAAAAAACACTCTCATGTTTCATTTTGGGTGATCAGGGTCAAAATATTTGTGGCTTGATGAAGCTGGACCTGTTGCCACCACAGCTGAGCCCTGTCTTAGGTGACATCCTGCACCTGATGCGACTTCAGTGATCTGGCCCTTCCAACCCAGGCCATTCAATGTTTCTGTGATTTTTGTAGGTATTTCGCTACCTGAAGGAGCCCTACAAGCCCCCCTCTGGAAGGTTTAAAGAGCGAGTCACCTGGGATGGGAACATCGAGCGTAACGATGTGTCCATCATCATCTGGAACCTGCAGCCCACTGACAACGGGACCTTCACCTGCCAGGTGACAAACCGGCCAGATGTCTATGGCACCATCGGGGAGGTGCGACTCCGGGTTGTGCAGAAAGGTGAGAGGCCAAGAAACCCCCCCAAGGCCGTGTGGATTTAACCAGAGTGGCCTTCCTCCACAGCCAGGAAAATTATGGGAGAAAAGGGGTTGAACTTGGAAGCGTGAGGGGAAAAAGGAGGAGTCTGAGGAAAGGTTTTATTCACAGATACAGGATCAGCCTTGTTCCTCCTGTGTGTCCCTCTGGTTCACTCCTCTGTCTCTCCCCACGCAGTGAATTTCTCAGAAATCCATTTCCTGGCCGTGGCCATCGGATCTGCCTCTGTCCTGATGATCATCACGGTGACAGTTGTGATTATCTGTCAGCAGCGTCGCAGGAAAGCGCGAGACAAGAGGATCGAGGGGGCAGACACTGAGCTGTAAGGACAGGGGAGGGAGGGAGGGAGGGAGAGGCTCCTGTCAGGTTTATCTCCACGGCCTTTCTGAATTATTGGCGTGGACCCTGCACGGAGCATCTACAATGCAAAACTGCCAACCCAATTAGCGATAATTGGCTGCGTGCAGGCAGAACAGAGCCCCAGGATGGACAAGCTCTGGAGTCCTCATTTGGCTCTTGCCCCTCTCAGTGGCTCCTCACTCAGACAAGGAGCCAGCTGCTGTGCTGGTGGCTGGCAGGTGACCACCCTGTCCCCTGAGCTGTGGTCACCACACGTGTGGCACACTCACTGTCTCACCTTAGGTGTGCTGTGTGTGACTCAGGACACCCTGCTGCTCAGCATGACAATGATTTGAGCTTTTTTTTTTTCCCCCTTCTTTTCCCCCCTTTTTACAACAGTAAAGAAAAGGAGAGTCTGAAGATGAGGGAAGAAAAGGAACCCATTCCGTTGGAAGACTAAAGGTCTCTGCTGGGGCACACAATGCAGGTACCCATCCAAACCTTCTCTAATTAACGTCTCAGTGTTCCTGTGGGCTTTCCAGGACAGATTCCCTTGGGTATTTTCCTGCTATTCACAGTCAGAACTGAGGCCACAGTCACGTTTTGCTGTTGAGGATCCTTCAGAGACAGCTGAGCAATCCCTGAGCCATCACAGCCTCGTAAATGTGCAGGAGATTTCTCCGCCCTGGTGTTGGGGAGCATTTGTAGGAAAGCCATTGTTGCTGCTTTCCATGGCATTCCTGCTTTGTGGATGAAGAGGAATGAATTACTTCCCCTTTGTCAGTTTTGAATCTGCTTTTTGATTACTTTAACCTTTATTGTTTTAAAATTGCTACAGGAAGACTGGAACTGGTTCCATATTCTCTTGCTTTGCTTAAACGTGTCAGCATAAATTTTACCCACAGTTTCTGAGGTCAGCAGTTGCCTCTATTATTTTGGTTTTTGACAATAACCCTGAGTAATGGATGTTTGTTTTTCTTATAATCTTTCTTCTCAGGTACTTCCAAAGCAGCTGGTGAAAGCTTGTAATTTGGGGTGTTAGAACAAAGCTGAATTACAGACACCCCACGCTGCCCCTGTGGTACCTCTGCTCAACCTGAAAGTCTTGCATGGAAAGAGGGTGACTTTACATGAGCTGTGAATCCCCTCCAGTGAAGCAAAGCAGGAGGAACTTGTCCCATGAACAAAGAACTTTCCTTCATCTTCTGTCCTTTGGAATGTGAGCAAGGCTTCTCTGGAAGAGGAAAGTGCCAAGACAGCAGACTGAATGGAGGGCTGGGAGGTGTTGGAGCAGATGCACTCTTGCACCTTAGAAGAACCACAACGTGCCTTTGTGTTGCCCTGTTTTTATTCCCTGAGAATCCTCCCTGACATCCTGAAAAGGAAGACTGAGCAGTGAGGGCTCAGCTGGTCCAACAAATGTACTTGGGATCCCTTTTCTACGTTGGATGGACAGTGTTAGAGCTGGGCAATGTGTGCTGTTTGTCATTAGGGACAACGTTCACCAGCTGGGGTGGTTTTCACATCCATCTCTTGCAGCTTTGGGAGACTCTGGGGGCTGAGGAGAGTTTTCTGCCTGGATTCAGCAGCTCTCCTCCTGTTCCCATTGCCGTGCTCACTATCCCAGTTCTCCCCTCTGTTCCCCTTAGTTCCAGCCCCCAAAACTGGAACCCACTGAGCTATAACAGCATCTAACCAGCCCCAAATCAATCCCGTTACAGTATTTACCCAGCCCCAAATCAGAGCCTCGATCAGTTTGTTTGTAGAGCGTCTTTATGGCTTTACAGCTTGTGCCAGCCACATTCCCTGGCTGTTCCTGGCTGTTTGTTTTCATTTTTTCTCACTTGTGTTGTAAATAAAGGCACCTTGCTGAGAGCTGTGCTGGTGTGGAGGGGGGCTGTGACCTGGGAGTCCCTGACACCTCAGATGAGCAGATTTTGCACTGTTTGTCCCCAAAATTGGATTTGTTACCTGGTGTGCAACAAACCAATAGTGAAATACTTCAGGGATACATTGATTATTGATTCCCGAGGAGCCCAGGCGTGGGTGCTCAGTGGTGTCCCACAAATCCAGCACCCCACAGCAGACTTTTCATACTGTTCTGTGTACACAGAAATTCAGAGTTAGTACTTTCTGAGTACAGCCTCTCTCTCACAATGGGTTATTAATTCCCATACAAGTTATGTCACCCTAGCCAACTTCTACCCCTGCTCAGGGGAAGGGTCTTCACCTGGCCAGGGTCTTTCCAACCTGTAGGTGTGATTTTTATTACTGTAACCAAGATAGTTCAGCTCCAGGATACATAAACCTTGGGTGTTTTGCCCAGTTAGCCATGTACACATAGACACACATCAACATCTTGATTTAATACATCCTCAAAACTTGGCAGTTCCAGGATGTCCTTGGCTAAGGGATGCAGCTGCTCCCTTTTTTTGCTGATTGCGCTTGACAAAGATCTCACGACGAGGAACATCCTGACTTGAGATACCCTGACACATTCCTTGTTTTGCGGCAGCACCCAAAAAAAAAAAAAAAAAAAAAGAAAAAAAAAGAAAAAAAAAGAAAACAAAAGCCCCGTGAGCGGTGCCGGGAGGCGCTCGGGGATTTGGGGACAACCGCGGTGGCCACGCCGACCCCTCCGCCGGCCCCGGCCCGGCCGTCCCGGGCGGCCCCAGCGCCGCGGCCATTTCGGGGCTGCCCCGCCCTCACCTGCGCCAGGTGAGCGCCATGTTCGGGGCTGAGCCCGGCCGGGATGCGGCGGGGACCGGCGGCCGCCTCCTCCTCCTCCTCCTGCCGCGGGGGGCTCTGCTGCTGCTCGGTAACGGGGGTCGGGATGGGGCGGGACGGACGGGACGGGAGCGGCGCTGCCCGCGCTGCTCGGGGGTCCCGCCTGGGAGCCGGGCCGGGAGCGCTCGGGCTGCGGCTCCGGGTGGTCCCGGGGAGGCGGTGGGCGCTTGGGAGGAGGTGGGAAGCTCGGGAAGGGCCGTCCGGGAGCGGTGGGAGGCTCGGAGGTCTCCCCGGGGCGGTGGGAGGCTCGGGAAGGGCCGGAGCATCGCGGCGGCTGAACGGGACAGAAGAGGCTGCACACGCTGGAAAGGAGAAGTGAGAGCCCCTGGGGCTGTGGGGAGACCTTTGGTCCGGTGCGTGTGAAATTCAGGCGTTGTAGCAAGAAACACAGAGCAGAATTGCTTTAAAGTACCGAAAGCTGGGGCTTTGCAACTCGTCAGAGACGCAGCTGATTCCATTTCTCGGCTCTTTGTCTCCACATCTGAACAGCTGTGGTGGTACTTCCCAGGTACTTTATTCGGAGTCCGTTCCAGTCCCACAGAGAATAGGTCAGGGAAGTTTTCTGCTTTCCTTCAAATTTCAGTGTGGCGGAGGGAGTCCCTGCTGTGCTTTAGTCTTTGAATTTTGGTTGACCCGCACACGTGTCGGTACTTTTTGGGGCAATTTTGTACCTCACAAGTAACAAGAAATTAATCCCTGCCTTTTGTGCCTGTTCTATCAGGTGTCTGCAATGTTCTTTCCCTGGAAATTAAAGCCAGTCCTAAAGTCCGAGCTTTTGTGGGTGAGCAAGTGCTGCTGAAATGCTCCTTCAAATCCAGCTCCCCCATCACGGAGAGCCTGCTGGTGGACTGGACCTACCGTCCCCTCGCCGGGGGCCCGATGGAGACCGTAGGTGGAACAGGGCCAGGCCTCTGGGCATGCTGAAAATCTGAATTTTCTGTTTGCTTTGCTGGGGCTGCTGCCTCACTTGGTGGTTTATGAGTCTCGTTGTTGCTTTCTTTCCCCTCTAAAATTCTTTTGGTGTTCTCCAGGTGAAAAAGTGTTCTGTGTAAAGACAAAATAGAATAATAATGATAAAGTAGATAGATTTGTGAGTTTGCCACAAGTGCTGCATTGTGCGCTGCACAGAATGACTGTAAAGGTTTGATTGATAGCTTTATTTCTCTTATATAGGAAATATTCTTCCTGACTTCTTAGTGTGTCATTATTCCTTTATTTTTGCAATGCACAATTCCTTTATTTTTACAGTGCAACAAGCAGTTCTCTCTGCTCTCCTGGGTGAGTGTTTTATTGCCACAATCATTGCCTTTCCCTCCTTGCAGATTTTTCATTATCAGTCTGTTCCACACCCCACAACAGCGGGGAAGTTCAAAGACAGGATATCCTGGGTTGGGAATGTTGCTAATGGTGATGCTTCCATCGTTATCCAAAGCCCAGTGCTCAGTGACAACGGGACGTTCATCTGCAGTGTGAAGAACCCTCCGGACGTTTATCACAACATTCCCCAGACAATGCTGGTGGTTACAGAGCGAGGTAAGGCTCCCTGCCCAGAATTTGGCCTCCTCTGTGTGCTGGAGTTGCTTTGTGGGATCTTGGAACCCCGAGCATCACGTGGGAAATGCTCCCCGGAGTTCCTCGCTGGAGTTTCAGCAGGGGTTGGCTCAGCCCCGCTCTCTGAGCTCAGTGCTTTGAGAACTACTGCACTGATTTGGGGCTGGAAGGGACAGGGGAAGCTGTGGTGATAACAGGAATCAAAAGTGTCTCTTTGTTCAGAAGTTTCAGCCTCCGCAAATTGTGGCAGAACAAGTTAAACATTGAGAAAGCGCTGGCCTAAAAATAATCTCCACATCACAAACGCTGATTGTCAGTAATAATTTCCTCATCTGCCCTGCGTGCCAGCCCTGCCCCAAATTCCCAGCTCAGCCCTGCTGATAGAACTGTGTCGTGCCCTGCCTTCCTCTGCAGCTCCTGCAGCTGAGGCACCAGGCTGGGATGGGTGTGGGGTCGGGAGCCCTGGAGCTGTGGGGTCGGGAGCCCTGGAGCTGTGGGGTCGGGAGCCCTGGAGCTGTGGGGAGAGGAGCCCTGGAGCTGTGGGGACAGGAGCCCTGCAGATATGGGGTCAGGAGCCCTGCAGCTGTGGGGACAGGAGCCCTGGAGCTGTGGGGTCGGGAGCCCTGGAGCTGTGGGGTCGGGAGCCCTGGAGCTGTGGGGACAGGAGCCCTGGAGCTGTGGGGACAGGAGCCCTGGAGCTGTGGGGTCGGGAGCCCTGGAGCTGTGGGGTCGGGAGCCCTGCAGATATGGGGTCGGGAGCCCTGGAGCTGTGGGGACAGGAGCCCTGCAGATATGGGGTCAGGAGCCCTGGAGCTGTGGGGTCAGGAGCCCTGCAGCTGTGGGGACAGAAGCCCTGCACATATGGGGTCGGGAGCCCTGCACATATGGGGACAGGAGCCCTGCAGCTGTGGGGACAGGTTGTTTCCAGTCTGCCAGCCCTGTGTTCCATGGGAAAGGGCCACCAAGCTGTGCTCTGGGCGAGCTTTTGTGCCAGAGGCTCAGCCAAGCTGTGTCTCACTGTGTTTCAGGCCTGGCCTTCCAGCTGACCTCAGCAGCTCTGCTCTCCATCCTGGTGTTTCTCCCTTCCATCCTTGTGGTCATTCTGCTGCTGGTGAGGATGGGGAGGAAATTCCGGGTGATGAAGGAGAAAGGAAAATGTGGCTACAAGAAATCCTCCATCGAAGTGTCTGATGAGTAAGTCCTGGCTGCAGGCTGGAGCCTGCATTTCCACTTCAGCGTGTTGGCACAGGCACGAGGGATGATTTCCCCACTGTCCTTCAGCACAAACTGCAGTTCAGTCACTGGTATCTGCCTCTCACCCAGCAGTGGGAAAGCTTTGGGAAATCCCTGTGCTGGAGCACAAACCCAGTGCTGCACATCCCCTTTTTCCTGTCATTCACGTGAGGAATGCCATGGAACTGGAGCACTTTAGGGTCAGACACTATTTCACTTCTGTAATGAGGTTTATTTTAGCCTGAGTCAGCAGGATGTTTTGCATGTGTGAGCTTTGTGTGTTGCATTTTGCGGTGAAGTCCCTGTAACAACAAAATGAACCCAATAATGCTACCTGTGGTGGCCTGAGCAGAGAGGCCAGGTACTGAAAGAGCCTTGGAGACTTGAATTCCCTTCTGCTCAGTTCCTTGCAGAATGATTTTTTTCACTGCAGTCTTTCAATCTTTTGATTGGTGGTATAAGGGTTGCCAGCCAAAAAGCAACTTCTGTTTTAATCTTTGTGGCACTTAAGTGAAATATCTTCCTTCAAAAGGAGGCACCTGGCAGCTTTCAGTCCTTTTGGCTTTGCTGTGTGGAGTCAAAGGCTTTTCCTCACAATGAAAGGCCTTCAGTTCCATGTGGTATAACCAGAATTCACAGTCCAGAGGAGATACTGGAATGTCTGGGGGGCAAAAGTCCAGCCTGATACTGTGCTTTTCCTGCAGGCCTGAGCACACAGACACAGCTGGCTGCGGGGGAAAACTCAGGGAGTGGTGCCTGAAATGTGTGGTAAGTGAAAGTTGGTGTTTTCACAGAGGTTTTGCCAACTTGAGTGCTCAAAGAAGGTGCTAAGAGCAGCAGGTAGAGTGTCATAACATCTCTGGGTGTCCAAGGTGTGTCCCAAATGGCTCCTGGGAGCTTCCCAGCTCTAGGGACTGAGAACTGCTGGTTGAACTGGTGGGGAAGCTGTCATGAGATCCATCAAACTGATTTTTCTTTTGACTTGATTGGAATCAAAGCTGTCATTTTTGGAAGAAAAATCAAGGCTGAAGTTCCAGCTGCTGTGAGGATTTTTAGGGGCTCTCCGTGAGCAGTTTGGGGTTGGCTGCAATGGGGAAGGCAGGCAGTGACCCCTCAGCCCTCTGGGTTTCTGCAGAGGTGGTGGAGATCTTCCTCCTTTCACCTCATTTTCATCACGACAGAACATTGCTCAACCCTTGTGGTTTGTTTGTTTGTTTCTGCTTTCTGCTTGTTGTGCTCTCTGAAGTGGTGGTTGCCTTCTAATTCTTCTCCTTCCCTGTTAATCAGGCTCTTCGTGCTCCAGCTCCTGAGTGTCTTTGCCATCTGCTGCCCTTGTTTTGTGTGAGTCCCTGGAATCAGCAGCCACAAGCGTGGCACATTCCAGAGTAATGCCTGCTTTGAGAGGGCTTTCATTCTTCCACCGAGTCCTACAGAGCACATTTACCTCAGGGGCACCTTTGAATCTCCTGAACACACTCAGGATGTGTGTTAAGGAGCATTTAAATATGTGTTGCTTGATTCACTCTTCTAATTCCAGTGATTTAAAATGTCCTAAATGCCCAAGCCTTCAGACAGGCGTGTGCTGATGGTTTCTATTAGATCTGGGATGAAAAACAGGCAATTATGTAAGCTGAACATAAAATATTTACAGTTCTGCATTAGACACAGCAGGTACAGAGCTGCAGTGTTGGAACGTGGGTCTGGAGAGGTGGAAGCAGGAAATGCTTCGTGCCAAAGGAGGAGTTGCCTTGGGAGGTGGAAAGGCTGTTCCAGGTGACATTCTGGGACTCAGGGAAGCACCTGATGGGAAAGGAGGGAGCCCCAGTTTGGAAATGCTGTCAGGAAGTGGGAGATCTTAAAATTTGAAAAATGTCCTCTCATCCTTTGGGAGGAGTCAAATTGGAGCGATAAAATCCTGCTGCTTTTATGGAGTGTATTTTTTCAGGTTTGATTCTTTGCTGTCTGATACTGAAATATTTACCTGATGAGGTCTCTGGGAATGCTGCCTCACTCTAATGATTCTGCATTTTTGAGGTGTCTCTAATGTGCTTTTTCATGCTTTGTATGTGACCAAGCCATTAAAATTGCAAAGCCAATGGAAAAATCTCTTTAGGCTCCAAAAGTCTGGGGTGTCAGTGAGATTTCCCTTGTAGAGCTGAGGTGTTTGGGTGAGTTTGCAGCTCAGAGCTGCTTGTGGGGACACCATCAGATGAGTGCTGTGGTTAGAGCAACCATGGGCTTCTAAAAGTGGGTGTCTGTCAGGGCTGAAGAGCAATAATTTGTGCTGCTCAGGACTGTCTCTGCAGGGTTGTGCTGCACTTTCTGGTTCTTCTTTAGCTGCTGCTTCTCTTGAAACACATTTCACCTGTGAGTTATGCTGTGGTGATTGTGTCAGGGAGAGGTCAAACAGATTTTGTGCTTCTATATATGCATATATCTATATATGTCTATATTTATATTTATACCGGTGTTTTTGCAAGTCCTC
Source organism: Lanius collurio (assembly GCA_020086605.1). NCBI lineage: Eukaryota > Metazoa > Chordata > Aves > Passeriformes > Laniidae > Lanius > Lanius collurio. The sequence continues at coordinate 3,023,217 of JACBWW010000043.1, read as the reverse complement.
AGGCTTGTTCAAGCACAGCAGCGTTTCTGGGAAGGGTTTAGGCTCTTGCCAGCAGCCCAGCCAGGCTCAGCATTTGGCTAAACTCATGACTTCATTCATGTCTTCACACATAGTCCCAGTTTTTCTCTTCATGTTCCCCGTTTAGGACACGGATGAGGAAGATCCATACTGATGGAAGACTGAAGCTGTGGGAAAAATGCTAAAATTACAGCACTGAAAACTGTGGTTAGATCCTTCCAGAGGCTGCTGGATAACCAGTGAGGGTTGAAGAACACGCTCTGCTCTCTGTGGATTGGCAGAATAATGCTGATGGGATAACTCACTTCTATTTAAGCACAAAATAATGATTTTTAAAAAAATATTTCTCATATATTAGGGAAAATAAAATCTCTTGCCCACAGATCTGTGGGGCCTACAGAAGCCTCAGTGCCTACAGTGCTGGTGTGCCTTGGTTTACCTGCAAATTGGTTTTGTTTATTAGTTTGATTTTTTTGGTGACATTCCTCCTTTCCTGAGCCCTGGAAACCCAACTTCTTGAAGTAAAGGCTGCTCCAGCTCTCTGGCTGCCCACCTTTGGGCCCTGACAAGGTTTGTTCCCAGTTTTTTTTGGAACATACTGACTCAAACCAGTTTGATGACATGGTATCTGGCATCCTCTATCTTGGAGTGAAGAGAACCTACTGCATTTGAAGTATTTTTTGGTTTATTCAGCTGCATCACTGGGTACCTCTCCTTCTACTTGTAGAAGTGAAGCACAGTTCATAGAAAGCTAATTTTTTTTTTCTTTTTTAAAATCAGAAATGCCAATGGGGACTCTGTTTCTGGGGACACACAACCCCATCTACCTCAGCCATGGACTCAAGCACTGCACATAGGAATGTTCTGTTTGCAGTAGTTGTTTTCTTCCTCCTTTCTTCTAGGACCTCTTTTATGGAAATAGTTAATTGTGCAGCATTACTTCCCCTCGAGGAAGGGCATTTCCTCTTTCACCAGCCTTGTCCAACAATGAATGGCAGAGAGCAGAGGAATTCACTCACTCAATCCCTAAAAAGCTGCTTTATTTCTGTATCAGTCAAATATTCTCCTTTTACAGATGTGCTACAGGTTTACTCTTGATTTTGTTGTGCAATTACCAATAAATTGCATTATTTCTTTCTGGGCTGTGGGTCTCTTTATCTGGCTAAATACAGTTGAACTCGTAAAACTGCCATCCTGAGGTGTAAAAATTGTCATGTGATGATGGATAAAGGTTTTTAGGGAGCAGATTTAACCCCAAAGGGGACAGGTACCAGGTCCCCCTGCAGCAGCTCTGGGCTGGCTGCAGGTTTCAGGTGTGGTGAAGCTCTCACTGAGAAGTAGGTCAGCTGTAGATCTGTGCCTCCAGATAAAGAAATTCATTTTTCTCCTGTGTGCTATAAAGCAATATTTAAAATGTCTGTGCTCCCTGGTGACACAACACTTCTGTCAGCCAAAACACTCCTGGGAAAGGCTTTTGGGGGTATTATGCAGCCTGTGGGAAGTGGCTTTGCTGTTCCCCTCTCAGCACTCACACACCACACGACTTCCTGTGGAAACCAAAGCTTCTTTTTTGCTGCAAAATGTTGGATTTCAGCTCTGCCTCCTTGGCCCATGAGCGTGCTGGATCCTGGGCCAATCTTCCTGGTGCAAAGCTGAGCTGCTGCCTTGGAGCTGTGAGTGGGGCTGAGCTTTTTCTTCCTCTGCTGCCTGTATGGAAATTTCTGGGTGCACCATGGAACCCACAGATACTGGAATGGAGAACAAGGAGATACTGGAATGGAGAACAAAGAGACACTGGAATGGAGAACAGGAGCTGCTCTGGTGTCTCAAGGAAAGAGGAAGGGTGAAAATGGCCTTTCAAAGGCGCCAGGGGGGAAGCAGTGATGAAAATCAGTGGTCAGTGTGTGTTTGAGAAGGAAGCAGCTGCCCAGGCTGTGCCAGGCAGGCCCAGGGGCCCTTCAGCCCCCTGAGGGGTCTGGCAGCACCAGGAGGAAGGCACAGCCCCATCACTCAGTGTGGTGCTGCCTCACTGGGACAAGACCCAGTGTGCAGCAGTGCCAGTTCTCCAACCAGCTGTGAGCCCCAAAAAACAAAGCAGGAGGGAGCCCAGGCTGTGTGCCAGCCATCTCTGTGTCCTGCACTGGTCATCACGACTGGTCAGGCCGGTCTGCCACGCTGAGCCACAGCTCGTGCCTGTGAGGTGCCTCCTGGAGCTGCCCCAGATGCACCTGCAGGTGGGTTCCCCTCTCGCTGCACATCCCCATTTGTTGTTCTGCTTTCTCTTGCGTGTGAAAGCGACCACCAGACGACTCAACCTGAGAGAAGGAACTGCCAAGAAAGGCCTTGCCTATGCAACCTCACCATGATTTAGCAACTGATTCAGCCCCTCTGAATCAGTCGCTGAAGAACCCTTCATGCAAGACAAGCTGACTTCTCCAGGCCACACTAGGTGAGTGTTTTTTGCTGTAATATTTATTTCTGGATGCTTTTTCATTTGTTTTTCCTGGGAAGAGAACCAGGGGAGCAGAAGTGCTGGTGACTCAGATGCCATGTGCACAGGCAGGGAAATGTGAAGGCCACGCAGTGTCCGTGCCGTTTTCCCCCCATCTGTTTGGGAGAGGCGATTTGGATGTGTCAGCACTGGCACACACAGCACAGCTGGTGAGTGGGTGCTGGCTCCAGCTGGTGCCTCCCAGCACCCTCTCACTGCTGTGGGGCACAGGGGGACACCCTGCAAAATGTGTCCCCAGCCAGGACCTGGAATCCTTCTCAAAAACAGGGCAGTAAATCCAGCAAGGACTTGGTGGCAAATAAAGCCCAGAGCCCCAGCAGCTGGGCTGCAGGGACTTTTTGGAGCTCCTGGGTATACAAACCTCAGCTTTCTGCAGCTGAGGGCTGTTTGTGGAGCTGGCTGCTATTTTGGCTGCTGCACAGGGGTGCTCCTGGGAGGGTGCAGCTCTGCAGTTTTTGGCAGTGTCTCTGGGCAAGCAGGATGCTGTGCCTGCTGCCCTGAGCTGTGCTGGCCCAGCTGAGGGCCCTGGGGCTGGGCAGGAGCTGTGTTTGTAGGTCGAGTGTGCACCAGCACGGGCTGTGCAGCAAAGTGTGTCAGGGCAGAGCTGCACAGAGCACAGCCAACCATGCAAAAACCCAACCCCAGAGGGCTCCTGTGCTTTCAGAGGCAGATGGGAGAGGATTCCAGAAGGGTTGCTGCCACTTGTCAGGATATTTTGTTTGTGGAAAGGGCAGGGTGATAAAGGTACAAAGCTGTAGTGAGTTTCTCAGCCTAGAACTGATCCAGGGGTCCCAAGCTGCTGGTTCCAGGCCTGGAATTCCTGACTGAGGCTGACCTGGAGATCCTCTCGCTTGCATGATGGAGCAAAAAAGAGAAGCCACCAAGACAGGAGAGATGATTCAGCTCTTGTCTTTCTAATTATATTTTGTTTCTGCAGTATTGGAAAATATGTGCTGGTAATGATGGCCTCAATTCCAGCTTCATGTGGGGTGGGAGAGCTGCTCTCAGTAACTTTTTACCCTTAAATAAGTTTGGCCACAGCTGAGGTTCATGGATCAGGGACAGGGCAGCAGGGTGCTGCCTCTTGCCTTCCTTTGGACACTGGCTGGCACATTCCTAGTGCTGACAGCCAGTCCTTCCCTGGGCTGCAGGAGAAATCTGTGATGTGCAGGAAGGAGATGTCAGCTTTGTTCTGAGAGATGTGGAGCAGGTCAAGCTGAATCCAGGGACCAAATGTGGCACTGCTCCAGCAGAACCTCTCACCGTGTGCAGCACCCAGGGGCAAGGATTTAGTTCTGGAGTAGGCGGTCTGTGTTTCTCTGATTCTGTCGTGTTAAAACCATCTGACTGCTTTGGGAGCAGAGTCAACACCTGTGAACATCTCAGCTTAGATGTCAGAGGCTCGACCCCCAAACCACCGGAAAGATTCGTGACTTAGGGGAAAACATGAAGGGGTTTAGGCCAAGCCCTCTCCCCCACGCTCACTCTTCCTTTCCAGGCTCAGCGCGGTCTCACAAACCAGAGCCCTGCTCCCTGCCCCCTGTGCTGTGCTTTCAGCCTCCCAACCTCAGAGGCTGCACATCAGTCTTCCTCTGACCTTGACCTGGTTGCCAGTCCTTGGTATCCTGCTCCAGGGGACACTGGAGCCCGTGTCACCTCTGCTGTTCTTTTCAGAGTGAGAAGATGTTGCTGAGCCTGACCCTGCTGCTGACATGGCTGGGTAAGCCCTAAGTTTTATTTCCCTCTTCTTTCCCCTCTGCACCCATCAGTGCCTCTCCTCCTGTGGTGAGAACCCCTTGGAGCTGCTCCTCTCCTGGGTGCCACTCCCTCCTCTGGCTCTGCTCATCTCCCCTTCCCGCAGACCTCCCCCATATGGGCTGCAAACTGCACTGGCATCCCTGGATGTGTCCTGTATTTAGGCTCCAAGGCTTCGAAAGCAGCAGAACTGCTTCGCCAAGTCTAAATACAGGGAAAGGTTTCCAAGGTATTGATTTTGGCTCTGCTCAAGGCAAGCAGCTCCCTTGGTCCTCTCCGCTGGCAAATATTTGTCATTTTCAGCTCCTCAGCTGGTCAAGACCAACAGAACTTGTTTGGGAAACTGCAGCACTTTGCATTCATTATTTACAGGGCTTCAGACAAACACTTGGTGCTTGGCCAGGGCCCAGCCCTCGGTGGTTGTGGACAGGCTGAGCAGAGTGGCTCAGCCATGAGGACAAGCCTACCTGTCTGAGCAGCTCCCGCTGAATCAGCTCAGCCAGCTCTCAGCAAACAACAGCCCCAGCCTCCCCTCACAGCACTCTGCAGGCTCTGAGGCAGGTGGGGGTTTCTGCTGATGAGCTCCAGTGACATTTTCTGCCCCACTCGTTTCAGAGAATCGTTTAGTTCAGAGAAGGCCTTTAATCCCCTTCCTGCCACACACTCTGCAGCCAGCGAGTGGCAGCTGCTTCGTGCTGGTTGTCAGCTCTCTGCTCTTTGATGTTCCCCTGGTTTGCTTTTTTTCCCACTGTCCAGCTTCTCTAGAAACCCCAAGCTGTGTTTACGTGGCCAGACAAGTACAAGCCCAGGTCTGGAGCCTGTGAGCAAAGGGGAAGGAAGCCAAATGGGCAGTGAGGGAGGAACTGAAGCATTTCATGTGAAGCGCTTGAATTGCCCCTGGCCTGGTACAGATGAGAGCAGCACAGGTTCTCCCAGCCAGTGACTCACAGGCACAGCCCTGCAGGAGCTGCAGCCTTTGGCTCCGAGGCGTGCAGGGCAAGGGTTGTGCTTCCCAGCCTCCTTTCGGCTGGATCACACGGCAGCAGCCCTTGGTGTGGCGGCGGGAGGATGTGCTGCCCCACATCCCAGGCACGCCACGAGCAGGGGTCAGGCACGGGTTTGGCCTCTGGACTGGTCAGGGCCGTGAGCCCCAGGCTTCCCTGGGGAGGAGACAGTGATGGGGACAGGCAGGCTGCACCTGGCCGTCCTCCCTGGGCTCATCCTGCTGTCCTTGTACCCGGCAGAGCGATGCAGCGGGGCTGCCGGGGTGTTCATGGAGCCTCAGCTCCAAGCTAGGGCTGGGGACTCTGTGCTGCTGCAGTGCCTCTTCCTAGACCCCGACAGCAAGGGATGGACCCTGCACAAAGTGGACTGGCTGCACAAGGCAGGAGCTGGCACTCAGGTGGGTCAGGACAGGGATGGTGGGGAGGGGACATGGGGGCCGGTGGCAGGGGAGCAAGGCGGCTGTGGGGAAGCTGTGGGGAAGCCCTTCCCCTGTCCCCAGGCCACGAGGAGAGGAAGTTTCCATGAGGGGAAGAAGGGTGGTGGCGGGACCCCTCCGCATGGCCCCGGAGCACCGGGGAAGCTCCGGCTGCTGCATCCTGGAGCTTTCCCAGAGAGTGCCGGGCTCTGTGCGAGGAGAACAATCCACGGGACAGGGAGAGAGCGGGAACCTGAGGGCTCTTGAGGAGGGACAGGGCACCTGACATCCTTCACCTGACGCCATCTGTGCCCCTGGCAGGAGGAGATTGTGTTTTACTACTACAGCAACTACGGCGTCCCCGTGGGCCGCTTCAAGAACCGGGTGCAGTGGCAGGGGAACCTGTCCCGCTGGGACGGCTCCATCCGCCTGCAGGACGCGCGTATCAGCGACAGCGGCACCTACGAGTGCGAGCTGCGGCTGCTCCAGAACAGCAGCATCTTCAGGGGCCGGACGGTGCTGCACGTCAGCCCCGCGGTACAGAGAGGTGCGTGCCGCGCCCCGGGGCTGTCCCGCGGCAGGGCTGCGGTCCCCGCCGTGCCATCCCCTGCCTTGGTGTCTCCCCGGCAGGAGGCGGAGCAGCAGATGCCCAGGATGCCGCGCCGCCGAGAGACTCTGGGTTCTGGCCGGCCGTGGTGGGCTGTGGCTGCGTGGCTGTGGTGGTGGCGTTCCTGGCCGGGCTCTGCGTGAGGAAGAGGTACCAGCGCTGGCTCTGGGTTTAGGGGGGTGAGAAAGCACCTCCCTGCAGCCCCCCTGCGCTGCTGTCCCTGGCCCAGCTTTGCCGTGACGTTCTCAGGTGCGAGGGTTCGGCGCCCCAGGTGTGGGGTGCAGCCTCCTGCTGCCATCTAGTGTCACCGTGCCCTGGCCGGTGTCCCCTCGGCTCCCAAACCTCCTGGGCTGCGCCAGCAGCAGAGATGGCCTGGCCGAGGCATGTGCAAAGGGATGCCAGCGTCCCGGGAGAGGGAGGGAGGGACAGGAGCAGCGGGTGTTGCTTCTCGCCGGAGGTGACACCGCTGCTGCCTTCCCTCGAGGTTTGCAACCATCACAGCCCTGGAGAGGATGGGGAAGAGCAGCAGCAAGAACAAAGCAGAGGTGAGAGCTGAGGCTGGAAGGATCACTGGGCTTGGGTGTGCGGGCCCAGGGCTGGGGAGGCTGAAGGAGGGGATCCCACACTGCCCACGCATGAGGGGCCATTTGCTGGCCAGCTCCAACCATGGCTCTTGTTGCTTGCCCTGTAACTGGGGTCAGGCAGCCCCTGTGTGTTTGGGCTGCTTGGTTTCAAACACCCCGATTTGCCCTTTGCAGGAAGCAATTTACTCCTCAATCCCTGGAGCTGAGGTACTCAAGGCTGAGCAGGAAGCAAAGAAGAAAAGGAGAGCTGAGGACACGTACATAACCATGGTGAGGAGCTGCAGAAGGCGTGGTGGGACCCCACATCGCTGTCCCCATTACCAGGGTCACAGCATCCAGGGCCTCACTCCTCGTGCCAGACCCCAGCATCCTGTGCCCCCTGGCCCCTCCAAACCCACCCTGGTACCCGTGGTGAGGCTCACACCTTGTCCTTTGCTCCCTGCAGCACCCCTCTCACTGCCGGGACAACGGTGTCTACGTGCAGCTGGCCAAGAGGGAGATCCCATCAGAATGGATGGCAGAGGGCACACAGGGGGATGGACAGAGCAAGGAACCCCACAGCAGGCCAGAGGAGGCACTTCCCTGGGCTCCAGAGCAGGAGAAATAGCTGTGCTGTGGGCTGGCAGCCCCTTGTCCAGGAGTGTCCAAGACAGCTTTGTCCCTCTGAGGACAGAGAACTGGTAACACGTCACTGTGTGCTCCGTGCCAGGGCACTGCTGTGGCACAGCCCAGCCCAGCTGTCTGCAGGTAACCAGGGGACACCTGGCCCTTGCCCCCTGGTCTCTGGAGAGGGGCACAGTGGGCACAGCCTCACACTCCAGCTTTGATCCTGGCACAGGATAAGGATCTCCAGAGGGGAGATGCAGCAAGAGCCGTCATGTTATTTTTCTGTAGATAATAAAACTCAGGGTCTTCCCTGACCCTGTCTTTGTTTTACCTCCTGCCTAAGCGTGTGATGTCCAAGTGTGCCAAAATCTGCCTGGCCCAGGGCCTGGAAGCCCCTGCACCCTTGTGCAGCCTCGCATGGGCACCTACCGGCCCCGCTGGCTCCAGGCATGAGCAAACGGGACAAAAAAGGGGTCCCTTGGCAGCAGGATGGGGACGGAGGGGTTCAGGACAGAGCCCGCGGGCAGTGGGGTCCCCCACGTGTGTCCCCTGGCCGCGGGTGAGCAGCCGGGGGGTGCCCAGCAACCCTTCCCGGGCCTCCGGGGCAGCGTCTGGGCAGGGGCTGGCGCTGCTCCCGCTCTGTCTCTGGGTGCTGGGCGCTATCTCTGGTGCCAGGCTCTATCTTTAGATGTTTGACACCTCCAGGTGCGGAGGGAGCCGGGACCCTCCACCTCCCACCGCTGCCGGGAGACTGCAGCGCCGCGCTGCGCTCCTTGGTTCTCGTTGACACCCTGCTCTCTTTTCCCGCAGGCAGCCGCGGGACGGGATTCAGGAGGAACCAGCCCCCAACGCTGGATTTGGGAGGGTCGGGGGGTCGCACAGGGGTCGCACAGGGCCTTTGTAGGGTCGTGGGAGCTGTAACAGCAGAGCAGAGCGGGCTTTGCCTGCCCACGGTGGGTGGGAAAGGGCTGCGTGTGCAGTGAGGGTTTGCTGAGCAGGGCTGCTGTGACTCTCCCGTGCCTTCTCTCCGGCCTGTCCTGCTTCCCTTCCGGACTCTGGTCAGGCAGCAGAGCCCCCCTGCACCCCTCCTGCCTCCCTGGTGCCCCTTCCGTGCCTCCCCAGGGCTCTGCTGCACAGGAACCAAAGTGTGCCCTGGCTCCGGGGCATCCCTCGCCTCTCTCCCCAGTGATGCTGTCCCAGCAAAAGCCACCACCCCGTGTCCCGGGACGCTCTGTCACTGCCTCTCCGGTCTCCGGGAGGTCTTCTTGTCTTTCCTGCACCCATTTCTGCAGCCTGAATCCAGGTTTGGAACCCAGGGCCAAAGGCTTCCTTGACTGATGGTGCGAAGGGGACCAAAGATTTTCTCCAGCCCTGTTCCTGCTGGGGAGAGGCTCCCTGTCCCGAGGGCTGGGTGAGAAGTGTTATCCTGGGAGGAGATGCTGCTGGGGAAGGGGAAGGAGCCTCCAGCAGAGTCTGGGAGCCCTGGGAAGTGATGGAGCTGTCCGGGAGCGCGCAGGTGACCAGGAGCACCTTTACCTGCTGCAGCCTGCCTGGGGCATCCCAGCTGGGTGCCTCGGGCCCCTCTGCTCTCCGCAGCCCGGAGCAGCCCCCTCTGCTCCCTGCCTGGCTCCAGGAGGGCATTTCCAACCCTCCTGGGCCCCGCTGGGCTGTCCAGAGCGGGCACTGCTGCTGCGGATGGTGTGAGCGGGGCTGGCCGCCGGCCTCCAGCGGGGCACAGGGGACACACCTGCATGTCCCCACTGAACCCGGGGGGATGCGGGGGCCGCGGGAACCCACTCTGTGCCACAGCCCCTGCACAGAGCAGGGAGCCGGCACTGCCAGGAGCTGTCGCCTGCAGTTCAGGGGAAAATTTTTCCGCCCTCCCACTCCGGCGGCTGCAATCCACCAACCACAGCATTTACTGCTTTTTTTCGCCCCAGCACCGCTCCAGCCATATTGGGCTGTGGGGAGAAAGCGGCTCTAATGTTCTATGTCACCTGCAAATAACCCGGGCGTTCGAAAAAACACCTCCACCACCTCCACAATCCACACCAACACCACGTCCTCTCCACACACAAAAGTCCGTCAAAATGAGCCTGGAAGCCTGGCTCCCGCAGCCCACCTTGTTCCTCACTGGCCTCACCTTGCTCCTCTCGCTGGGTAAGTGTCGGCTTGAGCCCCCTTGCATGTGCCGAGGTGGGGAGACACCCGTGTCCCTGGCCAGGAGCCCCCTGCCCGTGTGCCAGCCCTGGGAAGCGCCGTGCCGCAGGGATGGGGACGGAGGTGGTCTGGCGTGCACCCTGCGGAGAGCCACCAGCCAGGGTGACCTGCTTTCGGGCAGGGTGGGGGGTATGGTGCCACTGCATCTTCTCCTAAAAACGCCCTGCATGCTGCTCGCTGGGGGCTGAGCACAAAGCCCTTTGCATGTCAGGCAGAGGAGCGGGCAGGCGTGGGGACAAGGCTGGGAAGGTGCTGGCGGGTGGGCTGTGCTGGCTTGTGGCTGTCCTTTGGGTGCTGGCAGGGGTGCTGTGGCTGTCCCTGGGCTGTCCCTCGGCTGGTGGCTGTGCCGGGGGCCGCGGTCCGTGCGTGCTGCCCGGCCCCGCAAGCATCGTTGTGTCAGCAGCTCTGCGGCCGCATCGATCGCGGCCGGGCTCCTTTGAAGTGCTGTCCTGGAGCTCCTGATGGGCTGCTTCTCCCCAAGGAGAGAGCCTGGGAAAGGAGGATACAAAACCTAGCCAGGGCTGCTGTAGAGGCTGCCGTAATTGTACCCCCCCAGCCCGGGTGCAGCATGACGGAGCGTTTGGGAGCCTGCGCAGCGCCGCAGGACGCGGCCTGGACGGTCCCGGGGGTTTCGAGGGGTTCTTCCCCCACCTCTGTTGTCCCCCAGGGCTGAGTGCCCAGACAGTGGCAAAGTTTGGGCCCACACATGTGGGTGCTCCCAGGTCCTGCCAGGCCGTGGTCTTCCTGCTTGGGGTGGCAGGTTTGCTGCTGGGGGCACCTCATCCCCTGGGCAGCCCCGAGGACAAGGGACAAGGCCATGTCACTCACCCACAGGCACACAGGGCATCGTGTGAGGGGCACCCAGACAGTGATTCCATGCTGGGATTCCTCCAACCATTCCTGCTGACACAGGCTGGCTCCTGGCTCTTCTCTCCCATCCCTGGTGATGGCTGTCACCAGGCAGCAAGGCTGTGACACCGCCTGGGGACACTTCTTCCTGCCTTGGGTGCTGTAACTCCTTCCCAAGCACCAGCCATGCCCATCCCTGTACCCCTGAGCCCTGTGGGAGCCCTCCCTGCACTGGGGCTGGGTGGAGGTTGTTCCCCACGGCTGCCAGCACAACAAGGAGCCGTCTCCAGGGCTTGGCCATACCTGAGGGCACCGCTCTGCCTCCAGGGAGCTTCAGGGTGCTGCTGGTTCACACCTCACAGTGGGACCTGGGGCTCGGCACAGCCGTACCTGCAGCTGGGAAAGGCTCTTCTCCCTGGCTGCAGAGCCTGGCCCCTTTCCTGCCCTGCTTGCAGGCGGAGCGGAGCGGCCAGCGGAGCAGCCCTGACATGCACCCAGCTTGGCCTCGGGAAGAAGGTTTGAGAGCAAAGAGCAGCAGCCCAAGGGGAGAGGTGAGGTGATCATAAAAGCACCTGGTGGCAGCGTCACTGTCCCTGCCCTGTAGGGTGTCACAGCCCCTCTGTACCCGCCAGTCCCTCCCAGGGCTCGCTGTCCCCGTGTCCCTGCGCTTCTCAGGGCTTGGCCTCGTGTTTGCAGCCAGCTTGGCTGCACAGGAGCCTGTTCCCCATGCCCAGCCTGGGGACAGGTGCTGGGTGCAGGCGCTGGGTTTGGGTGCTGCTGAGGGGAGCTGCAGGGAAGGAGTAGAGGAGGGAGCAGGGCGCAGACCCCCCATCCCTGCCCACTCCCCAGGTGAGTCCTGCCCTGTGAGCTGCACCAGGTAATGCCCCTGTTTCTCAGCAAGGCCGGGGAGCAGGGACGGGCCTTGTTCCCCCAGCAGCGACCGAGATCTTGCTCTGGTCGTTCCCAGCTGGAGAAACCTTGAGTGGGCACTGCTTGCAGGGGAAAGCATCTGCATTCCCCCTGAAGCCCCTGGGGCCAGCCCTGGCAGATCCCAGCCCTCGCTGCTGTAGCTGTGTCCTGCTGGGAATGAAATGTGATGAGCACAGCCATAAATTCGGTGTGGCTGTGGCGCCGGGGCCCGGTGCTGACGCTGCAGCCTCGCTCAGCGCCATCGATCCCGCAGCAGCACAGCCCCGGGCCCCGGGGCACGGCCGGGAGCAGGGCTGGCCTGCAGGCAGCAGCATTCAGCACCGGGGATGGTACAGGAGGGTCATCAGCCCTGCCGGAGCAGGGATGATGCTTTTCCTGTCCAGCCAAGGGCTGGGGCTGCTCCCCTTGTTCCTGCTGGGCAGGGAAATTCCGGTCCTGGCTGGATGTGGAGTGCGTGGATGTGCCTGGAAGGCAGTGCCAGGCTCGAGGGAGAGCTCTGTGCAGGCAGGGCAGGATGGGGACATGGGCTCAGCTGCCAGGACGGCTGCCTGTGACACCCCCCCTAATTCATCTGTGTTTGGCAGCACCCCCGGGACTGGGCATGGAGGTCATGGCCCCTGCCACCATCAATGCCTTGAATGGTTCCTCTGTGAAGCTCTCCTGCACCTTCAACTCCTGCTACAAGGTGGAGAACAAGCAGTTTTCCCTCAACTGGACGTACCAGGAGTGCAGTAACTGCTCGGAGGAGCTGGTGAGTCTCACTGGGGATCTGCTGGGGGTCCTGGGACTGCCTCGAAGGGTATTCCTCGGAGTTTCTTACAGGGCAGCATGTTCAGGGAGGGGGTGCCTGGCTGGGGAATGAGCCAGTGGGGTGGCTCACTTGCTGTCCCCACGGCTGCCCAGTTCCTGCAGTTCCGCACCAAGATCATGAACAAGCAGCTGGACCGATTCGGGAACCGCGTGGAGTTCACTGGCAACCCCGCCAAGTACGACGTGTCCTTCACCCTCAAAAACGTGCAGCTGGAGGACGAGGGCACCTACAACTGCTACGTCCTGAACCCCCCAGACCGGCACCGGGGCCACGGCAAGATCAGCCTGAAGGTGCTCACCAAAGGTCAGTGGTCCCCTGTGCTGCAGGGCACCCGCGGGTGCAGGGTGTGCTCCCTGAGCCCTGCCCCTTCCCAGCCGTTCCCGCTGGACACTGTGTGCCCTGAGCTCATGCCCTGTGTCCCCAGAGCCCCCGAAGCACGACTCGACGGTGGCCGTCATCGTGGGCGCCTCCGTGGGTGGCTTCTTGGCCGTGGTGATCCTGGTGCTGATGGTGGTGAAATGTGTGCGCCGGAAAAAGCAGCAGAGGCTCAACACGGACGACCAGAAGACAGAGGAGGAAGGGAAGACGGACGGCGAAGGCAACCCGGATGAGGGCACCAAGTAACGCCCCCCTGCTTGCCCCTCCCTCCTCTCCCTTGTACAGCGTGACCCTCTTGATGTGCTTCCCAGAGCAAGGATTTCTGTCTCCCCAGAGCATCCCTCCTTCCATCCAAACACCCAAGCCAGCCTGGAGCAGGGCGCAGAGGGAAGGTCCCTGGAGCCTGGCTGTGCTGGGCAGGGCTGGGGAGGGGGGGCTGCAGCCCCTGAGGCTGAGCTGGGACCAGCCTGTCCCCTGCTCTGAGTGCCAGAGAGTCGTGAGAAGGTGCTGGAGACAGGCTGGGGTGGGTAAGGGGGAGCCAGTGTTGTCCCCACACATGGAAGGACTGGAGCAGGGGGTGCCAGAAGGGACAGAGGAGTCTGGACAGCCCTGTGCCCCATTGTGTGCTCTCTGTCTCAGTAGAAAATGTGAGCAGGGGCCAGCAGTCTGCCCTTGGGGTCACAGCTCATCCTGAGGTGCTCCTGGGCCACTGGCACCGATGTTCCCATCCCGAGTGATCCCAATAGCTGCCAGTCTCCTCCTTGCAAGCTCGTGCTCCTCAGGGACTGTCCCAGGCTGCTCAGAAGTCAGTGGCCAAGGCCATGAGCACACTTGGTATCTTGGAGCTTTGTGGTGTTTTTGGAACCATTGATGGCTCTTGGTGTGCAAGGGATGGACCCTTCTGCCTCGGGCTGTTTTTGGGTCTGAGCATCTCAGCCCAAGGTGCTGGGCTGATGTTTTTGTGCTTGTTTCCTTCTTGGGGAGGGTGATTGTGATGGAAAATGTCCTGCTGGTATGTCAGGCTGAGGTGGTGGAGACAAAGAGCTGCTCAAAGGAAGAAGAGCTTTTGGGCACTTGCTGGGAAGGACTGGGCACAACAGCAGGCCCGGAGTTAGGACAGCTCTGTCACCCTGGAGCAGCCCTGTGATGCTGAGACTGACTCCTCCAGCCTCTCCACAGAGCACTGCACACCCGTAACTGCCACGGCAATGCACTGCCAGCGTGCCCAGCCTCGTGTGCCACCTGCCTCACCTGCAGGTGAGCTGTGCTGGGCAGCGCCAGGGGTTTAGGCAGGGAATGACCCAGGGCAGTGTCCCCCGTGGCACCAGGCCTGAGCTTTTCTTCTCCCGTGGCTGCCGGGAGTGGGACAGTGCACGGAGCCACGGGGGACACTGCCCAGAGGCAGGTGATGGCGGTCCCATCACCCACGAACAGCACTGCTAGGGGAGAATGGAGACCTTTGCAGTGTCCCTGTGCAGAGAAGACCTTTGCCATGTCCCTGTGCAGGTGCCACCCCGACAATGCCATCAGGCCCCAGGGATGGCAGGACAGCTGTGCCCTCCCTGCTCTGCCCCATCGCTTTCCACCCCAGCCCCACGTGCCCTGTCCATCCCACTCGGACCTCCCTGGGCTCCACGCTGCTCCCCTCCCATCCACAGCAGGAATGTGCCGTGTCCCACGCGTGGCTCCCTTCCCCGGGCCCTGCTGCCCAGGGAGGGCCGGGCTGTCCCCGCACCCCCGCACAGTGCCAGCGGTGCCCGGTGCCGCAGGGCTCCCGCACCGCCTTCTGCCGGAGCCGGGCTGTCCCCGGCTGCTGGTGGGACTGAGCCAGCACCTCGGGGCTACAGAGGGCTCTGAGTGTTGCACATGACCAGCCTTGCATCTGCCTTTCATTTCTTTCGTGCACTATCCTTGGATTGCAACTTGCCAATGCATCTGTCTGTACATCGCTGTACACAGCAGAGACAAATACAGATCTGTACACACAGGAGGCGCTGCTGTGGGTCGTGCTGTGGCCTTGGGTGTGCGCCTTCCCCTGGGCTTCTCTTGCCGGGCACTCTGCTGAGTGCAGGATGTTTTTATTGCTCTTTGTACAGTCAAACAAACGAAAGAACAACAAAACACCGACTTTGCCCTCGATGCTTTTGTGCCGCTGCCTGGAGGGGCAGGACAGGTCCCTCATCTGCTCTGCCTGGAGGGATGAGCCCACTCCAGGGTAGAGCTCTGTCCTGCTAGGGTGGTTTGGGTGCCGAGGGAGCCCAGGGCACCCTGTGTGTCCACGGCTCTGTCCCTGGGAGCAGTTGCAGAGCCAGGGCAATGCTGGGGGTGGGAGCGTGGCCAGTGCTGCCCCAGCTTCCCCACAGGGAGATTTCAGGGGTGCTCCACACCCACTGCAGGGCCTCCGGGACCTGTGCCCTGTCAGCTTCTCCTCCTGTGCTTCTCAGAGAGCCAGGATTGATGGCTGCTCACGGCAGGTAAGGCTCAGCAGGCTCCAGCAGAGCCCAGGGCACGTGCTGGGTGATTGACACCCGTAACCGGCTGTTCTCCCAACCCAGCAACACCGTGGGGATGCTCTGGAGCAGCACGACACAACTGGGGCACAGTTAATAGGCACATCCATCAGTTCACCCACCGTGCAGACACGAGGGAAGCTCTGACAGCCGCCCTCCACTGTGCCTCTCCCCGCTGCCCTTCACTCGGGGCCGCCGAGTGCCGGCGCTTCCCAGCTCCTCACACAAGCAGGGTCTGGCCACACACTGCCCCAAGGAACTGCCACCACCTCTTTCCACCTTTCAGCGGTGCCTTTCCCCCTCCCCAGCCCCCCAGCTCACCGCTGTTCCCAGCAGCAGTGCCAGTGGGATGAGCTCTCACAGTGTCCCTGTTCCTGCCCGCCCGGACACTGCGCCCTGGACACCTCAGCGTGGGGTCAGTGCTGCGGAAAACTTCCAGCTCCCCATGGCACCTCTCCCTCCCTGAGGAAGGGCACCCAAATCACCTCCACAGTCCTGCAGCGCTGGGCTGCTGCCGAGGGGTGCAGCCAATCGATCCCTGGCCCGTGGCACTGAGCAACTTTGCAGGGAGCAGAGGTTCCCCGGAGCAGGACGTGGAGTTATCCTCACCCAGCTTCGGGGGGTCAAGTGCAGTCACAGGCAGAGGGGATGGGGGACCCACAGCTTGGCACTTTTGGGATACTTCTTAGAATGTTGCTGACAAGAAACTTGAGGAGAGCAGTGGGATCACAGAGGAGACCCCGTGGGACACCAGAAGGGCAAGTTCTCATCACTGCAGGGGACTGAGGGCAGTGACAGCAACCCCCCAGCACTGGGGCTTTACGGATTCTCCAGAACCAGGGACACTCCTTGTTACAGAGCGCTAACATTTCCTCGGGCCAAGTGGGATTATACACTCTTTAACACTAAAGAGCAAGAGAGGGGGTGAGAGGTGGCAGGGACCTCTGCCTGGTCCTGTGCAGTCACTGGGGACTGCTGGGATGTCTCAGGAAGCGTCCAGAGCCACAGTCCCTGCAATGCCACCCTGGGGCTGTGAGGGAATGAGGGGGCACCTGGAAAGGGAACAGCCTGGGGCAATGAGGTCAGGGCAGTGAGGGATGTGAAGGGCAGCTCTGGGGGGACAGAGTGGGGTCGGTTCTGTGGAGGTGGCCTCGGGCTGTGCCCGGTCAGGAACAAACTTTCTCCTGGGATACAGCAGGGTTGCCTCAGCGGTTCTTGCAGATGCTCTGCAGTGGCTGCCGGGGGACACGGCCGCTCTTCCCCTGCCTGTTTAAAGGGCCCGTGCAGGGGGGTGAGGAACCTGTGCGCTCCGGAGGGCAGGCGGGGGCGAGCAGGCAGCGGCAGCGCTGGCAGGGAGAGGGGAAAGCACCGCTCCGAGGGAGAGCTGCAGGCAGCCGAGAGCTGGAATGACAAAAGCAGCCAGGTACTCACCCGCAGTGTGTGCCCGGGACCTCTCGCTCAGCTCCCAGCCCGGCGAGTCCGTCCCAGCCAGGACAGTCCTGCAGAGCCTGATCCCTGCCGTCCCTCCTGCCCACTGCCAGCTCCCGGGATGCCAGGCCACCTTGTCTTTTAAAGGTCACAGTCAGAGGACCTTGCAGTAAATATAAGGTGCTGATGGGAAGCTCAGTTCCAGCGTTGCCACCTCCTCCTCCCCCTCCATCGGTCCGGGAGCAGAGCATCGTCTGGCTCGGGGAGGTTTGGGAGGAGGTTGGGAGTGTCCTCCTGGGGCAGCCCCTGGCAGGATGCTCCAGGGCAGCCGAGGCCAGCTCTGCGCCTGCTGCATTGAGCTGGGAGCTGCAGCCCAACTGCTCTGCTCAGTCCTACCTGGTCTGTGCCCACGTGGAGGGAGGCAGGAGCCCTCCTCGGAGAGCAGCAGCCTGGCATTTTAACCCTTCCAGTTCCGCCAGTGCAAGGTGAGAGGGACTGAGGGCACACAGGCAGCCACGATGCCCCCCCGGCAGGCTGTGAGCCAGCTGGCAGCACCCCTGAGCCCTCCTTCCTGTCCCCAGGGAGGTGACAATGTCCGAGCACAGGGTGCTCGCCTTCCTTGAAACCAGACGCAGCAGCCTGGTGCTGGAATCAGCAGAACAAGTTTCCGCTGAGCCGCAGGAATCCCGGATCCCACGCCGGACATCTGCGTCCTGCCGAAATCCCAGGGCCAGCTGCTGCCAGCGGCCGGGCTGGGGGACAGCAGAGCCCTGTCCAGGCCCGCGGCAGTGGCAGATGTCTCACGGGATCAGTCGGCCGAGGAGACCGGCTGGAGCTGCCAAGTGTGACAGCTCCATCAGGCGCTGGTGACAGCCAGCATCGCTCTCCCAGCCCCGGGGCTGCGTGGGCACAGCTGCCCCCGGCGTGCAGGGGAGCGAGCAGGGGGGTGCCAGGCTGTCAGCTCTGCGGGGATGCTCAGCAGGGAAACGTGGCCCCTGGGCCCTGTCAGCACGGATCAAGCTGGGTGCCCACCTGCCCAGTGCACCCCACCGATGCCAGTGCTCTGCTGTATTTACGGGCCAACCCTTGCAGCCAGGTTTCCCAACCTTCCTGCTTCCAGAAGCATTTAGGGCTCTGCTGGCGAGATTCCCAGTGGCAGTTTGGCCAAATCCATCCCAGCTTGACCTCTCGTTTTGGAAGCAAACTTGGCAGACATCTGAGCATCCCAGGAGGGGCTCCTCCACACCTTTCCCTGCACCAGGGTAGGGGTACTCCTGTTCCAGGTCTCCACTGCTGCAGCTCTCCTTGCTCCTGTGTGCTGGATGCTGGCCTCAAACTCACCTGCACCTGTGCCTCTGGCCCCAGCAGCCACCGGGCACCCCTGCAGGGGTCACAAGCGTCCCGCCACCCCCTCGGCTCTCTCTGCCTGCCCTCTCACAATTAGTGCTGCTCCAGCAAACGCTGCGCTCCTCCTCCCGTCTCCACACAGCGCCTGCGGTTCCGCTCCCCTCGCTGTATCCATCACCTCGCTGTATCCATCAGCTCCCTGTCTCCATCCCCTCCCTGTATCCATCCCAGCCGCCCGCCAAGGCACCTTCTGCTGCATCAGCAGAGCCGCGCACGCCGCTCCCGCAGCGCCGGCTGCCAGCGCTGCCTAGCCCGCTCCGCCTGTACTTTTCCTGCCTCTCTTGCCAGCTCTGCAGCCCTAACGCCTCAACCCACAGGCACTGCTGGCATCCTCTCAGGCTCCCCTGGGATGTCCCCGTGCCCTGCAGAGCTTCCTGCTTTCCCTCCTCCCTGCTGCCTCATGCTGCTGCAAAGGGGGCTGGATGGAGAGGGGAACCCTCATCGTGCTTGAAGGTGACAGTTCGCGGCACCTTGGACAGGCGGGCAGCGTCCTTGCAGGTGAGCTGCTCTCACACCCAAAACCCAGTCAATCCACTTCGGGGAAACCATGGCCGGTCCCTGGGGTGAGCTTTGGCAGGACGTGTGCCCTGTGTCACTGCAGCCCAGAGAAAAGTCAGCGCCGTTCCTGCTCCAGGAGTGTGGCAGCGCTTCCTCCCCTTCCCGCCGTGCCTGTTTTGGGATGCGTCACCTCCCGCAAACGCTGTTCCCTGCGCTGAGCTCGCTGTCTAATGGACCTGGGCAAGAAGGTGAAGCTCTGCCTGCCCACACCACGCCCCGCGGGCTTCCATTAGGAGGGCCCCCACCGCCGCCGCTGGGATGCGGTGTGCCGGGGGCAGGCCTAATGGATGCAACGGCCAGGAAAAGGCTGCTGAGACATGAACTTTTGTGCAGCCAATTATCCCGGAACAAGCTCGCGGTGAGAAAAGTAAGTTCTCAGAGTGTTCCCTTTGGCGTCGGGCGGGTCCCTCTGCAGCCATCGGGGTCTGGCTCTGCATCTCCACCCGTGTCTGCTGTCTGCTTTGGGGATGGAGGGCAGGGAC
>JACBWW010000043.1:2936953-2999142 GCA_020086605.1 Lanius collurio | reverse complement strand
CCGGGGATAAGTCACTTGGCCAAGGTGACTTCGCAGCCGAGCCCGAGCTCCGAAGTCCCGGCTACAGCCCCTGCCCTACCCGCACCGGCGCTCCCGTCGCCAGCGCTTCTCCTGCGAGCACTGCGGCTGCACCCCGCTTTGCCCCGCTCCTGCGCTGCCCGACGAGCGGGGACCGCGCTGCCTGCCTGCCCGGGACCGGGGGATGGCCGCGGGGAGCCCGTGCACTGCTTCAGCGCCAGCACGCCCGCCGACAGGTCATTGTCTTACAGTTCATTTGGTACAACAACCATTCGCATGTGCTTGTCCCTGGCGCGGGGACCGACCCGCGCTGCAGGGCCGCTGCTTGGAGCATGATGCCCAGCCCTGTGTCCAGGGATGCCCGAGATCCCCCACCACAGGGTGCAGGGAGGGGCTGGCAGCCGTCCCCTCCCCACTGCACACCTGGGGCAGGCTCCAGCCACCTGCATCGGCCTCACGCACCCGCTGCACTCCTGCTCCCGTGGGTCATCCTCATGTCAGCCTGGAACCGAGGGCTGGCTGTGCAGCGCTCGCTGCTGGGGAACTCCCGTGGGACGCCTTTTAGAGGCCATAATTCTTAAGTTTAAGGGTGCTGGAGACACAAAAATTCATGTAAGTACCTGACCCCCTGCAAGATTTGGGTGCCGGCACCAGGGCTGGCAGTGGGGTGGTAGGAGAGATTCGGACATGCTTGAGACCACTCGAGGATCTGTGGTCCAGGGCTTGGGGGTGGGAACCTGGTCCCACGGGTCGCTCAGGTGGGCTGGGAGCTGGAGAGGGCGCTGGGCCGGGGAATGCAGGGCGGGTCTCTCTGTCTGTGGGTTTCGGGGATTGCCGTGCTCCGCAGGGAGTGGCAGCGGGCTCCTGGCTGCACCAGGGAGCCGCGGCACAGCCCCTTCCATGGGAGGGGTGCGGGCCGTGTGTCCTGTCCCAGAGCGCTCCGTGCCTGGCTTCGGGCTGGCCGAGGAGCGCCTCCCTTTGATCCCGCTGGAGCGGAGCCCGGCCAGCCTGCCAGGCATGGCTTGCTGCCTGTGCCAGGATGTCACGCTGACTTTTATGGACAGCGAAAGTTTTTCTAGAGCAGCTTTCCCATAGATGGCAGTCCTGGGGGAGCACAGTGCTCAGCGAGCCCCCTCACTGTGAGGGGCTCACCCTCGGCAAGAGCAAAGCGCGGGCAGCCAAGGCTCTGGCAGCAGCGGGAGTGGCTGCTCCCCGTTTCCCTGGGCTGTGTTTTGGGAACCGCTGGTGCCTGCAGGCACGGGAGGGGGCCTGGAGCCCCCAGGGAGTGGCCCTGAAGGTCGGGGGTTTGGTGGTGCAAAGTGCAGCAGCTTTGGGCGTGTATAGAGAAGCAGAGGTGAGAGCTGGTGCGTGGCAGGTTCAGTCAGTGCTCCCCCAGCGTGTTTTCCTCGGTGCTTTATTTAGTGGTAACGTATCAATTTTGTCTTCCTGAGAGCACAGGATGACAGGAACAAGGTCAGCCTCGATTTACCCCACACATTCAATCCAGATTGCGTTCTAAGGGTGGCAGACAGGATTTAAAGTGTTACAAGCTGCAAGGAATCATCTTTCCTGTGAGTGAGTGTCCGCTTGCAGCACGCTGCAGGCTCAGACATACCTGCAGAGCCAGGCATCCCTCTGCCAACTCCTGCTCCAGGGGGACAACTTCCTGCCTGTGAAGTCCCCTCTGTAGCATCCCCAGGGCTGCTCTTCAAGCCTGACAGCTGCAGGAGATTCCATCTGCTGGGAACCACTCCCTGACTTTAGCTCCGGCCTCTCGAGCAAAATGAGGAGTGCTTCTGTGTAAAGTTAAATAACTCCTTGCCTGCAGTGCTTGCAATGCAGCACTGCAGCAGGGCCTGGAGCCCAGGATGCAGGGCTCTCGGGCTTGGCTCTGGCTGCGACGTGCCTGGGGAGTTGTTAGCACCGGCTTGTGTGGGAGAATAAATCAGCAGCTGAGGCGGCTGCAGAGAGAGGTGAATCCCAGACTGAGGGCAGCATGTCCGAGTTGAGGTGTTAGGGCAGCTGGGGATCGTCTTGTAGCCATAGAAAAAGCTGTGTCCCCTGGATTCTGTGCCCAGGGAAAGCTCTGCAGGGGTGGCTGAGGTCTGGAAAAGGGAAGGACAGCGCTTTGCTGGGCTGTGTCACATCTTAGCCGTGCCACATCTCACAAACGGGATGGGGCTGTGGTGAGATGGGGAGCAGGGCTGCTTCTCTGCCCAGGACCAGAGCATCCCTGCGCCCCCACAGAGGATCTGTGGGGACAGTGGTGGCCCAGCTCAATGCAATGCCAGTCCCTGCACCCCAGGAGCGTTCAGCTGCAGCTGGGCTCCTACCTGCTCCTCTCTCGTGGGGAGGCGAGGAGAGGGAGAGCTTCATCCTGCGGTTTGAAGGTCATCTGGCAGCTCCAGAGGGAGCCGGGGCTCTCGGCTCCTGGGCATGAGGGGCTGCTCCAGAGGGCCAGGGAGGGCGAGCGGGTGGCAGGCGGCCAGGACAGCCACGCTAATTACTGCTCCAGCTCCCGCCTGAAGAACAGAGCTCTGCTTCGCTTTGGCTTTTTTCTCCCCCTTGAAGGTCTAGCTGGAGGCCTGTGGATAACATGCAAATCAGGGCTCTCATTTGCAGGCTTTATTCGTGGGGATATTCTGGTTCCCTTTGAACCCGCGCTCTCTGTGGGTGACCCAGCCCCAGTTTCTGCAGGAGCAGGTCCCCTCTGTCACCGAGCAGTTCTGGAGCTGGGACAGGCACCTTTGCTCCTGCCACGGCAGCCTGGCATGCCAAAGGGGATGTGGGTGACAAACCCAAGGCCTCACTCTCTCCTCCCCTCTCCCTGCCAGGTTTGCATGTCTTTGCCATCGCCTTTGCCTTGGAGGTGTCAGTGGGGAAGACCAACACGGTGATGGCTCTGAATAACTCCAATGTCCTGCTGCCCTGCGTCTTCACCACCTGCATGGGCTTCCAGGACCTGGTCTTCACATGGTATTTCAACTCGACAGAGCTGGTGGGTGGCTCTCTGGGCTCTGCCTCTGCTTTCCTGGCAGGTCCTTTTGTGCTTCCCCCAGCATAGCCCAGCACTGCAGTTCTCACTGTTCCCTTTGTCCTCGCACAGGATGCCCTTCTCTCCAAGTGCCACCAGCTCTGGAGGGGGACAAGGCTGTGCAAACGGGGTGACTCAAATACCCCAGAACATCTGTGCTTTTGGCACAAAGCTGCTCCAGATTTGCTGCAGCCCACAGGCTCATTTGTTTTCATAAATTGGCTGTTCAGGTGCAAATCTGCACTTAGGGCAAAATATGGTTCATTTCCTCCTCCTTCACTTGCTCTGAAATATGAAAGGTTCTGTGTAAATTTGCTTCCTGCTGGGAATATTTGGCTCCTCAATTCCTCAGCAGGAGGGCTGGCTTGGAGCAATTCTGGCCAGCGAAAGAGCTCGCTTTCTCTGGGTATCTCCCATTTTTTGCATAGTCTGTTCCATTACTTCAGGACAGGTCAGATCTGCTGGATGTGCATCAGGCTCTTCTCCATGGCCATTCCTGCTCTAATGGGGTGTAATGAGACATTTGGCATGGGTGTTCATGTGTGCAGAGCTGAGTCTGGGCACTCTCAGGAGAACGT
Source organism: Lanius collurio (assembly GCA_020086605.1). NCBI lineage: Eukaryota > Metazoa > Chordata > Aves > Passeriformes > Laniidae > Lanius > Lanius collurio. Next base: position 2,995,512 of record JACBWW010000043.1, on the reverse strand, counting down.
GGGCCTTTCCCTCACCCAGCTGATCCTGCTGCCCTGCCTCTGCAGATTTACCACGGCAAGATAAAGAACAAAGCCTCAGAGCCCACCGTCATCCAGCACAACCCCCGCGTGGAGTTTGTCGGCTCCACCACCAAGAAGGACAACAACATCTCCATCGTCCTGAACAACGTGGAGTTCAGCGATGCTGGCAAATACACCTGCCACGTCAAGAACCCCAAGGAGAAGAACGCCCAGCACAACGCCACCATCTTCCTCACCGTGGTCCATAAGAGTGAGTGCTGGCCAGGGCACTGGGGTGGCACTGGGCTGGTGGAAATGCCAACACACAGTGACAGCCTCCTTGCCTCACAGTTGTGGTGGTGCATGGAGGTGATTGACATCCCTGGAGGCCTCGTGGGGCCTTCGGGTGGAGAGGGTGATGGCTTTTTGGGGTGGGATGTGCGGCTGGGAGCTCCCCGCTCCCTTCCCGAGCCCCCTCAGCACCTTCTCTCCCTCAGTGGTGGAGACAGACAACACCGTGACCCTCATCATCGTGGGCGTGGTGGGGGGGCTCATCGGCCTCCTCATCCTCTTCATGCTCATCAAGAGAGTGGTCCTGTTCATCATCAAGAAGACGCAGGACGGGAAGTGAGTGCGGGGGTGCTGCCGCGGGGTCGCGGTGAGCAGGGCCGGGGGACAGGGGCTGTCAGCTGGCCGTGTGCTCCCCCTGTGCAGGAAGGAGTGTCTGGTGAGCTCGTCAGGGAACGACAACACCGAGAACGGCCTGGCCGGCTCCAAGGCGGAACAAAAAGCACCATCAAAGGCATGAACGAAGCAGCGGCGCCCCGAGCCCGTCCCGCCCCGCCGCGGGAGCCCGGGCAGGGGACGAGCCTTCCCCTTTTGTTTTCTTTCCGAACTGCCAACGCTTGAGACATGTTTCTATTACACACGTGCCTGCAACCTGCACTGCTTCTCGGAGAAGGCTGCGGCTGCCGGGGGGACTGGGAGCTTCTCGCGGACTCGGACTGGGAGGCTGCTGGGGCAGAGGGAGCCGCCGGCTCCGCTCAGAGCACGGGCAGGAGGGAGCCGGGCAGGCAGGGCGGGGGCCGGGGCTGGGGGCCGGGTGCTGGGCCAGCGGGGGTCCCGGCGTGCCCGGAGGGTGGCACGGTGGGTGCTGGCGATGCTGACCTGAGGTGGCTGGGAGCTCCTGCTTCGTCTGAAATGTTTCTGGAGCAGGGCAAGGATGCTCCGGGCTGGCCGTGCAGATGGAGTGGTGCAGGAGCACGGGAGGAAGCGGGGGCTGCGTTAAGCACAGTGGAGAACCAGATCAGTGAGAGACCCTGGTTGTGCCTCGGTCCCTCCCACAGCAGGACTTGCGGGGGCTGGCCGTGTCTCAGGGTCACTGCTAGCCCGTGAGAGGGGGGATGCTACATTTCACTCTGGCTTTGTCCCCGTGCAGGGCCATCCCTGGGAGCCGGGGTGCTCCTCCCCAGGCAGCCGTCCTGGGAGCGCTCCCCGGCTTTGTGCTGCCCCCTCCCCTCTCTCTGGAGCTCGGCACTCAGAGCAGCGAAGCTTTTGGTGCTGGTGCCAAGGCTGAACGCGTTACGTGGATATTTTTGTATGAGATTCCAGGGGGAAAGCAGCCACTTGAGTTTCCCTTTCACCGTGGCGTCCATGGCCACGTAGGGAGGGAGCACAGCCGAGCCCTGGCGAGGGGAGCCGGGCCAGGGCTGTGCCGCCGGCCCACTGGGCAACCTTGGGCAAGTTGCTCTGCCTCTCCATGCCTCAGTTTCCCCATCTGTAAAATGGGGACAATAATACTGCTCTACCTCACGGGGTGGGTGTGAGGGGTCCTTGGCCAACGATGGTGAAGTGCTCTGGGGTGAGGGTGCCCCAGAAAGCCGGGGGGGTCTTCGTGAATGGACTCACAAGGATGTGAGACACGAAGTGAGAGAGCTACAAATGAGGTTGTCAATGTCCTCTAAAATGTGATTTGTTCCTTATTTCTCCAGTTTGTGGGTGTCTGACAGTGAAGCTGCAGGACAGGCAGTTCCACTGTCCCCACAGTAAACTGGGATTCACTTGCTGTGGTGGCTTGTGCTCTGGCAGAGGTGCTGGAGTGGGAGATTGGCCAGGATTTGGTGGCCAAGGTGAACAAGGAAAGGCTGGGTGCTACCTTCTCTGGAGATGCTGGTGCACAGCAGGCTGGTCACCCCAGGCTGGGCTTGGAGGCACCCATTGGAGCAGAGCTGTGTGCTCGGGACAAGGGACAGGGACAGACACCTGGCCCCAGGCAGGTTCCCTTGGCTGTTGGCAAGACAGACATGTAGGAGTTGAGACGTTGATCTTCTCCCTGACAGTCTGTGGGACCCTCAGGCCAATCACTTGACCTCTCTGTGCTTCAGTGTCCCCATCTGTAAGTTGGGGACAGAGAACCTGAGCTACCTCTCAGGAGGTGTGAGGTGCCCTGCACGGCCCTGCCACGATCCCGGGGCGGAAGGCGCTCTGGTGCCAGGTGTTGTGACACGCCACCGCCACCTGTGAGACCTCCCAGTCACCCCGAGAGACCCCCGTCCCGCCCTTGGAGGAGCCCTCCCGTGGGGGAGGACAGCGAGGGGAGGAAGGGAGTTTTTTTAAAGAACTATTTTTAGCTGTCCTAACCTGTTGACCTTTTTCAGCCGGGCAGTGGGCGCAGCTCCACTTCCCGCCGGATATGCAATGCTGCACTATGCATGGATTACTCCTCTGGCTTGATGGGAAAAGTCCACATCAGCAGTTTTTGGAATGTGACTCCATGTGCACATGGGTGCTCCGGGGGAGCAGGCTGCCTCGGGGGCTTGTGCCAGCACCGGTGGGGTCCCTGCTGTCACTGGGGCTTTGGGGGAGGCTGCAGAGGCTTTCTGGGGCATTTCAGGGAGAGGGCCCCCCCGGGAGGATGTGCTGCCACAGACACGTGTGTGTCCAAGCAGATGTAAAGCTGTGTGGGAGGAACCTGCGTGTGAGCACGGGGTGTGTGCGTGCCGGGCTGCGTGATGACTTACAGCACTTCTTTGCACTGTAGAGGTTTAGTTAGCTTTGCCTTGAATGAAATAAAGTTTACGTTTACTAGAGAAACTCGCCGTGGTTTGAGGTTGCCGTGAGTGTCTGGGGTGTCTGTTTAGGTTTGGGGAGGTGGCTGGGTAAAAATAACCCTGTGAGGAAGCAGGACAAAGACTGAGGAGGCTGTGTGAAAAAACAAATCCTTTCCTTTAATGGGAATAGGGGGACGCTCTAACATCAAACATCATTTCTCTCTGTACAACAGGAGTGAGCTGACAGCAGCTTGGCCCCCCAGGAGCCACCCTGCCACAGCGGGGTCAGCACAGGGCAATAAATTAATCTTTCTCCGGAAGGGAGCTTGAGCCGGTGAGATTCCTTTGTGGGATCAGTGGCCAGCACTCTGAGTCACCCTTTGCCTCCGTGGCTGGGCTCTGGTGCCCTAAATCACAGCTGCCAGCGAGGGTTTGGGAGCCTCTGCTCACCTTCTGTGGCCAGAGATCCATGTCCCTGTTGCTGCCAGAGCAAGGGCAGAGGGATGGGAAGGGAGGCTCGGGGCGAAGAGCGACCTGTTCCCGCAGGTCTCAGAGCTCTGACTGCGAGGACAGAGAGGCACAGAAGGAATTTAAAGTTTTGAAAGCACAGCCAAAGCCAAGAGGAAAGTAGCTGTGTCCTTAAGGAGGCAGCTCAGCTGAAGGGAGCTGCCTCTGCCCCTTGGGCAGGACGGCACTGACCCTGCGAACGGCGTAGATCCAGTCGAGGTAGGCACGGACACTGGTATAGACGCCGGGCGTGCTGGGGGTCCCACAGCCCTGGCCCCAGCTGACGATGCCCACAACCTGCCAGTGCCCACCTGAGTACAGGAGGGGCCCGCCGCTGTCCCCCTGCAAAGGACAGACCCTCAGGATGGCCCCGCACACCTGACTGCTCACAGCAGCCCTTCCCACGCAGCTCTTCCCTCAAAGGAGCCGGTCATGGATGGGTACAGACCCATCCCCACCACGTCCAGCCCAGGCCCCCACCTGGCAGGTGTCCACACCGCCCTGGGGCAGGCCGGCACACAGCATCCTGTCGGTGACATCGCCATGGTAAGCAGCCAGGTTGCATCTCAGCTTGTCAATGAGCTCCACCTCGGCCTGCTGCAGGCGCTCCGACAGCTTCCCTGCGTGACACACAGCCTCTCAGGGCGAGGAGGGAGCCCTCCAGCCCCTCTGCCCCTGCTGGCAGTGCTGGGGGCTCTGCCCTGTTCCTGTCACCCCCACGCTGTGCCGCTCACCGTGCTCCTCCATGTAGCCCCAGCCGATCACCCACAGGGGCGTGCCTGGCACCAGCTCCTCGTCGAAATAGGGCAGGCAGATGGGCTTGGTGCTGTCTGGAACAGAGATGTCTGGGGAGGCTCACGGGGAAGGGCCCAGACTGCCTGGGAACAGCCACCAGCCGGGCACCCCACGTCCTGCCCCAGCACTCAGTGCCCATGGGACGCTGCCACGCCGGGCATCACCCTCCCAGCACACACATCAGGGCCATCAGGGGACACAGATGACTCCTGCCCCAGGAGGGCTTTGCCAGGCTCACCTGAGTCATGCACAGGAGAACGCAGCTTCACCAGGGCGATGTCATTGTCCTTGGGGGACGCAGGTGTCACGTCCGCCAGGAACACTTTCTCCACGGCGAAGGTGGCAGCGCCCGACAGGAGGTCAGAGCCGGCCTTCACCCGCCAGCTCTGGATGATGGGGTTGTTCCTGCACACACACAGCGCTGTCACCGCTCGTCCCCCCGTGGGGACAGGCACAGAGCCCTGTGCAGACTGCTCATCACAGGACACTGAGCCCACACACGGCTCAGACCCAGCGCGGAGGTGCCCACTCACTTGAAGCAGTGTGCGGCTGTCAGGACCCAGCCGGGCCCGATGATGCTGCCCCCGCAGATGTGGTCCTTCCTGTACTGCAAACTGACCTGCCAGGGCCACGCCTCGATGGCAGCCGGGCTGCCCCCCAGCACCCGCGGAGTCCTCACGCTCTGCCCGCAGTCTGTGAGGGGACACGGCTGGGACAGGAGGGACAGAGCAAACGGAGGCTCCCAGGGACAGGAGCGTGGCCAGGGTGCCTCATGCCCACAGCACTGCTGTCACCCCTCATCCCCAGGCTTGCTGGAAGGGATCCAGCCATCCCCTGCCCACTCCATCAGGATAATTAGTTTAATCACGGTAATTCACCTGTAAAAATAAACTCATGCAGGGCCTAGCTGGGTAAGCCTCCCTCAAGTGTTTTGTTTCTGGGAGGTTTGTGCTGCCTTAACGAGGTTAGCAGTAATTAAATCCAGCTTTCCTCGTGCAAACACTGTGGGATGGGTTTGGGATAGAGCCACGCTCCCACAGGGCAGTGCCAGGAGCAAGGACCAGGGGCAGGACGAGGCCCCAGAGCCCACAGGGTGCAGCCACCACCGTGGTACTTACTGGAACAGAAGAGTGACACAACCAACCCCGAGAGGCATTTCCTGCAAGGGGAAGGGAAAGAGTTGGATTTGGCTCCTCTGCCGGGCACCACAGGCTCCTGCTTGGGGTCCACACCCTCCCCACTCACCTGCCCGGCTCAAGCACCTGCAAGCTCCCGTTGCTCAGCACAACCTCGTGGGGAGGCAGAGGCTGCCCCGCACCCACCTCCACTCCCTGGAAAGTCGGGGTGCTGGAAGACACGGGGGGACAGGGCTTCAGGTGTGGGTGAGGACAGGCACTGGAGCCTCAGCACCTTGGGAGCCTGGATCCCGCAGTGAAAAGGGGCTTCCTTGGGTCAGGGATGGCAGAGTGGGGATGTCAGAGCACTGGAGGGCCAGGACACTGAGGCCAGGACCAGGAACAGGAGCAACTGAAGGAGGGAAGAGTGTTCCCTGCAATGCAGAAGGGTGAGCAGCTGGCTCTGGGAGAGCTCAGGGAGTCCCTGCTGCTGTGACCTTTGGGAGTTCTGTTCAAAGCCTCAACCAATGACTTTTTGGGCCTGGAAAACACCAAGTTTGGCTCAGTTTGGGTTCCTACAGTGGCTCAAACACCAGTACCCATCTTAAAAGGGAAGTGCAGGACCCTGAGCCTCCTCCTCAGATGAGCTGTGTTGGCAGGGAGACCCTGGGCTGCTCTGGAGAGGGCAGGGCTGCAGGTAGGGGGGATGGAGGGAGACCAGGAGCAAGGCAGGGTGCCCGTGGGCTGTGACAGAGCAGGGCACAGCGCTCTACTCTCATGGGAGGCTGCCAGGGCTCCAAGCCAGCTCCTGGATACTCACAGAGTGCTTTGAATGCTGGGGATGGGCTGAAACCATTAGTGCTGAGCTCTGAGTGCTTTGCAGATGGGCTCCAGAAGAGCTTTTGAGGGAGAGGGGCAGGGGGAGCAGCCGGGTACCTGCTGTAGCCCATCTGCTCACAGGCAGCCCTGGCCAGTGCCAGGGTGAAGTGGTCGTGGCACACACAGGACCAGGCTCCAGTGTTGCTGTTGAGCACCTGCAGGATGGATCTGTCTTTGGAAACACGGGCTGGAGGCAGACACAAAGTCAGCTTTGGCGCAGGGGGCTGCAGCAGCCCAGCCCCTGGAGCTCTGCAGGGGTATCCTGCACTCACCCCTGGCCGGAGGCCCCTCGGGGACCCACTGGGGACAGTTGGCCTCATCCTCGCCCTGCAGACAGTCCAGCTGCCCGTCACACACCTGCTTCAGTGGCACCAGCTTCAGGGGCTGCTTGCAGAACAGGTAGTGGTTGTCCAGGTAAATCTTCACTAGAGGGAGAGGGGGGCTCAGCACAGAGCCCCAGCTCCCGGGCAGGCTCGGGGCTGGCACGGGGGGCTCAGCAACGAGCTGGGTCTGTGTTTGCTGGGCCGTGGCCATGAGAAAGGAGAGGGAGAGATCAGGAGCTGTACCCAGGAACCCGATGGCGACCAGGCAGGCGAGGGTGAGCACCACGGCCAGGACGAGGATCCCCACACACTTGAAGGACTCTGATGCCCCGGAGGATTTGGGTCTTGTGCAGGGACCTGCAACACAGAGGAGTGTGGTCCTGCATGGCCGGGCTCAGCCTGGCACCACTCATCTCTCCCAGCTCCCACAGGTGTTACCTCTGCCATTGAGCCGCTCCGAGGCCGAGTCCTGCAAAGCAGAGGGGAAAACCAGTTATGAGCTGAAACTGCAGCCAAAAAGCAGCTGGAGGGTGAGAGGGTGTGTTGGGGTGTGGATAGCTGGCACACGGTGAGCTCACAGTCCTGAGAGGGCAGCAGAGAAACTGCCCCAGCCTCCATCAGAGGTGGCTTTAGAGCTGCCAGGAATAGGGGTGGCACATCCTGTGTGACAACGCCTGGCTCTGGGTCACCCAGGGTCACCTGCTGCCTTGTTCCCATAGACACCACCTGTGCAATTCCAGTAAGTGGCTCTCAGTGGTGTCGAGTTACTGCCATTAATACACCAGAGGCTTAAAAAGTCACAGATGTTACAAAAGAGGAGCTTTCTGATGTGCCGAGAAACCCTGAGTCAAAATACACACTCCTGCGGGGCTGTGGCACACGGGCATGTCACGACGAGGTTGTGTCTTCAGTAGGGTCAGAAGCGGGGTGGCACAGCCCGAGCGTTCCCCACGGGCTGCAGGAGCACCGGAGGAACCAGCCCGAGCCAGGGGAACCAGCACTCCCAGGGCGGGGAGGGAGGGAGAGCGCTGTGCTGCTGCTAGGACACGAGATAAACACAGCCAGGGCTGGAGTGAGGATGAGTCAGGCATTGATCCGCTTGAGCTCCTCAAAGTTATCCTCCTGTGACAATCCCTTCTAGGAGAAACCCCCGGCAATGGGAGGGGAGGTGCTGTGAGCCCGTGCTCGGTGGATGGGCTGAAGCCCAGAGCCCCTTTGGGAGGGTTCAGGTGGGCACTGGAGGTGTCTGTTCCGTGCTTTCCAGCCCCGGTTGTGCCGTGCCACCAAGCAGCCATTTGGAAAAGTGTTCCTGCTCCACTGAGCCTGGTCCCTTCCATGCCCTGCCAGCCCCGGTCAGCTCTTTTCCTTTGCTGTTGCTTCTGGACTCTGCCACCCAAGGTAAGACAAGATTTTTGCATGGACAGAGGTAAGGAAGGTTAAACCTGCTGTGATAAACCTGCAGATCCAGGTGCACGATCCAGGAGGATTTGGGATGGAAGCCTTTGCTCCAACTGCTGAGGTTCGAGAGCAGCACATGGAGATGATGGTGTTTGTCACCTCAAATGAGAGCAGAGGTCCCTGTGCCAGGGCTCAGAGGCTGGGGCTTGGCAGAGCGCTGTGAGGGCACTGGGGATGTGGCACAGCTGAAGGGGGCTGTGCCAGCCCTCAGCAGGTCAGAGGAGAGATCAGCCCTCCCTGCCCAGGTCACTGTGCCAGGGCATGTTTAGCCATGCACACACGCTCTTCCAGCAGGATTTTACAGTAAGTGCCAAGCCATTATGCCTGGGTTAGCTCACGGAGGCAGGCTGGCTGTGTGTGCCAGGAAACGGTGCCTCGCTGTCGTGGCCCTGCTGCATGGCTTGGGCTGCCAGTTTTGGGAACAAGAAGTGACCTGTGCTGGGGAGGTCTGGATCCTGCCTGGTGCTGTGTGTCTGTGTCCCAGCATGTTGGTATCTTTGAGGAAATGCCAGCAGCCTTTCTCCCAAAGCCAGGCCCAGCTGGCACCTGTGCCGAGTGTGGGCAGCTTGTGGGCAGCTTGTGCCAAATCCCACCCCCCAACCCTCCTGGGGTGCAGAGCCTGTTTCCTGGTGCCAGGGAGCTGCTGGGAGTAGGAGGGGAGGATGGGAAGGGGAATCTGCATCCTGCATCTCCCACCCTGGCTGGCCTTCCTGAGCCGTTTCTCTGAGGAGAAGGGAAAAGCTCCCATAGGTCTGGGAGTTTTGTAACGCTGCACCAACATCTTCCAGCACAACCAGCCCAGGGAACGTGGGGCCGGTCCTTCCTCATGCTGACCTCCTGTGTCACCGTGGGCCAGGGCTGGGCACCACCTGGATAATGGGATCCTAACGGTGTCCTGCGGGAACGGTTCCAGGTTGTGATGGATGCTCCAGGCCCCACTGCAGCAGCACAGCTGCCCCTGCCTGTCCCCACACTACCCACCCTTGTCCCCATCACATCATCCAGCACTGGGCTCCTTTCCAAGACGCCAGGTCTGATGCACATGAGATCGGTGATTATTAGGGGATTTTTTTGCATTTTCTTCAGTCCATGAAACTCTTCTGTTTCAATGGGATTCACAGCTTGGAGCTGCCTTGCTCCTCTCAAACCCTCACTATGAGCAAGAGCTGCACTGGTTAAATCCAAAGCAAGGTGAGAGCCGTGCCCACTCCTGCGTGGCATGGGGGCACTTGGCTCCCTGCAGAGATCAATGCTAACTAACTGAGCTCCCTTGCTGTGCTCTCTTGGAGCCCTTAACATCCACGGCCATTCCAGTGCCAGCCCAAGAGCTGTGGAGATCCGATGAACCTCTTCACCCCTTGCAGCTGGGAATTCGTGCTGGGGGCTGCGGGGTGTGCTGAGCTGGGCTTCGTCCCTCCCTCAGGAGCAGGTGGGATGTTCCCTCACCAAACCAGGCTTCGCAGGGTGATCAGATTCCGAGGGTGGCTCCTTGGCTGTGGGGATTTAACCCGTGGGTGTGTGTAGACATTGCAGGGAGTGAGTTCCCCACCCTGGAGGGGTTGATGTCCCGATGTGCTGCTGCTGGAGGGTTTTACGGTGCCCGGCGAGCTTGGTCACATGTGTCTGCCCTCTCGGGGAAGTGTCTCCCTCCCAGGGAGGGACTGCATGCCACGCTGGGGTTTGGTGGCCATGGCTTTTCCTGCACAGGGCGCCGCAGGTGTGTCCCCTGTGCCAAGCAGAGGGACCGGCAGTGCCGCGCCGGGAGCTGCACTGGGGGGGTGGCAGGGCCTAGCAGTCCCCCAGGCGGTACCCAGGAACCAGCCCCTTCTCGAGGGATGGGATGAGACACTTCAGAAGGGCCCGTTCCCCTCGACAGGGGGGACACTGCCTTGCTCGTCTGCTCCGTGGGCCGGGAGAGGGGAAGGCAGCCCCAGAACTGTGGGAGCAAGAGCTCGTGGGGGTACCCCGCCACAGAGGGGTCTGAGAAACGGGGGGAAACCCCTTCCCTGGCTGCTGCCAGAGCCAGGGAGCAGCAGCTCTGTGGGCCTGGGTTGCCCCATCCCCTCAGAACCGCTCCGGGCCGGAGTTCGGCAGAGGACGGCGTGTGCGGGGTCTGGTGCCCATCCCCTGGGCCAAGGGCAGGGGTTCCAGTGACTCACCATGTTCATCCAGCTCCGGCGTGGTCCTTCTGCCCGCAGAAACCCGGCAAATCTGCCCCGGTGCGGGAGCGGGGAGGCTGCGGCTGCCCCGGTGCCCCGGAGCCGGGCGATGCTCCCGTACCCCTGTGCCTGCGCTCGGTGCCCACGCCGCTCTCCCACTGGGGCAGCACCGCCCCAGCCCTCCTTAAAACCCACAAGGGGAGTTGTGAAACAGGAATTATGGTTTGTATTGTAATACAACACCGGTCTATCAGCAGCACCATCACCTGCGGTAATCTCCCGAGCATTTGCCACTGCAGGTGACTCACCTGCGGGGCTGCTGTCACCAAATAGCTTATCAGAAGTGAACGGACTGATTTTTCCTGCTCCTCCTGATGATAAGAAGATCCACGGCCATCCCGCTCTTTGTCCGGCTCTTCCGCGTTGCGCTGGGTTGTTTTCAAAGCGAGGTTTGAGTAGGTGGAGTAGGAAAGGAGGAGAGTTTGTGCTCTCGGGTCACTCGGTCTGTGTGTCCCTGCCAACCCCAGGTCACGGCTGGGGGAGGTTGAAAGGAAGGCAAGTGGGTGCCCATAGAAGGCTACCCCAGACTGCAAGGGGGGGACCATGGGGTGCTCTCAGGTATGGCTGAGGGCCATGGATCTGTGATTATCCAAGAATAATCAACCCCTCTGGGATGGAGCGGTTTGCCTTAGCCTGGCAGGGTGGGAGGGAGGTTGATGGTGCCAGAGCCACTGCCCCAGAGGGGTGAGGGTGGCCCAGGGAGCGGGCTGGGGTCGGGGAGGCTGCGGGCTGCCCTCATGCTGGAGGTGCTGGGTGTGCACGATGTGCCTAGCAGGTAATTAATTCTCCTGTGCTAATCCGGCTTTCCCAACGGTCCTGCTGCTGCCAGGCCTGTGGCTGTGCCAGTGGGAGAGTGTGGAGCACCCACGACCTGCAGCTCCGCAGGGAGCTGTGCCATCACTGTGCCAGCTCATATCCTGCCCGCTCCCAAAGCCTGGCCAGGGATCCACCTGTGGCTCTGCAGGTAAGGGGCAGAGCTCCCCCCACACACACAGAGGATCCAGCCCCCCTGGAAGGTGTGGAGACCTCGTCTGGCTGCGTCCTCAGCCCTCATGGTCCATGCAATGCCCAGAGAATATGGGATGCAGGGTCCAGCCAGAGGTTGCCTGTGCTATTGTGGCAGATTTCAGCTTGAAAAATGGTTTAGGGGCTGCAGCAGTGGGAGTTGGGCAGAGTGTGGGTCCCTGGTGCACCTGGCAGGTCCTGGCAGCCTCCCCAGAGCATCCCAGTGCCAGCTCTGCTGCCGTGGAAGGGAGAGCAGCCCAGGAGCAGGGCATGGCAGGAGCAGCCCTTCCTCCTTTGAGGTTCTGAAGGCTCTGAGGAAGCAGCTCAGGTTTGCCGATGTTGTGTTACAGCCTCCGGGGCTTTGCTTCCTGGAGTGCGGCTGCATTTGCAGACAGTCACCCTTCCCAGAGCCTGGCATGACACAGGCTTCCGGGCATCTGGCTCCACTGGGGTCAGGCAGGGGTCAGGCAGGGGTGACCCAGGGCTCTGAGTGGCCACCAGCATCCCCAAGCCACACGAACCCACCCCCATCCCTCTCCTCTCCACTGTCCAGCAAGGAGTGGTCCCAGCCTCTCTGAGCTGGGCACTGCCAGGACCTGGGGCTGCAATTCCTGTTGTCCCCTCTATGTTCTGCAGGCCCCAGGCATCACCCCTGCTCTTGGCATCGAGGTGCTCGCCCTGGGCAGGGCTGCTGAGGGCTTGGCTCCTGCCCTGGCTGCCCACTGCCACTGATGTGGGGCACGGCAGTGTTGGAGGCTGTGCCTGGCACAGCAGCACAAAGCAGGGGGAAACTTTGGATGCCCAGTTTCCAGCTGTTAATGGTTGTACCTGTTTGTCACTTTTCCCTGCAGCCACAGGAGGTGGTTTTCCCTCTCTACAAGCAGGAGTTGATTCCCACCTGACCCCGTGGTTTGGACTTTGAAAAGAGGATCCAGTACAGCTGTAAGTGCATCATCCTGGGACATGCCTGACAGGGGGCAGCGGGTGAGAGTCACCCCTGTCCTTCCCTGTCCCCTGGAGTCCTGCATGAGGCCCCAAGTCTGGGTTCTGCGTGGGCCTCTGCCACATTCCTGGCTGCTGGTCTTTGCCAGGAGGTGGCAGTCAGAGGACACGGCCACCCAGGCACTTTGCCAGAGCTAGACACACCTGCGCCCAGGGTGTCCCTGCCCCTCAGGCTCCCAGTAGTCCCAGTTCAGCCTCTTCCAGCAGTGGGAGGGCAGAGCTGCCCACGCAGGCGGGCTGGGCCCGGCAATGTGCCGTCTGTCATGTCTGCTGCAGCTCCTCTGCTTTCTCCCTGCGAACCAGTTGGACCAGGGGGCCAGGACCGGTGCCCAGCCTTGCTGCAGTGAGGCAGCTGTGTCACCAGGAGAGGAGGGCACGGGTAGGACGTGCCAGGCCCCAGCACATACAGGGCTCTGCAGCAGCGGCCTCCAGCCTGGGATAACCAAGAGCAGCTCCTGTGGCAAAACATTGGGACATGGACCCCCAGACAGGTGAGTGGGGGGCCTTTGTCCCCCTCACGGGGCAGAGGTGGGATGTTCATGGCACGGGCAGTGGTTTGGTGACCTCCCTCCCCTCTGGCTCATGAGCTGGGGCTCAGTGCTGGTGTGGCTCTGCCCGAGCAGTGCTGCTCGAAACCATCCCCGGGATGTGGGGATCGCTGCTCCCGAGGGTGCCAGGGCAGGGATGCCTCCCACACACGGCACGGGGCAGGGCCTGGGCACGACGCCGTCACCCTCCCATGGGCAGTGGGCGTGGGGACGGGGCAGTTTCGGCAGCCGGCTGATTCAGGGAGGCTGTTGCACCACGTTCCTCCTGCCCCGCAGCTCCCGCTGTGAGTCACGGCTGCAGCAGCTCCCTGACCTCACCCACCCCGGGGGTCCCGGGGCTCCGGCTCGCTCCTGCCCCAGCAGAAACACTGGCGGCCCACGTACCCTGAGCCCTGCCAGGAGCGCCGGGTGGAAGGGGCCGGGCAGGACAGGCAGGTCCTGCTCCTCTGCACGAACCGTGGGAGCTGGCGGGGCGATGCTCTCCGGCTCCGGCTGTTTGTGGCTCCATCAGGTGGGGGGAGCGCTGCGGGCTGCAGGATGCCCTGGGACCTTGCTCGCTGTGTAAACACCGTGACCACAGGGGAAGTGTTCTCACTCCGCTGGCATCTGCCTAAATTTAGCTGCTCTTAGATCATCCCTTTCCGCTGTCTCGTCGCTCCCGGTGCCGCATTGAATCCCGTCCCTGTGCCCTGCACTGACCGTGCTGCGGGGCAGTGCCCACACCCCCTGTGCCCTCCTGGCACAGCCCCAGCAGAGCTCTCAGCACAGGAATCGATGCTCAGGGCACCTTGGTGTCCTGACAGTTCCAGGATGGTTGATCGGTGCCGGATTTTGCCGGACCCTGCGGCATGGATGGGGAGGATGGAGCGCTGCAGAGCCCGCAGATGTCCCGCACAGCCCCGTCCGTGTCCCGTCCCCGCCCGGCGCTGGCGGCAGGACGCTGCTCGTCCTGACAAGAGCATCCTCTAGAGGGAACTGCCAGCCCAGAAATGGGGCTGCGCGGAGCTGGCTGCGCGCACCGGCGGCTCCAGCGCCGCCAGGAAAGGAGAATCACCCCACGAGGGTGTGAGTGGGACCAGGAGTGGGGATACGGCATTGTCGGGGTGACCAGCTCCCTTCCCAGTGACCGTCCCACCTGCCAGCTCACCTGGGGACAGCGGTGGTCTCCATCATGGGGCTTTGGGGGTAGCAAAAATCTCTGTGCCACCATCCTGGACAGCCCTGCAGGGTGCAGTCCCTCCCTGCCGTGGGGACAGCACACGCCGGAGAGTTGTACCCCAGCTGCCAGGTGTCCTGTCCCCTGCAGGGGACAATCGCGACCCCCAGGCTCCCGGAGGGGTCTGTCTGCAGAGCCCCTCCTCCCTCTGCTTTCCAGGACAAGAGCCCATCAAGGTGATCGGGGTTGTCTTGGGCATTGGGCTGGCCCTGCTGATCCTGGCGAGTTTCGGCTACACCTTCATCCGGTGGTACCAGAGGGGCCACTCCCGGCGCCGTGAGTACGGGCAGGGCAGGGGGGACAGGAGGGACAGGGCAGGGAGGGCTCAGAGCATGGGGCTGCAGGGACTGGGGTGTGGGGAGCACGGGGGATGGGGTCCCCTGGTGCAGGGGGGCTCTGGGCCGAGCTGGGGACGCTCTGAGGTGAGGAGGGGATGCACGGTGATGTCCCGGTGCTGTCCTGCTGGCTGTCCTGCCTGTCCCCCCCTGCCACATAGATTCACGGCAAAGCAGAGGTGTGTTCATGGCACCACATGGCTCTGACACCTCTCCCTCTTCTTCCTCCTGCCTCCCCAGGGCCTGACTTTGTCTTCAACCTCTACCACTCACGGTGAGTGACGCCATGGGAGGAGCAGGGCAGGCTGGCAGCTCCCTTTGTGCAGTGCCAAGGTGTCACACACCCTCCCCAGTCCAAAATCCACACAGTTCTGCTGTTGCCAGGGGGCTGGCAGGGGCTGGATGGGGGACAAGCAGCTTGGTGACCTCTCTGCTTTCTTTGCAGCGGGCTGGGGTCGGTGGCACTGGAGCTGGTGCCACCCTTCAGCATCAGTGGCTCACTGGGCACCTCGGGCAGTGGCTACGAGCCCTTCCACAACCAGGGGCTGTGAGGTGGGAGCTGGGCTGGTGAGCAGGTAGGACATCCCCCTGCCCCCCCTGTCCCCCAGTGCTATGCCCCAAAGCCTCTGTGCTGCCTTGTAGCCCCTGGGCATCGAAGCTTTCCCCAGGACAGTCCCACGGGTTTTCCAGCAAAAGTCCTGCCTGTGGCTCTGGGGCTACCAGGGGCTTTCCCTGGGCTCTGGTTTTAGTTTCTTCCTGCACAGGCATTGGTTTTTGTTTCCTTCCATCCCTGGGATGGGGTGTGTGGCCAGGGACAGAGGGATGCGGCTGGAGCCGGGCGCTCTTGCAGTGCTTCCTCTCGCTGCCTCTCCCTCACCACCCAGCAACAACAGAAAAAGCAACCAAAACCAGCCGGGGGGAATTCCTCCATTTTCACTTCTATAATAAACAGCCCCTGAATTGCTGGATTTCAACTGAAATGGCAATGGTGCAGTTTCTGTTGCTAAAAAAGCCTCAGAGTCACAGAATCGTTGGGGTTGGAAGGGACGTCTGGAGAACATCTGGTCCGGCCAGTGCAAGGAAACGCCTCAGAAGGCCCCTGTGGATTTTGTCTCAGATTTTTTGTGCCAGTTGCCTTTGGTCTAAGCAGAACAAGTGGCTGTGGAAGTGCCTGGAGCAGGAGAGCAGCCCTGGGAAGCTGCTGTGGCCACAGAGAGAGGCCCTGCTTGGCCAGCAGGAGCTGGCGAGGTACAGGGGGCCTTGGGACCATTTCTTTGCAAATTTCTCTCAGAACTAAAACGAATCAAAACTCATGAAGCCCACGTGGCTGTGTGTAGGGAAACCCCTGAGTGGGATTTCCACGGAGTCAGGAGAACCATCTGTGCTTGTGGCTATCGAAGCTAAGCCCTGTGGTTTGTGGCTTTCTCCTGGTTGAAAGGAGAGCTCTGACTGCTCGTGGAGAGGGGAAGTGCCACCCCCTGGGGCCTGGGAGCCCTCCATGGTGAGCAGGATCCGGCAGAGCCCTGCACAACACAGGATCCGGCCACAAGGCCTGACGTCAGCGACATTTAAAAGAAAGACAACAAAAAATAGCCATGAGCTCGATGACTCCGTTTTCCAGAGGAAGTTGAAAAAAATTAAAAAGAAAGCAAAATCTCCAACCCACAAAATATGCAGAGACAGAAGAGATGGGGCCAGTGGAGGGGCAGGAGGAGGCTCCCGGTGCCCTCCACATTCCTGTGGGATGCAGGGATGGATCTCATGTGTGAGCAGTGCCACGTGAGGTACAAGAGAAGGAAACACAGCAAGGATCAGCCCCCTCCTCCTGCCTGCACTGGAAAACCTGAAAATAAAACCGAAAACCCTTCACCTGAAAAGCAACTCCCCAAGGAGGGTTTCAACCAGCAGTTTTACTGGGACTATCCCACTGTGAAGGTTCTTGGAAATGGAGTCACTCTTGGAAAAACTTCCCTGTGAGCTGGAAGGTGACCCAGAGTGAGCTGTTCTGTCTTATCCTGTTTCCATTCTAACAACACCCACTCACAGCATCACAGAATCAATTAATTTGGAAAAGACCTCTGAGATCATCGAGCCCAGCCTACAGCCGAACACCATGGTGCTGAGCAGAGCCCTGATTGTTGCCTTTCCTGGCTCCCTCCACCCCTGGGTTTGATTTGTTCTGCTCCTGTCCTCCCCTGGTGATGTCCCCACGTGCTGCCCGTGGGATGTGCAGCCCTGTGGAATCACTGTGAGCAGCCCAGCTCCTTTTCCCTGCTGCTCCTCTGGTGAGTGCTCACACAAATTCCCCAGGGACAACCACAGGGGAACTCAGGTGCGTGAGAAGCTCTCGGTTCTCCTTTATCCCAGCTGTGATGTGGAAATGCTCTTCCCCACGTGAGGCAAAGGCACATTGCCCTTTGCTGATGGGGAATGTCCAAATCTGGAAACAGAAAGCTCAGCTTGGCCTTAGGAGAGGATGAAGAGACAAGTGGACCAAACAAATAACACCACATCCTTTCTGTATTTACAAGTAAAATGCAATAAATAATGTCTGTGTCCAATAGTGGCAGAACACAGACCATAGTGTGGGTAGGACTGCCCTGGCTCATGCTGGGCTTGTAGGTGCATCCCATATCCTGTTCTGGGGCTGTCCCAGAGGGGCTGGATGCTGAAAGGTCTCTGTAGGGTCAGGAAAGTCCCTCAGTCCATCCGTGAGAGGTCAGGCAGGGCAGGACCCTGTGCTGCCAGCAGCAGGGTGCTGATGTCAGGCTGACGTCTGCTTTCGGTGTCTGTGTTGTGAAAATTGGGGATGGCATCAGAAGTGTTCCCATTGGCAGGAGGAGCCCAGTGCTGACCCAGGAAAGGGGGAAGTGGAAGCACAGGACTGCCCCAGGCCCTGAGAGTGGCCCTGTGCCCCGTGCTGGGCTGCCGAGGGCAGACAAGGCAGAAGTGCCCTGGTGTGTATCCTTGGGGGCCCGAGGGGGTCGGGATGAGCCCCTCCAGCACAGCCCATCCCTGTCTCCCATGAGCTGGGCTGGCTGGAGGGATGCACTGGGGGCTGCCCACAGCAGGAGTGGGCCAAAGCAGCCCCACCAAGGGCTGAGCTGGTGCTCCTGGGCCACATCTGGGCCCGGCACCGTGAACATTCAGGGGTCGGCGGTAGCTTATCCAGTGGCAGACGAGGTAGTTGGGTCAGTGTGCAGGGCTGGTGGCCCCCAGGACAGGTCACAGGTCCTTGCTGTCCCCGCTGAGCCAGCTCAGGGGCTTGATGGGCAGCGTGATCCAGTCAGAGCTGAGGCTGGAGACGAGCGGCAGTGTCCCCAGGAAGGCAGTGTTGTCAAAGATGCTCAGGTCGAAGGGAGCTTTCAGGAGCTCAGGGCTGGCTTTGGAGGTCAGTGGAGCACCTGGAGCCACCCAGCTCAGCAGACTGGGGGCATGGGGCCCCACCTGGCTGGAAAATTCCCAGGCAGGAGCTCCCCAGGGAGCGAGGTCCTGTGTGAGGGGATGCTCAGGAGACGACTGCTTCAAATATCCTTTGGACACAGCCAGCTCGGAGCACTCGATGTCCAGCACGGTGTCGGTGCTGCCCAGGCCCTGCACGGACCCTGCACAGCCCAGAAGGGGCATTCCCTTGTCTGGGGCCTGCTCTGGCTGCACGGTGCCCTTGGACTGCTGCAGGTACCCCCGGAACTCCACGTCTTCCTGGATGATGGGGGAGAGCCCAGGCTCCCCTGGGTTGGCATTCCTGCTGCCAGAGGAGCAGCCAGGAGCAGGGCAGGGGCTCTCCAAGCCCACCCCACTGTCCTCAGCAGTGGGCAGCTGCTGCCTGTAGCCCTGGGGCTCGGGGCCCGCAGAGCAGCTCAGGGAGGAGGAGGAGGAGGAGGGGATGTGCAGGCAGATGCCGCTGTCAGTGCTGGTGCCGCTGCTGTCTCTGCTCCCCGTGGGCCCTAACTGGTCCTTGGGCCATGCTGAGAGCTTCCAGCCCTGCTCCAGGGACAGCTGGGCTGTGCTAGTGCTGCCACCAGGGCTACTGCCTGGCTGGGGCTCCTTCTGGCACAGGAAGAGCTGCTGGATGGGGTCTGCATCCAGGCTGCCTGAGGATGGGGGCTCGTGCTCCACCCAGAGCGAGCTCTGCTTCATGAGGGACTTCTGGGAGGGAGAGAAAGACGGGGGTGAGCTGTGCTTCACCCCTGCTTGGTGCCCGCCTCTGCGAGCACTCCCCAAGCCTGCAGCCTTGCTCTGCCGCAGAGGGTGCCAGGGCACTATCCCTGCCTTACCAGGGCAGACGGTGTCCTCACAGGTTTCCTTATGTAGGTGTGTGCCAGCAGAGCCCCCATGAAGCCCAGCAGCAACAGGACGATGAAGGAGGAGCTGAGGATGCCCAGGAAAATCTCTGCACTCCCTGCAAGAGAGGACATGAGCAGGTGAGGGGGGAGAGGGGGATTCCTCACTGTACACAGCACAGAGAGGCTGCCCTGGTGTGGACCCCCACATCCCCAGGGCCAGGAGGCTGGAGGGGGTCTGCATGTCATGATTCCCCCCTTGCCTGGGTCCCACTTACTGTCCCTGTGGCCGGTGGTGACACACTGCTCGTCGGTGCGCGTGGTGGGGACGGGCCTGTTGGCCATGCTGGGCTCCACACTCAGGCAGTACTCTGTGACCCAGAACAGGTCACTGATGGTGAACTCTGTGTTCTTCTCCAGCACTCTGAACTGCAACAAACAGAGCACAGGCTGGCACCTGAGAGCCCCCAGCTCCTGCTTTCCTCCTCCCTCCTCCTCCTCCGCTATCCCCTGGGGAAAGTCCCCAGGGTGTGTTGCGATAATGATGACAGCAGCTAGACCCAAAATACCCATGAGAGCTGGAAAACTGCCATAAAACATGCAGAGAAACCTCTCTGTGCTGCTGTGGCTGTGAGAAGTTCAGCATTTACTTCTACAGAAGACCATGCTTTAACAATCTGTTTTTCCACTTGAGCAGCACCGTGTGGGACAGATGGGGACAACACGGGAGCAGCAGCTCCTCTCACCGTGTGGTTGTCCTGTGTCCTCCTGATGTGCACGTGGTACTGGGTCATTTCCTTCTGGAAGTCACTGTACTCCACGGTGACGTTCCCGGAGCGGAGGAGCAGCTGCAGCCGCACCTGGATGGAGTTGCCCCTCACGGAGAGGCTCTGGCCCGCCAGGCGCAGGCCAGCTGGAAGTGAATCAGTCACAACAGCAGGTCAGGGCTGTTTCCTGCTCACAGCTCTCAGCCTTTGCAGCACCAGGCTGAGCTGTGACTGTCCCACCCATCCTCGGGCTGTCCCATCCCCCTGCACAGCCCACCTGCCAACCAGGGAGGTACGGAGGGAAATATCCCTGCGTTTATTCATCCCACAGTTCTTCCCAAGCACTTTGGCACCCTGACCCCACCAAACCCCAGCACAGCGTGGACAGAGGCAAACCCCAACCCACCTTCCTGTGGGGAGAAGGCGCTGGTCTTTTTCCAGGGGGACGTGTGCTTCCCGCACACGGCTCTGACCCGCGCATAGTAGCGCTTCTCAGAGTCCAGGGTGTAGTAGGTGAGGTCACAGGAGTGCTCTGAGGCCTTCCCACACTCTGGGATGGGTGTCCAGTGGACACTTGAGCCATAGCTGTGGGGAGAAACACCAGGGGTGAGCAGAGAGCTGGAATCCGATCCTGGCAGGGCAGGACCCCCGTGTTCCCCCTCATGTTACTCACACTTTGTACTCCACGTCGTAGCGGGTGCTGCTGGGGCAGCCGTGCCCCGGCTCCCACCTCAGCAGGTGCCGTGCCACCTCCGCGGAGAAGCGCACATGCTGGGGGCTGGCCAGCCCCTCACCTGTGGGACACACGGTGGGCTCAGGGGAGGCTGCACAGCCCTGTCCCCCGAGGACCCAGAGGAGCCTTGGCACAGCCTCCTGGGTGCATGGGACACCCACCCGTGATGGGTGATGCAACAGCGCTGACCACCCGAAACGTGCAAGCCTTTGCCCAGTTTTCTCTTTCTGACTTCCAGGATTTTACTCATCCCCCTCTTCTCCTTCCTCTTTCTCTGGGGGCAGACCAGCTGGGGCTTCTCGGTGCTTTTCTGCCCCAAGAAAGGAGCTGTATTTGCATCCCTCATCCCCTGCCATTTGCCACCAGCTCTGTTTGGACTCGGCTTTCCTGTTTTGCTCATCTGCTGCCTGGATGAAACCAGACTTTTTCACACCTCCCGCCTGCTCTCGGTATTGTCACTGGGCAGAAAAGCCTCACTGATAACATCTGCCACCTTTCTCTTGCAGGTTTCCCCGGCAGCTGCTGTCTGCTGGCAAACACCCAGCCCAGCACTGTGTCCCCAGGGACCATGGCCCCTCGTGGTCACACCAGTGCGGACAAGCCAGGCTGGTGCCCCTCGTTGAGCCTTTGGGCTCCCAAATGGCAGTGAAAGCCAAGCGATGAGCACGCCCTGCTCCAAAGCACTGCTCTGAGGGCTGAGCACCCAGCCAGGGTGTCCAGGCTGTGGCCCCAACCCCCTCTCCGTCTGCTCCCCCTTTCCAAGGAGCCCACCTGGAGCCGTAGGGCTCAGCCCCAGCCAGCAGGGAGATGAAAACCAGCACCAGAGACTCACCGCGCGTCGGGCAGGAAAGGAGCAGTGCCAGGCACAGTGCCAGGGCGGTGCCAGAGGGGACCATGGCCACTCAGCATCCTCCGTGGCAGCAGGGCGAGCGCAGGGCCGGGCTGTGCCCCGACGGCAGCTGAGCGCTCGTTTTTCCCCCGGGGGCTGGCTCAGTGACGTCTCGGAGGCGTTTGAACAGCGCCAGCAAAGTCACTGAGCAGTCACTTCCACTTCTCTTTGCTGTCCACCCACTCACCTCAGCCAAAGCCCCAGCCCAGGCTGGGCATTTCCGACAGAGCTTGACAGGAAGAATTCTGGGGGCTTTTCTGAGCAAAGCAGGGCCATGCTGAGAAAGGCAAGTACAAGTAAATGATGTCTCTGCTGCTTTGTTGTGAAATGAGATGTTAAAAGCACAGCATAGGTGAGTGTTAGCACCGAGGGTGACCTGTCTCAGGGGTTTTACTGAGCACACCACTGTGTCCTGTCCTGCCAGCAGTAAATCCAGCCGGGTTCTAACCAGCCCTGGAGTTCCAGGAGGGGTTTCTGGCTTTCCCTTCCTTTAGGCTCAGTCTGCAATTCCCCTTTCTCCATTTTTGGGGCTGAGAGACCTCTGGGCTATCCCATGTCCTGCCACCACCCTCACACGGGTGACATGGAGAATCCAGTGTCACACAGGGGCTGCCACTGTCCCTGAGGCTCTGGTAGCCCCCCGGGTATGTCTGTGACCCCTGGCCCCAAGGTGATGTCCTGCCTGTCTGGTGATGCTGGGACCTCAATCACCACCCAGCAGACTTCGAGTGCTCTGCTTTGCCTCAGAGCTTGCTCGAGGGCTTTCCTGGGGCCTTCATGTGATGGAGGGTGATTTTCCTCTAAAAGAGGAATTTCCCACTGGGGAATTAGTGAAAAAGACACAGACAAGAGGAACCAAAAGTGCTCTGGACAGACTCAGAGAGCATCATAGTGGACACAGACATGCAGGCTCCTCTTTGAAGAATCATCTTAAATGCCTGAAGTGAGAGATTTCTCCTGCTTTCCCTGACTTACCCTTTCTGCTGAAGGCCAAGGGCTTCCACAAACTCACAGCCTGGCTGGAGCACCAGCAGCAGATACCCTCCCTACCTTGGGTTTATCCCCCTGCCCTGGGCTGACCAACTGATGTCCTGCCACTGCTCTCGGCCCCTGAGTCACTGGGCAGCCACTGAACTGAGGAGTCCTGAGATGAAGCACAGCCAGTCCCACACAAAGCCACAGACCTTACACCTTTTGTGTAAGGTCATGACAATTAAAAGCAACGGGACCAAAACCCAGGAAAGTGGGAGTTGTGTGGAAACGCCACTGTGGGGCCGGTCCCATGGGTGAGGCAGTTCCGAATCTCAGGAGAAGTGGTTAGCAGTTTAGGGGAAGATGAAAGAGGCTGAGGAGGAATGAGAGTTCTGCAGAATGCTTGCATGGCAAGTGGGACTCGGGCTGGCACCTGAGCTCTGCAGGGAGGGCACTGCCAGGTGCCACGGGAGAGGCTGGTGAGGGGACAGTGTGAGCTGGGGGTGATGTGGCTGACCCTGAAATGCCTCCCTGTGGACACACCACAGAGAAATGCAGGCCAGGAGCACCTGGGTCTGTGCATTTTCCTCCCTGGTGTCCCTCAGGAAGTTTTCCCAGGGTGACAGCAGGGTCAGACAGGTGGTGCTGCACCGAGCAGGGCAGGGATGGGGCCAGAGGGCTGGTTCTGCACAGCCCTGCCACAGGACAGAGTGGAGCAGAGTGATCCTCATCCCAATTCCCTCATGCCTGGAGGTTGGAGCAGCTCTCCTGGGCTGGTGGAGCTGGCTCTGGCTGTGTATTTTAGCTCCTCTTTGCTGGCTGGGAGGGCTCACAGCAGCGGTTACCAGCAGGAAGGTGAGGATTTCACCCAGGAGCTGCAGTGCACGCTGACATTTAACACACACCCTGTTCTCTGGAACTGGCTCTCCACAGGCAGCTTCGTAGCAAGATATGAATGATTCCTGGAGTTGTCTTCTGAGAATCCCTTTCTGAAGTGGACGCAGCAGGTCCAGGGGGCACGGCTGGCTCAGGGCTGTCTGAGGGTGCAGCTCAGTGCTTGGCCACCCCTGGCACTCAGCAGGCAAAGCCTGCAGAGGCACAAAAAGCAAGACCCCCCCCCCCAAACCACTCATGCCTGTGAAATCTGCAGAGGAGTGCACTGTGGAGTGAGGGCTGGCTCAGAACCCCTCTGTGAGCTGGGATCCTGAGAGCAGGAGGGGTCAGAGGGATCCAGCCCAGGCTTTCCAGCCTCAAAAGGAAGGGGCTTTGCAGCAGGGCTCCTCCAAGCTTGGATGTCCCTGCTGGTCTCCTGCCCTTCTGATGAGCAGGTGTGGGTGGGGAGCTGGATGAATAAGGGACTCTTACTATGAATAATGCCAGTCGAAACTGTGGCACTTCGAGTAATGGGCCTGGCTATCAGAAAGAACAGAATTAAGCTAGGCCTTTCTCCTTTAATTGGGATATTTTCACCTGTTTCTAGCCGAGTTCTTGGTTAAGCAGCGCAGCCCCCAGGCTGTGCCTGCAGGGGAGGCAGGGACTGCTGCTGGCTCCTGGAAGAAGCATCACTCCATTAGTGGAGGAGTGAAAAGGCCGCTAGAGGCATTTCATTTCCCTTGGAACGGGGAATTCTTGACTTCTGGGTGACACCTGAAAAGTTTTTCTGGGATTGGGTAAGGCTATGAATCTCCTCCTCTGTGCTTGGCAGGGCAGGAGATCTGTGGGTGAGTGGTGGGCACAGAGGGGAGGAAGGAGGGCTTGGACAGCCAGGAGAGCAGCGGGGAACCCCGGGATGCTGCTGTGCCCTGGGGCAAGGTCTCACCTGCTCCCGGATGCCCAAGGCCCCGTTGCCCCTGCCCCGCATCCCTGGCCGGCCGGCACAGGGCAGGTGTTTTGCAGGCTGCGCCTGGAGCAGTTGGGAAACCGGCGGCGCTGGAGCCGAGCGGCTGGTCCGACTGGTTTGCTGCTGGCACTGACGTACGAGCCCGCTCGCCAAACACCTCCTGCCCCGGCCCCGCGGAGCTGGCTCTGCTCGGCACCGCGCTGCTGGCATGGCCGTGCCGGAGCTCTGAGCCCAGCCCAGCCCTGATCCCGGCCCATGGACGGCAAAACCTCCCCGGTAAGTGCGGGCGGCTCCCGGTGCGGGGCGCGGGGCGCTCCGGGGCTTTATGGACACGCTCCCCTCAGGGTTTGGTGGACGGACCGGTCTCTCCCTCCTGCTCTCTGGGGTGTTCTTTCACAGCAGCCGGAGGGAGAAGGAGCCGGGGGAGCTGCCTGGGGAGCTGCTGCCTCTGGCACCCCTCGGCACATGGAGGGGGGACAGCCAGCAGCATCCCTGGTGCCAGCCCCGTGCTGGCAGAGGTGTCGAGGCTCTCGGGTACTTTGCCACACTGGAGTTGTGAACCGAGGGGACCAGTTGGTGCTGTCAGAGGGATCTGGTGATGCTTGGCACGTTCCTGAGCCTTCCGGCACTTTCCAGCAGCACTGCACCGGTGGGCACGGCCCTGCTGCTCCCCCTCTCCAGGCAGTTTTCCCTGTGCCCTTTTTGGGTTGGGCTGACTGGGGAGCTGCTTAGCCCTGGATGTGGGGCTTTGCTGAGCATCCTGTCATGAGGAAAACATCCATCCCGGCTGGGCACCGGGCGAGGCAGCGAGTAATTACCGTGCCGAGCAGCGAGGGCTGTGCCAGCAACATCCGGAACAAAGGCAGTGGTGATGGGGTGGATGGGGCTCCAGGGGCCAGCTCTAACACTGTCCTCTTCCTGCCCCTTGGTGTGGGGGTGCCAGCCAGGAGCAGGGGCACAGCGAGGTCAGGCTGGATGTTGGCTGGGTCTGAGGAGATGCCAAGTGGTCCCAGGGTGGCCCCAAAGCAGGGTGGCATCACTGCATCTTGGTCACAGTGGGGCAGGAACTGGGATGCCCACGTACAGAGACAATTGCCCAATACTGGACAACCCCACTGGGCCACTTTGGCATTGTCACTTGGGTTAAATGGGCCATCAGGAGTGCCAGGAGCCACCCTTGGCTCTGCAACTGCAGCAGAGTCACTTTGTCTTTCCAGGCCTCTGTTTGCCCCTCTGTGGAGTGAGGTGAGCAGTGGTTGCTCAGCCCCTGGAACGTTTTGGGATCTGTGCCCGAAGGGTGCTCGCACTGGCATAGAGTGACCTGTCCCTGGCCACAAGGGACTGGCTCAATCAGCGGTTGGTCACCTGCACTTGCAAAGTGACCCTGACTGGCTTTGGGATTTCACTTTGCTGTGTGTATCGGGGTCTTGGCAGTGTCCTCTCATCCTGTTCTGGGGCTGGGTCTGTCCCCTCCCAAGGAGGCCCCTCTCAGCAGTGGCACTCGAGCAGGACAGTGTCACCCAGAGGGCCTGGGGCTCTCACAGGCTGGGGACGGCTTTGTCCCCAGCAAGGACAATGTCTCCGTTGTGTGCTGGCTGAGCTGCTCTGTGCACACAATCAGTGCTTCACAACCAGGTGAAGGAGTTCCCAGCCTGGACACGGGGCTGTGAGCAGCTGGAGCCATGGGGAGGGTGGGCGGCCGAGCTCAGCTGGGGAGGATGATGTGAGGCAGCTCCTTCCAGTTTATTTAAGCCAGGGCCCACATGGTGGGGCCCTGGGTCTGGTTGCACCACCCAAGTGTTCCCTGGTTTCCGCTTTCCCTCCCACTCCGAAACTGCGGGTGACTGCTGGCTGGTTTCCCTGGATCTTGAGCCTCCAGCCAGCTTGGATTGCCGTTCCCCTGGTGATTGTCCTCTGCTGCCCCACGTCAGGGTGCAGAGCTTCAGGTCAGTGCAGGTGGCAGCTCACGGTGCAAAGGAGACAGGCACCTCAGTGCTGCTGTCTTTGATTTGGGTGCCTTGCCCAGCTCTGCTCCAAGCCTCAGAGCAGGGAGAGGGAGTGAGGTGGTATCTGCACTCCTGGGTGCAGGGTTTAGCAAAGGGCTCATGTTGCAGACAGGCAGTGTCTGCAGGGTGACCAAAGTTGGCCAGGAGTCCCTGAGTGTCCCCAACATCCCTTCTGGCTGTCCTGTGAAAGCCGTCAGTGGCACAGACAGGGGCTGGCTGTGCCCCCTCCCCACAGCTGCCTCTGGCACGGCTCACTCCGGTGGCTGGTGCAGCATTGGCAGAGAGGCCGTCGGGGAAAGGGCTCAAACCGCAGCTGCGTGTGTGATCTGGCCTCGGCTCTGCCTCTGACTTTTACTCAAAAGCCAGCGAAGGATGAGTAAAGGTTTTGTGGGCAGGAGCTGTCGCTCGTTCACCGGGGTCACATACTCTCCTCAGCAGAAATATCTCTGCAAAACCACCGCTGTTCTCTCTGCTGCAGTGGCCCTACAGTGCTTACCTGGGGCCCGTGGCAAGAGCTCTGTTACCTTCTCTGGCAGGCCCACAAAATTCTTTAGACTTTTAAGGAAATAAGTAGCTGAAAGTTCACTGAGTGTAAGAAAGAGCATTTGCTTCCTGCTGAGGAGTGCTCAGAGCAGTCTGACCTACGGCATATTTCGGTGTTAATTTGATCTATTTGCACACTGGAGGTGGGAGTGCTGTGGCATCCAGCATTGCTGGCTCCCTGGGGAAGCTGGGCTGTGTTTTCTGAGTGTGATGGAAAGGTTTCCCCTTCGGAGGACTGCACTGCTGCTGGTCTGATAAACAAAGGGTTACAGCTGCTGCAGGGTGAGACATGAAGTATCAGATGTGTGGAGATAGGCACACAAATGCCAGGGTAAAAGGACCTTTACAAAAACCGCATTTAGACGTAGGCAGGAGAAATCCTTTTCCCCAGAAGGGTTACAGGCATTCCCCCATTGCTTTGCACAGGACCTGTCACCAACAGTGGGCACTGAGGGCACCCAGGGATGCCCCACAACGTGGGTGCGTGAGAACTGAAATCCCATCAGTGTTGCGGCTGCTCAGGCTCATTAGGGGAGGGCACTGCAGGGCACCCTCCAGCCCTGAGGAGAAAACCGAGGGGCTCTCCTGGGCTCCCTGGCACCTTTGGGAGAAGGCAAGTCTGCGGCACTGCTGGGAAATCCGGGTGTAGGGAAACCTGGAGCAGATCCAGGCTTGCTCCTGCTGTCTGGCGGAGGAGGGGTGAGAGTGGGGCTGATGCAGTGAAACAGAAAGTGCCTCTGCTCCGGAAGGTGCCTCTCTCTGCTCCTCCCCGTGCACAGGAGCCCGGGGAGCTCCACACGAGCGGGGAGGTGGCTCCCCATGGCCGGGGGACATTAGCGGTGCCTGTGCCAAGGGCCCGCGGGGGTGGAAGGGGGTTTGTGCCGGGGGCTGGCCCCGCACACCCCGCTGCTGGCCAGGGCGGGTGGCCTGGCCGCTCCCGGAGCCCGAGGTGCTGTTTGCCGCCGGCTCTGCGGGGCTGAGCTCGGCAGGCTCAGCCCGGGCAGGGCAGGCGTGTCCCCGGTGTGCGGCCGGCGCTGGGCTGCGCTCGGACCCCGTGCGGGACGCGTGGCCACGCCGGGCCGTGAGTCACAGATAATGCCCAGGAAGTTACACCACCGCATCGCAAGGGAGGGCACAGCCGAACTTACAAAGCACGAGCCCGAGCAGCCTCACGACCTGCTCATTAGGGCTCCCGGTTCCCGGCAGGAAACGCGAGGGGAGAGAAAACCCAGCTGGAAGGGCGAGGGGGCCTCCCAGCAGTGCCCCTGCTGTGCCCATGTCCCCGTCCTGCCCGACCCAGAGCTGTGCTCCAGCCCCAGTGCTCCTCACTGGCTTGGCAGGGAAAGGGATGATTTCTGGTCGTGGGGAAGGTGATCTCTAGCAGTGCAGGGCCAAAAACCAGAGACAGGCTCTCAGAGGGATGTGCCAGAGCCCATCTCTGGCTGCTAAGTTGTACCTGCGGAGGGGCAGTTCCATTTCTCCCTGGGTTCCCCTTTAGAAGTACAGAATCCCAGAATGGTTTGGGTTGGAAGGGACTTAAAGCTCACCCAGTTCCAGCCCCGTGCCATGGGCAGGGACACCTTCTACTGGACCAGGTTGCTCCAAGCCCCATCCATCCTATAAAAGGTAGGGGAAGCGGCATTTATTTGGGGATTTGTTCGCAGGTCCTCTCTGAAGGAAAATGAGAGGCTCTGGTTTCTGTCACTGAAGGAGCATTTGGAGAGTTTATTTTGAGGAAAGAAAACAGATACATATTCTTTTGGGAATTCATGGATCGGGAGTGACACAACTGCAGAGCAGCATTCCAGGGTGCAGGACGTTTCAGGGCTTGGAAAACACCGATTATTAAGTGTTACTAAATGACAGCTGGAAATTGCAGTGTATTTTTCAAATGGCTAATTAAGGATAGATGCATAAATTGGGGCACTGGCCCCGTGGAACTGGGCCACAGCGTGACTGTCACGATGCCAAATACCCAGCTGATTGCTCGGCTCACAGTGATGGCTTTGGGAAGTTCAGCCCCCTGAAGGGCAAAAGCCGTGTGACAAGGAGGCTTGTGGCCACACTGGGTGGGATATGGTTCAGGTTCTGGTACAGAGAGAGGCACTGGGGTGGTGACTCTCCATGAGGCTCGTGGTACTGTGAGGAGCAGGCTCGTTGTGGTGCCAGGGGGGCTCAGCTCCGTCTCCGTGTTGCTTTTACCTTCACAGCTGGCAGGGTGGCAGCTGGGGGGCTCTCTGGTGGGCAGCAGTCACTGCTGGTGACAGTCCCCTCTGCCCACAGACCACTGCCTCGCCCAGCAGTGTCCCCCCCAGCCTCCTCCATGTCTCCACGGTCAGCAGCATCTTCGGTGCCCGACCTCCACAGCCTCGAGAGAACGTCCTGGGAATCAGCTTCAAACCCTACAGCCCCGAGTCCGGCCCGACCCCAAGCCCCTGCTCGGCCTGTGAGAGCACACGTAAGGATGGGGCACAGGGCGGTCCCTGCTCCTGGTCCCACCCAGGATGGGGAGGGAGGCAGGGATGGCACCAAGAGCCGGGCTGGTGTTTCCCTGGGGGTGTGAGGGGACAAGGGAGAGGACAGTGACCACAGGACAGGTTGGGTGTACATGGCCCTGCTCTCCCACAGTCCAGGGGTGGGCAGCAGGGTCTGAGGTGCCCTGGGGTGGCAGCTACCCACCCTGACCCTGCCTCTGCCCTGCTGCCAGGATCCTCCATGTTCAGAGCTCCTTGCATGAGCCAGCGGCGGCTTGCGCTCATCTTCTGCGTCTCCGTCCTCATCGTGCTGCTCATCGCCCTCATCCTGCTGTGTGAGTGGGGTCCCAGCCCAGGGTGGCTCCAGCTGCTGGAGGGGACCTCAGAGGGGCTGAGGGTCAGCAGAGTCTGGGAATACCCACACTGGGAGGTGCCAAAGGGAAACCCCTGGCCTAGAGACAGGGATGTGCTTGTCCCTTTCCTTGGGTGTTCCTGACATCTGGTGGAGAGATGGGAGCCGGGGAAAGGAGAAAAGGGATCTGCTGCCTGGGCTGATGGCAGTATCTCTGGGGCTTGGGGCTGCAGTGTGCTTTCCTTCTGCTGGGCTTACTCCGGTGGGCAGCAGGGCACCCCAGCAGCACCCACAGTTGCCCTCCCCAAGGCAAATCATTGTCCGTAGGCAGAACAGGCACAACACCATGGAATCCCTTTAGCCCTGGTGACATCCAGCTGCCACTCTCCAGCTGGTGGGCTTGAAGCATTCACAGGCTGAATGCATTTTCTGTGGGTGAAGGGAGAAGGGCTTTCAACAGCTGGGCAGCACACTGGGGTGCTCGGGGTGGCCAGTCCTCCCCCAGCCTTGTGTCCAGTTCACTGTTGGCTCAAACACATCTCATGCTCATGCCTCGTTAATGGGAATGTTCCTCTGCCTGGCGCACCTCTGGATGCCCACCCAGGTGGGTCACAGCCTCTCACCCATGGCCAGCCCTGGCCTCAGCGTGGTGTCCTCCTGCTTCCAGTCATGTTCTGGCGGTCACAGACGGGCATCGTGTACAAGGAGCCAGCAGAGAGCTGCAAGGATGGCGCCGTGCGCTGCGACGGCATCGTCGACTGCTCCCAGAGGAGCGATGAGCTGGGCTGTGGTGAGGCACCGGGAGCTGGGATGGTGGGAGTGAGGGGAGCCCCTGGGCACTGGGCACCCCTGACCCTGCCGTTCCAACCCACAGTGCGCTTCTCATCCGAGGAGTCCTTGCTCCACGTCTACTCCAGCACCGAGAGCCAGTGGCTGCCGGTGTGCAGCAGTGACTGGGATGAGTCCTTCTCCAGGAAAACCTGCCGGCAGCTGGGATTTCAGAAGTAATTCCTGGAGGATGGGTTGTTCTGCCAGGCCCCTGCCCTGCCTGAGTGCAGGGTCTGCTGTTCAGTTTCCCTGGTGTTGTGTTTTCCTGCAGTGTGTCCAGCGCTGCTCTGGGCATAATGCAGGGACCAAGTGGTCAGTGCCTGGATGGGGGGGACCCTCACTGCCTGTCCTCTCCCCTCCCAGTGCGTCACAGACCGAGTACATCCCCCTGCGTGTCTCTGGCAGGAGCCTCACGGTGACTGACGAGAGAGAGACCATCCAGCAGAGCCTCAACAGGTACCAGGGTCACCTCCTGCCCTGCCCCTGCCCTGGTGCCGCAGGAATGGGGCTGAGGATGGCTCTCCCTTCTCTCTCCCGCAGCTCCCAGTGTCTCACAGGAAAGTACGTCTCCCTGCGATGCACAAGTAAGGAGCTGGCTGGGGGTGGGCCCCCTTTTCACAGGCTTGGGAGCACTTTTCCCCCTTCTCTGCACAGGGTTGGGCAAATGGGGTGTTTTCCAGCAAATTTTCTGGGTGATAGGAAACTAATATTGCATACCCTGGTCCCCACTGGCCCTACAAATGTGGTACCCATGGGTGGCGGGGATGCTGTGTGTGTCCCCCTCCATGCTCCCCTTCCCCCTGAGCCTTTCTCCCAGCCCTGCTCTCCCCTCCAGCCTGCGGGCAGAGGATTTCTGGCCGGATCATCGGGGGGAAGGAGACATCTGTGAACAAATGGCCCTGGCAGGTCAGCGTGCAGTACGGGCCCATCCACATCTGTGGCGGCACCATCATCGACGCCCAGTGGGTGCTCACCGCTGCCCACTGCTTCTTCATGTGAGTGCCACTGCCAGCCCGGGCACCCAGCCCAGCCCCATGTCCCGGGTCTCACTCCCTGCTGCCCCATCTCCCCTGCCAGGAACAGCATGAAGATCCTGGATGACTGGAAGGTGTACGGAGGGGTGTCAGACCTGAAGCAGCCCATGGAGGGCATCCCTGTGTCTCAGGTCATCATCAATTCCAACTACAGCGACGACCATGACGACTACGACATCGCCCTCATGAAGCTCTCCAGGCCACTGACACTCTCAGGTCAGGGCTTGCAGCCCACCTGGGCTTGGCTGGGCTGGTGTTTGGGGGACAAGGGAGATGGGCAGGAGCGAGAGCTGCTCAGGTCACCTTGGAACCATGGGGTGTGTGGGGCAGCTGCCAGCTGGAGCATCCAGCCCTGCTGTGGCCACCTCACTTGTCCCGTGGCCAGAAAGGGTCTGGCACACACAGCCGTGGACTCGGCTGTGCCACCAGCCCCACATGGGGCCGGGGAGACCCTGCTGGGGTGGGCAGAGAGGGGAGCTTTTCTTGCACCCCACGCTCCTTCCTGGCTGCGGGGCTGCGATGATTTGTGTCCCGGGTGACTCAGCCGTCCCTCCCATCTCCCGTCTCGCTGCAGCCCAGGTCCGCCCCGCCTGCCTGCCCATGTATGGCCAGCGATTCCAGACCGGCCGGTCCTGCTTCATCACCGGCTTCGGGAAAACCAGGGAGAATGAAGGTGAGGGAGGACTCCGGCTCCCCGCAGGCAGCTCCTGCCCGCGAGCACAGCCCTACTGCAGCCCTCAAGGGCTTTTCCACAGGGATAACCCTCGGGATTGCCCTCCCAGCTGCCAGGCTTTGCAGAAACAAGCCCTGTGAGAAACACCCGCTTCTTCCCTGCTACTGCGGAGGGGCTGGGGGCGGTGGGGGATGATGAGGACCCTCCTGCCCCATGGCTCTTCCTGTCTTGCAGATAACACATCCCCGAAGCTGCGGGAGGCCGAGGTGAAGCTGATTGACTACAAGATCTGCAACAGCGACAAGGTGTACGAGGGCTACCTGACCCCCCGGATGATGTGTGCCGGGTACCTGCAGGGAGGGAAGGACGCCTGCCAGGTGAGCTGGGGGTACACCAGGGGAGAGCTGCCCGGTTTTGGGTACCCACAGAGCCATGTCTCCCATCTCCCTTCCTCACTGCTCTGCCCCTCTGAGCCAGGGTGACAGCGGAGGGCCCCTGGTCTGCGAGGACGATGGCCGCTGGTACGTGGCTGGGGTGACGAGCTGGGGAACAGGATGTGGCCAGAAGAACAAGCCCGGAGTGTACACGCGTGTGACAAAGCTCCTCAGCTGGATATACAGCAAAATGGAGGTGAGGTGGCAGGGCTGTGCCTGGGCAGGGTGGCCCTGCAGAGGGGCTGTACCCCTAGCCCAGCCCCTGGCACACTCACCCTGCTCTCCTCTCTGTCCCTTGCAGAGTGAGAACGACTAAGAGCGGGATGGACACTTGCCTGGGCTGTGCCTTCCCAGCTGGAATGGGCCACTCCCCTGGGCTGTGGCCAGGGCACGATGCACCAGCCAATCTCTCACCTCTCTCTGGACTGTCCGTGTAACCAGGGACCTGTGGCTGCCGCAGAACTCTGAACACAGCACCTGCAAAGTGACCCTGCCCTCGCCTGGTGCCAGGGGTGACACGGTGGCAGCTGGGCACAGCACCAAGCCAGGCCTGGGGGGACACAGCCCATGCCAGCAGCTGGCCGTGCTGGCTGGGGGACACCTCCTCGCCCCATGTCTGTGGCTCTTCTCTTGTAAATAGACCTGTCTGGACAGGGTGTGCGAGTGCTTCCTGGCAGGGCCGTGGCACACTCAGCGGGCAAGGGGCTGCCAGCAGAGCCCACAGTGAGGGAACTCTCTCCTTTTGCCATGTCACAGCTGTGCCACCTGAGGGTGCAGGGTGTGGCAGCTGTGCCCGCACTGCCCATAGCTCCGGGGCCACACTGGCAGCCTTGTCGTGAAGGGGAGCCCCGAGGTGCAGCTATTCCACCCTCTGGGAGGGGCGGCCGCTGCTCTCGTGTTTGCGGAGGGACTTAGGAAGTGCCTTTTACCAAACGTCCCTCCCTGCGAGAGAAAGGCCTGTTTGTTTGTTTTTCCATGGCTCTGGGCTGAGCCGGCACTCCCTCCCAGGACCGCGGCCGCTCCATCTGCTCCGGGGAGGGTTTGGCAGCGGCTGGGGCTGGTCTGTACCCTGGGGGCGGCTGTGCCAGGTGTGACAGAAGCCAGCAGCAGCCAAAGGCCACGCTGCAGTGCGATGCAGAGCAATCACCCTCCTGGGCAGTGCCCACTGTGAGCCAGCCCTGGATCTCCCTGCTGTGAGCTGTGCGGTGCCTGAGTGCTGCCTCCTGCCCGCAGGGGTGGCACAGCCAGCCTGCCCTCCCTGCCCACGCTGGAGCAGGGACACCTTTCCCCTGAGGAAACAAATGCCTGCATCTCCTTGTGGATGCTGGGGCAGACAAGGAGATCTCCAGGGTGAGCAGAGGCCGCCTGCTCCCCTCCCCGGCCCTGTGGTCAGCTGCAGGGGCAACCTGTGGAGCCTGGCCAGCCTGCACTCTTCTAATAAATGTTTTGGTAGTGCTCCACGAGGAGATGGCTCTTTGAGATGGGCTGGGAAGAAAGCAGACATGTGCCAAGGTTCCAGGGATCCCTAGGGAGCGGGCATGTGAGGTATGTAATGGAATAGCCCTCCCTGCCCTTCACCCTCTGCATTACTGCTTGTGGCTGGGAGAAAAGGAATGGTTTAGGTTTTTCAGGTACTGGGAACATCCCCTGGGTTCCCAGCACTGAGCACTTCCCCTGGAAAAGGTTATGGGCCGCTGTGGTTTGTGTTGGGATTTTGGGACAGCAGGTCTGGTCTGGTTCTGGGTGTGCAGAAAGCACCTGCCTCTCCCTGGGACTGGGGCTGCCACCTGCCTGCTGATAGGAAGAGGAGAGTGAATTCCTGGTTTTGCTTCAGTTCTCATGGATTTGGAGCAGTGCTGGCTGCCCCAGACCTGAATTGAAACAAAGGGAGTCGGTGCCTTTTGGGAAGCACCAAGTCAGCCTGACCTCAAATCCCTTTGCAGTGCAGCAGCCCAGAAACCTCCCACGGATGCAGAAGCTGCCTGTGAAGAATGGAGTGTGCAGGGCCCAGGGGACTGTTCCCACTTTATAACCTGTGAAAAGGGCCTGGGCACCCCTGCTGAATTCCAGGGAGGGGTGGGAGGCTCCTGCTCCCTGCACAGCGAGGCTGGACGGGCTGCAGGGACTGCCCTGCATGTGCAGTGGTGACGGCAGCACATTTTTCCATAAACAGAAGCAGCTGATCTTGAGTGAGAGATGAGGCCCTGCCTGACTTCCCTGTTTTGTTGTGGTCTGGTTAAAGTGGGAATTCAGTGGGCCTCAAGCCACAGACCCAGCTTAGGTTTGTGCAGTGGCTCTCTGGGATCTGGGGCTTTCTGTGGATAAGTCAGAGTAGAGCAGCAGCTCATACTGGTTTGTTACTGGAGAAATTGATCTTCTGAGAAGGAATAACCCAAAAACTGGAACGCAGTAAGGGCTGGTCTTGCTGGAGCTGTGTTCCTATGACCAGTAATGGTAACATTCCAGTACATGTGGGACCTTCTCCTCTGCTGTGGATTTCACCTCCTCAGGGGTTATTGCTCTTCTGAAAGTCTCTCACAGCAGAGAAATGCTTACAGCCCCTAATACAAATTTAATTTATTTCTTCTAAACCTGCCATCCAGCTGTGTCTCCCCCCAGGCCCACGGGTAGGTATGCTGTGTTTTCCCAAGGGATGAACTTTTCTAAGCAGATTAGGAGTGATTATTTTCCTGTGAAGCCGCCTGGCCACGGCTGTCATGCTGTTCCCAAATGCTGTGCAGATGAGGCAGACGCCTTGGACACCACTCTGCCTCCACTCCTGGAGCACTGTCCATCCCCTGGGGGAGCAGAGCTGTGGTGGGTACCAGCCCAGCCCCGAGGAGCTCCTGACACATCCCAGGCCGTCACCTGTGGAGTCCTTGGCTCGCTCAGTGTGGTGCTCCAGAGCGTCTTCTGAGACAAGGGGTGCCGAGTGTGACCCCACACCTGGCCAGGCTGTTCCCATGTTCCTCTGTGCTCTGGAAATCATAGGCCAGTGTCCCAAAGGGATGCAAATTACAAAAATACAGCCTGGCGGGCACCACGTGAATTACTGCCCATTAGTGGTGGTTTTCCCAATCTCTCCTTTTATAGCTCTTTGTTCTGCTGTGTCAAAACAGATTTGTTTATAGGGTTTCAGCGATGATGTTTCTCTGCAAAAATGCTTTTCCTCTGGTTGGGGATTGGTTCCCTTCCGTGGTCAGTAACATCATCACTTGGCACGGAGCTGCTGGACTTCAGCTCGAGCTGTGCTCCACGGGGCAGTGCAGGAGCTTCAGTGCAGCCTCTGCTCAATCCCCGCTCCTCAAGGAGCTCGGGGCACAAGGAGTGACTTGGACCGGATGGAAAATGATGTTAGTGGGGTAAACGCAGCCTTATGGCCACACACAGCTTTTGTCACCGCTCCATTCTCCCCTGTCCCTGGTGGGGCTGAGGGCTCCGTTGCCACTGAACAGGCAATTCCCAAGCGTGGCATTACAGGGAGAGACCTTAAAATTGGAGGGGAAAATTCTGGAGAGCAAGTGGCTCCTGCCCTGCCCCAGGGAGGAGATGCCTGCTCCAGGGTAAGGGACATGGGCTCAGATGAAATCACGCCCTGCTGGAGCTACTGGCAGTGCTCCTGTTCACTCAGACAGCCGAGGAGATCAGCCTAGCCCTTTTGTTAGCATAAATCAGCATCTCCTGCCTGGCCTCTACATTGCTTTTGGCCCAATTTCTCCAGAAGAGAAGCTGGAGCTTGGTACAGCCTCTCCAGCAGCACAGCTCTGGGGAGCAGATGTTTACCACGAGCGGCTGCTGGAGCTGCTTTTCCTCTTCCCTTCCCACAGTCACATTGGGGGTCTCTATTTTACCTGACTTTGTACAGGGAAAAAAATTGCTGCTAATTTTTTGGATTCTACTCACTTTGGGCAGGTCCTTGGGAATTTGGAAATAGAGAACCAAGGGAAGGAGAGCATGGAGCACATCCAGCCACATCCAGCTGTGTCCTGGCTGCTGCTGCATAGGGGATCTCTGCTGAGGGCTCTGCAGAGCCCCACAGTGCTCGCTGCAGCCCCCAGGGCACGGTCACACCTGAATGTTTTACTGTGTGCTGTGGATAATGACAGCTGAGGAGCAGATAAGGTCAGAGAAGCCCAAAATTTGATTATGATGACTTGATCCCTGCCTCCCTCTCTGCAGGGTAACTGACAGCCTTATTCTGTTATCCCTCTGTATTAGAGGGACTTGATGTTTTCCAGCTCCTCAGTGCTGGTCTGTATCTCTTGACCCTTTGAATAATTGCCTTGAAATGCCAGTGCTGGTTTATTTTCTTTTTATGTTTTACTGGAAGCGGGGAAATGGCTGTGGAATGGTGCCATCACTGCCTGATTTCTATCTCAGATGCGTTGGAGTTAATAGGGGATGAGCCAGCTCAGTGGTGACAGCATTGCTGAGGTGTTTTTCCAAGAAGAAATGGCTCTGCAGGGCAGCAGCAGGAGCTAGGCAGAGAGAGGTGTGCCAGTCGGGCCAGGGAGGGAGTGGTGCCCATGGCTCTCAGCTACTGCCTGGCAGTGCCCCCACCACCCTCTTCCCATCTGACATCCTGGACTGAACATGGATCTCCCTACCAATCTTGCTCCTCCCAACACGCCTGGCTGTTCGATGGAGATGAAGTGGGCTTGCCACAAAGCTCTGTGATTGGGCTTTCAGTGCTTTTCACAGGGCTTTTTGTCCGGGCCTTCTGCCAGACAGTGTTTTGCCCTGGCTGCCTGAAGCGTGGGCTGGTTCTCGGCCTGCTCTGGGTGACACCCAAAGGGTCTGGTTTCCAAGTGCTGGTGGATTTGGGGCATTTAGTGCAGGTAACAGGTCCTGAGTGCGCCTGAAACTGAGCCAGGCCCTGCTGGAAGTGGCCCTGCTGCCCACCCTGCCCTGGGTGGCCCCTGAGGTTGGCTGTGTGCTGTGACTGAGGCCCTGTGAACTGGGCCACCTGGCCTGGCAGCCTGGCAGCCCCTCTCCCAGCCCTTGGGAGGCAGCAGGACAGCAAAGCTCTGTGCTGTGTTTGCCAATTCATCTGTGTGTGCTTTCTGCTGGCCCCAGAGGAGCTCCCAGTCTGTTCCTGGCTCCCCCCACACCCAGAGCACAGCTCAGGGCAGAGTCCAGGCCTGCTCTGCTGTGGGAAGGGAGGTTGCCCAGCCAGGTGAGCGCTTCCCCTTCACAGCTGCTGCCTGCAGGCACCGGGACTTTTATAAAACCACAGAATCACTGAATGGTTTGGGTTGGAAGGGATCTTCAAGCTCCAAATCCATGACAGACCTTCCAGGTTGCTCCAAGCCCCATCCTACCCTGCTTTGGACACTTCTAGGGATGGGGCAGTCACAGCTGCTCTGGCCATCGTGTGCCAGGCCTCACCACCCTCACAAGGAGGAATTTCTTCCCCATATCCCATCTAACCCTGCCCTCTGGCAGTGGGAAGCCATGCCCTCTAGTCCCATCAATCCATCCCTTGTCCCCAGTCCCTCCCCAGCTCCCCTGGAGCCCCTTTAGGCGCTGAAAGGGGCTCTAAGCCCTCCCTGGAGCTTCTCTTCCTCAGGCTGGACACCCCCAGCGCTGTCAAGAGCTGAGGGGCTCCATCGCCCTGAACATCCCCGTGCCTTCCTCTGGGGGGATCTCGGAGCCGCCGGGGGCCGGGCCGTGCTGGCCGCGCCCCCCGCCCCGCAGGCACCGCCCCGCCCCGTCCGCCCGCTCCCCTTTGTGCGGCAGCCCCGCTCCGCGCTCCGCTCCGCTCCCCCGGCACCGCCCGGAGCCGCGGGGCCAGCCCGGCTCTGCCCGGCTCCGCCCGGCCAAGCTCAGGTGGGTCCGGCCGGCGATGGGGTCTCGGGGGGCGGTGGGGAGGAAGGGAGGGAAGGGGTGGCTGGGAGGGTCTCGGGGTCCGCCCCGCAGCGCGCGGCTCGGGGGTGCCCGCTCGGGGGTCCGTGCCCCGGTACCGCGGTGCGGTACCGTGCCCCAGCCCGCTGCCGCCGGGGAGGCGGCCGGGACCCCGCCCCGCTGCCCCAGGGCATCGCCCCGCGCCCCCCACCCTCCCGCATCCCGGCCCCGGCGGCTGCCATGGCAACGCCGGGTACCGCGGTTTCCCTCATCCCACCGTTGCCTGGTTACCAGCCCCCCGTGCTGGGGAGGATGCCCCGGCGGACCCTACCCGAGACCACCGCGGGTAGACCCGGAGCACGCCCGGTGCTCCCCAGGCTGGCAGGGCTGTGCGGAGCGGGGGGATCCCGGGGAGCCGGGGGATCCCTCTCTCGCAGCCCTTGGCAGCGCTCCGGCTCCTGTTGTTCAATATTGTAGTAACACCGTGCGTAAACAGCCAAGCGCTTCATCCCGGGAAGGCGTACGGAGGAAGGGAAGAGCATGTCTCTCGGGGTGTGTAATTAATGCTTCCAAAGAAACGGATTTTGGAGTCCATGTGGTGGAACTTGGATCTTGCAGGGATATTTCTGTGGGAGGGAAAGTGACAGGTGGTTTGTGTGGATGTGAATAAGCAGCGTGAAGGAGCAGCCTCTCGGGGAAAGCCGTGTGTGGATTAGAATGGAGCACCCATTTTGGCAAGCCTGCAGTGCTCCAAGATGCTGCTGGGTCCTGCTGGGATTTTCAGTCCTGCTGGGGGTTTTGCTCCCAGATTGAAGCAAAGACAAACCCGGAGAATCCCTGCTCATGCACAACTGGACCGTGGTTCCAAGGCGGAGTGAGGTGGAGAGCTGCCAGCGCCAAGTGCCATGGCTGCCAAGCCGGGCCACCTGTTAGAGTGTTTGGGACCGGCTGGAGAATATCCTGTGCCTGCAAGGTGTGAGTCTGCCTGTGCCTCATGGCTCATGCTCACCTGGAAAATTTATCTGCTTTTTCTCAACGTTCCCATTCAGGTAAAACGCAGTGGGGAGCCACAGCTTTGCCAGGTGTGGAGGACACTCCCTGGCACAGCAAACCAGCAGCTCTGTGCCCAGCTGTTCTCCCGTGTTTGCCTCTCAGGCTGTTTATGTGTTTGCAAGGTGTAAGGAGGCTGCTGAGGTCTGCAGTTGTTGCATCCCCGAGCATGGAGAAGGCACCACCAGCACCAGCAGCATGGAGGTGTCCTGTCCTGTCCTGTCCCACCCGGGGGTTGTGCCAGCTGCCCATCACTCCGTGTGTGGGGCAATGTTGGTGGGGACAGCAGCCGTGCTGCTGGGGACTGCTGTGTGCCTTGCGCTCGTGGTGGTCGTGGCTGATGGTGACAGCAGAGGAGAGAAGGGAGAAAATGTCCGCTGCGATGTGCTGCGGAGCGTGGCAGTGCTGTGGTACCCAGCACGCACGGGAGCCTCAAACGGCTTGTGGCACGCTGCTCTGTCGGGGTGTTCTGGTGCTCTGGGGTGCTCTCATCACCTGGATCCTCCAAGTAACCTCTCCTTTGTCTCACCTGTGGGATTCCCGTGGCTGGTGTCCATGCAGAGCCCGGGCTCATTCAGCTGGTGTGCAGCCAAATGAGGGTGTGGTGGGAGGATGGGACGGTCCAGGCAGGTGCATGGTCAGGTTTACAGCACCTGGTTATCTGCTAATCAAATAAGGAGGGAGCAGCAGACTCCTGGTGGGAGGTGGTGATGATGTTTATTGCCTGCTCGAGCCCAGGGCTGGGTTCCCTGGCCAGGCAGCAGGGTTTGCACTGGAGGTTTGCCCTACTGAAGCAGCCTGGCTGCTTCGTTGGGGTGTCATCGGGGGGCTGGGGACTGTGCTGAGCCACATGTGGCCAGGCGGTCCTGGCTGAGGTTCCTTGATGGTTTAGGGTCAGTTCCATGAGGCTGGAAGAAGCCCTGCAGGAGGCAAGTGGGATTCTGGAGTACAGATGGTCCTCAGAGACACCCCAAGCCAGCAAAAGAGACAATTGGACTGTAGTAAAGCCAGGTTTGTGTCTCCCATCCAGTCAGCCTCTGAATCAGCACCGGATTTGGGAAGGGCCATCCGTATCGGAATGGCGAGGCCTGGAAATCTCCTCTCCTCTCTCATTTGGAAGCAGGAGGCACAACAACAGGCACATTAATAGCCAGATTGATGCTGACATGAAATGGCAGAAGAGCACATCTATGCAGAGCTGGAAATGTCCATTCACACATGCACGCTCTTAAATGCCCCGGGCAACGGAGCGCTGCTGTCACGGTCTGGGGGGCTTTGCACAGAAACCAGAGATTTTAACTAGGTCTGATCTTCGGGAGATGCCCTGAGGACTCCTGATGGAAGGCGGAGGCTGCCCGGAATTGCGCTGTGATGGCTGAGATTTGACAGGGCAGATCTCTGCAAAACAATGGAAAGGAAAAGGAGACTTGGAGATCCAACAGCGTTACAAATTCACCTGCCTCACTCTGGCAGGATTTGCCGTGCTGCAGAGAGCTGAGCCAGGCAGGAGAGACTGGGTCTGTCT
Organism: Lanius collurio; assembly: GCA_020086605.1. Taxonomy (NCBI): domain Eukaryota; kingdom Metazoa; phylum Chordata; class Aves; order Passeriformes; family Laniidae; genus Lanius; species Lanius collurio. The sequence goes on along the minus strand of JACBWW010000043.1, from coordinate 2,954,813 downwards.
GCCCAGATTTGCCTGCTCCTCTCCCTCGCCAGGGCTCCATGCACGCACACACGCCAAGCCAAAGGTGTGGGAATGGCAAGGAGGGATTATCCAGGAGGAAGAGGCTGAGGAGGAGCTGTGGCTGTGCTCTGCATGGAGGGAATGCTGGCTGTGCGCGTGGCAGGGCGGCGGCAGGGCAGTGAATCATCCGGCGGCTGGCGTGGGTGCGGGTGGCCCTGCCACTGTCACCCTGCCTTGCTGGTGTCACCACTGGCTGTGCTGGGCAAGGGGAACAGAGCCTCACCGTGGGGCACATCCAGCTCTGGCTGCCTTGGGCAGCCCTGGGTTAGTCCCTGAACCCACTCTCATCCACATCCTCCCAGGAAACAGAAAACTCCGTGTACTTCCCTCACTCTGCGTCGCTGCTTCCTCTCCCTGAGCCTCTCACAAATTCCTGCTGCCTCCTATCACTGGCTCTTCTGTGGAGATAGAGATGGGGAGGAAATGTCTGTTTTCCCTCATAAGGCAGCAGGTTGAGCTGGCACGAGAGGGGTGTTCTGGCCTCCACTGCCCCACTCCTGTGCCACTCTGCCTTTCTCGTGTTTAGCCAGATCTTGCAGTTTTAACAGGAAACCCCCATGTTTTGGTTCAAGTCACAGGCGTTGCCACTGCCCAGGGTGTCTGGGGTGGTGACTCCAAACTTTGTATCACCGATGCAGAGAAAACAGGGAGATATTTGGGCTGGGAGATGTGGCAGCTGCTGGATTTCCTCTCCTTTCCTGTGCCAAGGCACAGCTGGATTCAGCATGAGGGTAGGCAGGAGCGGGTAGAACCCTCGGCAGTGCTCGCTCTTCTCACTTTATTTCAGCTTCAGGAAGAAGTGGGTGGGCCAGCTTGGAGCAACCCAAAAAACCTGTGGCTCTTTGCAAGGCATATGCTTCCTTGGAGGAGAGCTGGGCTCGTTTGCACTGCAGAACGCCGTGTTTGCCTTTGGAGCAGGGACACTGCCAATCCTGGCGGTTCACTCGTGCAGAGATAAGTTCGAGCGCGCGGAAGTGTGTGAATTCTAGGAATTGAGATAGAAAAACAAAGAACATATGTGTGCTGCGTGCTTGGCTCGGCCCAGCAGTGAACTCTGCCGCGCTACGTGAGAGAAGCCAAACGCTGAGCAAAGGGTTGGAGGCGGCGTGTGTGGCTGGGCAGAGCCCAGTGCCACGTGGAGGGGCAGGGAATAATGTCAAATTCCCTGAGCGTGTTCTTCAGGGAATACTCCAATAGCGGGCAAATAGCAGCAAAACAGCAAAAATCTGATTAACGATTTGCTTGAGAAATACAGGAGTCCATTAATAGCAATTAATGGCACGAGAGCATGAGCTGTGTCACAGCCTTTGTGCACCCACAGAGCCCTCAGAGGTAAAATGACTGACTTTGCAGCCTTGGTGGAGAAGAGATAAAGAATGGGAGACAAGGACGTGCATCTCGAAGTGACTTTGTCACCAGCTGTGGCTTCTTTGTGTGTGTTTCTAAGACCTGGTAATTACAGCGAAATCTTCGTCTCAGCAAACGAGGGGGGTGGTCTGGGCATGCTCCGGTGCAGCCCCGCGCTGCACAATGGCACAGCAGCTGCAGCAGAGGGGGATGAAACCCTCCAGTGTTCGGATAAACACATCGCCTGTGGAATGGCAAATCGTGGATGAGGAGGGAAGGATGGGAGTTAATGTGGGATGCCGCTTGTTGAGATGAACAAGGTGGGTTCTGGGAATGGTGGTGGGGCCGGGGCTGCCTCCTCCGTCGGTGCAGTGGGAATTGGCTTCCAAGGGCAGCCCTGGGAAAGGCCACGGAGCCAAGTGCTGCTGGGGCCAGCACTGGTGGGCATTGCTGAGCCTGCTCCACTCGTGCCAGTCCTGGGAGCATCGAGCCCAAACTGGAGAAGGGGCCGCGGCAGGGTCTGGGGGGACCTCGGTGTCCCGGGCAGCCGGCCTGGGGGCAGCTGAGCTGCCTCCCCCGTGGCTGGCAGCGGGCGTGGGCTGGGATGGAGGTTGCATGGGAATCAGGTCAGGCTCTGGAGGGGCTGAATAGCGGCACGCCGGGATCTGCATCCGTCAGCGAGCTGAATTCCTGCTGTGTCGAGGGCCCCTTCCTTATCGGCACTAATCCAGCGCAGCAGCTGCAGCAGCTCTGTAGCACTCGGCGCTATCGGGGCCGCACAGGGCTCCCGATAACCCCCCTTCCTTCTCCCGGGCCAGCAGCGAGCCCTCTCCGTGCCCCCGACCATGTATGGCCACCCAGCCCGCCGCCGGGGCACGGGGAGACTGCCTGGCACCTCTGACAGCAACGGGCAGAGCCCCGGCGAGCTGCGGGCACAGAGAGGCAGCAGCCAGCCTGCCACCAGCCCCCCACTCGCCCTCGGAGGAGCTGCATCAGCCGAGCCCTCTCCTCACCGCAGGAGGTGTCCCCCGCACGCAGCCAGCGCACGACTGGGTCTGCAGTGCCCTGTGCCAGCTGGCAGGACATGGAGCAGCTCCCCCCTGTCCCTTGCCTGTCCCCTGGGAGCTGGAGAAGGGATGCTGGCAGCAGGTTGTGGGCACCAGTGCATTCCCTTGGCAGAGCAGCGGTGCCGGGTCGGTCCCAGCAGCGAAGGTGCCCATCCCAAATGCAGCTGGGGACATGTCCCCGCTGCCCGAGCTGGCAGGGAGCGTCACAGCCCGGCCACAGCGTCCTTAGACCCGGGCAGAAATGTCCGGGCTTCTGCCGGGTGTTCCCAGGGAGGGGACAGGGCCAGGCTCCACTGGGAGGGGACACCGAGGTTATTTATGGTCTCTCCTTGCTGCTGCAGGGAGCCCGGAGGGCAAGTGTGTCTTTGAGCTCATGTCCCACCAGGGCAACTGGCCTCATTGCGGGGGTATAATTGCTATGCTAATTGGGACAAATCATCAGCAGGGGCCGGGCCGGGGGCTGATGGCCGGGTGCTGTGCCGTGCCGAGCCGTGCCGTGCTGAGAGGCGCCCTGGGATGATCTAAACCAATGAAGTTTTAAGTGCAGATGTAGAAAGAGCAAACTAAAATTGTTCTTCTTGCCTCTTCTTCCGTAGTGTCTCTTAAATCTTCTTGAGAAAGTTTTTAATTGAAACGCACCCCATTAAAAAAATAATAATCCCAAGTGCAAGTGGAGTCTGTCCCAGTTTAGGAGGCTGGAAATATTCAGCAAACTGGTTAAGTTATGCCAACTTCTCCCAAAGACAGAGGGATTTAAGCTTGAGTGTTTTAGCAAACGAGGGTAACTATAAATCCAGCCTTTTTTTTTTTTTTTTTTTTTTTGGTCTGTGGAGGTTTAGGTTGGGTATCAGGGAAAGGTTCTTCCCCCAGAGGGTGCTGGGCACTGCCCAGGCTCCCCAGAGAATGGGCACGGCCCCGAGGCTGCCAGAGCTCCAGGAGCGATGGGACAGCGCTGCCGGGGATGCCCAGCATGGGATTTTGGGGTTTTGGCCCCGTTGCCTGCAGAGCAAACTTGAGACTGCACTGAGATTTATGCCAAGTTGAGATGGTCAAAAATACATCACAGAACCCCACAAAAAAAGTCTGTCTGGTTGCTCAAACCCTTCCCCTCCTGCCTTTGAACTGCTGGGCTACCAGGTAACCTGAGTGCTTCCTAAGACCAGCCTGGCTCCTTCTCCCATAGCATGGGCTGGCCCTGCCTGCCCACACAGCTGGCCATGGGCTGTCTGTAGTTCCCCTGCGCTCCCTGGCTCTGTCCCAGTGCCCTCCCTGAGGCATCTGGGTGCTGACACCTTCTTCTCCCCTCTCTCACAGCAGCCATGGAGGCAGTGTTCATCTTCCTGTGCTCCCTGCTGGTGCCGGCGGCCGTGGCAGACGGTAGGTGCCCGGTGCTTCCCACACACAGCTCGGGAAAAGGCTGGGGGCCTCCACATGGATCCAAGGGGGCTGGAGCGGGGTGTGGGGCAACAGCCATGGGAGCCCAGAGCCCCAGAGTTTGTGGGGAGCTGCCAGGGCTCAGCCAGGGGCTCACTCACCTCACACCCCTTTATCTGCTCATTTCCAGTGGCCACCCAGGAGAAGGAGGAGGAAGATCCTTTTAACTATGGTGAGTGAGCATGCCAGGGGGGGCAAAGGAGCTGCCCCCTTCCCTTACACCCAGCAGGAATGAGCCTTGTGTATTCCTCTCCCAGATTACCAGAGCCTGAGGATCGGGGGGCTGGTGTTTGCCGTGGTCCTGTTCACCGTGGGCATTCTCCTCATACTCAGTAAGTTGGGGATGTGGTGGATTCTGGGCTGGCAGGCAGGGGCAGCAGGGGCTGTTCTTGTGGTGGGGGGCACTGGGAAAGGCCACATCCCGTTCCCCCTTTGGCCACACTCACAGAGTTTCTCTCTCCTTGCAGGCAGGAGGTGCAGGTGCAGTTTCAAGCAGAAGCCCAGGTGAGTGGGGGCAGCCTGGTGGGGAACATCTCCCTTGGAAAACCCCTCTGCTCCAATCCTCCCGGGCTCCCTCCTGCAGCTGGCAGAGCAGCTGCAGTCTCTGGGTGTCCCTTTGGGGTGCTCTGCTCTCTTCCTGGCCATCCCACCACACTGTTTGGCATCCCATGCTGGGATGGGGCACAGATCCCAGCTGCCCTCAGCGTGCTCCTCTCCTTGCAGGGCTCCAGGGGATGAGGAGGCTCAGGCCGAGAACCTGATCACCTCGAACGGTAAGGTCACTGTCCTGCGGTCCCTGTGCCACTTCCCTGTCACAGCCCCCTCCCAGTGCTGGGCAGGCACCACAAACCCCTCTGCTCTTCCCTCTGCAGCGACGGCGGCACAGAAAGCAGAGAACTGAGCAGGAGCCATGCCGTGAGTCCCAGGCCGGGCTGGGTGGGGGCATCAGGGTGGGAGGGACAGCTGGGGACATGTGTGGGAGTGGCTGCAGGGCTCTGAGCAGGCCAGTGGGACTGGGCAGCTCTGCATCCTTGGGATGGGGGTGAGCACTGATGGGATCCACAGCAAGGAAACTCACGGGGCTGCCAAGATCCTGAGCATCCACAGGCAGCCCAGCAGGAAAAGGAAGCATCTGTCCGGATTTTCCCTTGTGTTGCACTTCCTTTTCTTGCGCTCCTCCACCCCGGAGTGGTTTTGGTTTTAGGGTGTTCAGAGAGCTGGGTGTGAGTCCCTTGAGGTATCTCGCTCTGAGCTCCCCCACTTCCTGGGCTGTGCACTGGTTTGGAGAGGGGGAAGGCTGGAGCCTGTGCTGCTGGGGTACGACCCCTGTGTGGGGAAAGCCTGACCCACTGCTCTGCTCCCCACGCAGACCCAGAGACCCGAGGACGGACGCTCGGAGTGCAGATGCCCGCGGCCTGCGAGGAAACTGAAACCCCAGCAGCAGGTCCCTCTCAGGAGACGCGGAGCTGCCGTGTCTGTGTCCCCCTCTGTGCTCCAGCACCGGTTCTCTGTTTCCTAACCTGACTAAACTCCGCTCACCGTCCTCTCTGCCTCCCGTGGTGTGTAATGTTGCTGTGAGATGATCATTACCTCTAGGGCTAGTTGTTGCTGATGTTGTAATCGTGACTTTCTCTTCACCTTTCTCGTGCTGTGCGTGTGATTCGGGCTCTGTAGGACTGGCAGGCGCTGCCCTTTGGGCTGCCCTCCGAGCCTGGGAATGGGGAGTGTGGGCTGTGGGGCAGGGACCCCCATTCCCTGCCCAGTGCCAGCAGCACAGCCACACCGGCTTTGGGCAGGGCTTGGGGACCTGCAGTGCTCTGGGGACCTGCCCAGCCTTTTCAGGGCCACCCATCCCCATTTCAGCAATAACCCCCTGCATGCCCCAGCCTAAAAACAGCCATGGTGGGGGATGAGTCAGGCAGGGACATCCCATGGCTCAGCCCTCCTTGCTGGGGTCACTGGGGTGCTGGATTCAAGGCTGAAGGGAGCTCTGCTGCCTCTCCTGCTTGCACTCCCCATTTTTTTTCCCTGGTTAAACCTGTGGGATGCTGCTCTAAGTGTGAGGCAAGGCCACAGTGGCAGAGAAGTGCGTGAGGTCCCCAGCACGGTGACACTGTGGAGGAGGGCAGCAGCACAGCGGTGACCCCGCTAACCAGCACAAACCAGCTCCTGCCCGCCAGCCAGAGCTGGGTGGGTGACACAGTCTGAGGGCTAAAGAGAAGCAGAGATCCTGTCGGTGCTTGTCTGCAGCAGGGAAGGGGCAGCAGCATTTCTTCCTGGTGCTCCCTGCCCCTCTTGTTGCTCCCTGTGCCACCCATGTCAGTGCTGTGTCTTGTCCCGTGGTGGTTCCATGTCACCCCCGGTGCCAGCTGTCCCTTCTCACAGAGCAACAGCAAGTGAGTGATTCTCGGGGCTTTTGCACGTGTGAGCTTGCACTGTGACAGCGTGCTGAGCCCAGAGGCCATTGTCACCCTGTGTCCTCTGAGGGGTCAGAGGCAAGCCTGTGATATTTGGCCCTTTCTCAAATGCTTGGGCAGGCAAAACCTTGGCTGGGGCTGGGGACTGCCAGCTCAGATGGGGGAAGGAGTGAGGGTCCCCAGGGCTGCACTGAAACACCTCAGGGTGCCATCCCCACCCTGGGAAGGGGGTCTTGTCCTCCAGGATGGCTTTGAGAGGGGTTTCTGCTGTGTCCATCCCACTGTGGTGGCCCTGCTGCCAGCGTGGGCTGTATCCCTGCGTACTTGGCATCACTTGGTGGCACCGGGAAGCTCTGTCCCTTCCATGCCAGGCAGAGGGACTGTGTCTCTTGTGTTGTGTCCCTTCCCTCCGTCCTGGCTGTCGCAGAGCAGACCCCCAGCCCGGCCCCCACGTATCACAGTGTGTGTCCCGTCGGAGTGCCCGTGCTGTCCGTAGTGTGCCGTCGGTGTTACCACGAAACAAAGAGCTCCCTGTGGTGTGTGACATGGCCAAACCCTGACTGTTGTAAAATAAACTGAGCTATTGTGTCTCCTTTTAAATAGGCGAGTGTGCTGCTGTGCTGGAGGGCTGGTGTGTTCTGTGCTGTGACCTAAGGGGAAAGGAATAAAATATCGTTTCTATCGGTGCCTGCCTGCGTTGTCTCGAGGGCCGTGGCGTTCCCAGGGCAGCCTGGCAGCTTCCCACGCCGTCCCATTGTGGCCTGGCGGGGCCAGGGGAGCAGGGGCAGCGCCCTGGGCAGCACAGCCGGGCTTTGTGCCGGCCGAGCCCCCTCCTGCTCCCTTCTGCAGCTCAGCAAGGGCCAGAGCCCGTGGGAAGGGAGCGCGGGGGCGCGGCCACGGACACTTTTGTCCCTCGGCTTTTTGGGAGCCGCTGTGTCGGGCTCATGGCGCGCCGGTCCGGCGGATGCTGAGCGCTGCCAGGGTACCGTGACAGCAGTGCCACTGTGACGGCCCCACGCAGCACCCTCCTGGGGCTTGGCTGCACCCCGTGGCACCGGAGTCGGGCTGCCGCGGGCTCCGGGTGTCTGCGCTCCTCAGCCGTGCCAAGGGGAGCGTCCCTCGGGGCCGGCTCTCCCCCGGCCACGCCGGCGTTAATCGGCTTAGGCGCGTGACTGCCGCTCGCTGATGGCGAGATTAGAGCAAACTGGATCGCACAGCCCTCCAAGCGTCTGGCCCCGCCGGGCCCGGGGCTGGCACCGCCCGCACAGGGGCGCAGCATCCCGGTGCCCACTGCCGGCAGGGATGCGCCACAGACATCGCCGTGCCGGGGTGCTGCTGGGCCCCGGGATGGCTCGGTGATGGCACGGAGGTGCTGACGCGGCCGAGTGACACCCTCGGTGCCAGGCTGGGAGGACGGGGCGTGCTGCCCGCTCCTCTCCAGCAAAAAGCAGTCACAGCCTGTATTTGAGCCCATCCCTCGGCTCGTCACCGCCGCAGGAGGTGAAGCCCGGCAGGGCTGACAATGGGAAGGGGAGGGAGGGCTGGGGACAAGGACACGCAGCTCGGGGGTGCCCAGCCCTCCCCACCGGCTGGCGCGGTGGGTGCTGCCCCTGCCCTTCCCTCCCCTCCCTCTTTCCCAAAGGCGGACGGGAGCCCTGTGCCTCCCCTCGTGACTGCGATAAACATTACACCGAGGCCATTAATGTTTAATGAGGTTTGTCTCCCAATTAATGCGCGTTCCCGTGGGTGCCCACTCGCAGAGCGAGGCGCCCGCCGGACGACACGCCGAGGCCATGGGTGACGGTAAGGACAGACACCTCCACGGGGACATCTCCATGCGAGGAGAAGGGCTGGTCCCTGCCGCCACGGGGGAAGCTCTCGATGAGGATTTGGGGTGGGAAGATGTAGGGATGGATCCTCAGAGCTCCACAGCCCTGTGGCACATCGGTGCCAGCTGGTGTTTGGCTTCTTGGGGTGATTTCTCCTTCCAAGCTGCTCCCAGCAGAGGGATGCACAGTCAGGTAAGGTGGCTGGCACAGTGATGGGCTCGCTGGCGCGGAGGAGGGTTGTTGGGGTGCACCTGATGTGAGGTGTGAGCCTGAGGGGTTGTTCAGCCCTGTGCACTGCGGGAACAGAGCCACGGATGGAGTCCTGGAGACAGTGGCACTTCCCGAGGGCAGTGCAGATGGATCCCTGGCTGCAGCTTCACCTGGAGCTCGAAGGCTCCCGAGCATCCTGCAAATGCAGCCTGCAAGTGCATCCCGCGAATTTGCCATGGACATTAAACTCCCATGGAGTGAGACCCCGGAGTTTCCTGGCTCAGCTGCGTGCCAAGGAAGTCACAGCTCTCTCACTTGCAGTCCTCATTCCTCCCACCTCGGCATTGTGAGACTGTGCCTCTCACTGGAGTTTCTCCTCTTTTCCAGAGCAAGTGCCCGAGCAGGGCCCGGACAGGTTCAGCTACGGTGAGTGTGTGCCCCGGGCAGCCGGGGGGCTGCGGGCAGGGCTCGGGCAGCCCCCTGCCACTCTGCCACGGGCTCTGCGCTGCGGGCTCAGCCCCACGCTCGGGCTGAGCTGACATATCCTGGCTCCCCTCCTCCTCAGACTATGACACCATCCGCAACGGGGGGCTGATCTTCGCCGTCGTGGCTTTTGTGATCGGGCTCCTCATTATCCTCAGTAAGTGCCTGGGTGGGCTGGACACCCTTCGGCTCCGCTCGGCCCCCTGCTCTGGCCGGGAGGGGGCTGGGGGAAACCAACCCTGCCCCACAGCACCAGGGGTGGGCACAGCCTGCCCCCGGGGCTGCCTGGGAACTTTCCATCCAGGCACGCTCCCAGCAGAGAGCGAGTTGGGAGGGAGACCACGTAAATATTTAGTGTTTCCCTGCCAGCGCCAAGGCTTCAGAGGGAAGGTCACTCATTAAAAATAGCAGAGAAAACTCTGACATTTCCAGAGAGAGGCACCAGCGTTCCCAGAGCCCTCGGACCTCGATAGCTCCCAGAGTGACCCAGTGCTGAGTGTGCAGGGCACCCTGTGACCCTGCCTGGGTGTTCTGGCACTGCTCTGTACTGGCACCGCTCCGTGTGGGGTGGCCGTGGTGTCACAGCTGCTGCAAGGATGGTTCCCACTAATTTTAGGGCTAGAAACATGAAAACCAACAGCATTTGCACTCATGGGACAGCTTGAGCAGGGGCCTGTGGCTGAGCGATGCCAGGGCTGCAGGAGGGGTGTGATGGGGCTGGGGGGAGGCTCAGCCTCAGTCGCTCCTCTCGCCCCCAGGCCAGCGGTTCCACTGCGGAGGGAGGAAGAAGAGGAGGTGGGTATTGCACGGTTTTCAGGCAGCCTCATCTCTCCTGCCTGTTCCATTCCTGCCAGCTGAGAGGGCCGGCCGTGGTCCAGCCCATGTTTCCCCCTCTCTCAGCCACGTTGCCCAGTGTAACACTTCTCCCGCTGCTTTTTGCTCCACAGACAAGGGAACGAGGAAGAGCTGTAGGTGCAGGTAGGAGGCTCCAGCTCCCTGTGCTGGGCAGCGATGCTCTGGAGTACTCGTGCTTCAGGGAAGTACTTCTGGGGGGCTTGTCCCGAGAGGAGAGGGGATGGGATACGCTGGCCATGTCACCTTTCCTTTCTCCACTTTCAGAGCTGCAGTGCCGCCATGGAAGCAGAGCTCCAGCCAAAGCCCAGGAGACCTGGCCAGTGGCCACCCCTCACCCTGCTCCAGTAGATCCATTATTACCCCGCAAGGCCAGAACGCAAATTACCCTCGTGCTTCCCCTTCTCTTAGACCCAGCAAGAGTTTCTTGGCTAATAAAGTTCAAGCTCCGAGAGGTTAAACTCTGTGCCCGAGGCGTTTGAATCGCCCACTCTCCTGGCCCGGCGCCAATCACTTTTCTGCCCTGCAGGCGTCTTCCACCACCGACTCAGCAGAAGTCCCCGCTGGCTCCTCCGCAGCCCGAGGCACGGAGCCGCCAGCTGCCTCCGCCCTGCGTTTGCTCCGGATATTTCTCCTCCCAGCTGCAGGTCCTGGATCCTGCGGCACCTGCCTTTCCCTTGGGATGCCGAGGCAGGGGCTGGCAGCACTGTGGGGCTGTTTGTGAGCTCGTGTCTGGCTAGGATGGGGTTAATTCTGGCCCTCGCAGCCCTCGCGGTGCTGGGCTGTGTTGGTAACACTACAATTATGGCTCCTGCTGCTCCCACAGCAGCAGCGCTGCCCCTTCAATATCCCCCTCACCAGCACCCTGGGGTGGGCACGATCCTGGCAGGGGACACGGCCAGGACAGCCCCAAGCTGACCAAAGGGACATTCCAGACCAGGTGACAGGAGCTCAGGTACAGAAGAAAAGGGAAAGGAGGAGAAAGGGGGGGGGGGGGTGTGTTCATGCCTTACAGCATTTGCCTTGCGGAGCGATCCTGACTTCCCGGGATGGGGCTGGGCATCTCTTGTGGATGGGAAGTGGAGATTTTCAGTCTTCTGGGTTTCTTATTTTTCCTTTTTCTTGTGCTTACGCTCCCTCTGCTTTCACTTTATAAACTGCCTTTATCTTGACCCACGCGTTTGGGTGATTTTCCCTCTTTTTAATCCCTCCCTGCCCTGCTGGGGAGAGGAGTGGTGGAGCAGCTCAGTGGGCAACTAGTGTCCAGCCAAGGTCAACCCAGCACAGCGCCAGAGAGCGTGATTCAGAAGTCCGTTTCTGTCGGGAACGGGGCTGGGATGAAGCACGGAGCTCTGTGTGAGCTCTCGGTCTCTCTCAGCTACGAATTCAGCCAGAAACGCCTCCCTCAGAAAAAAAAAAAAAAAAGAGCAAAACTCTCCCTCAATTGGGCGGTGAGTGGGGAGGGAGGTTCGCTCTGTGCGCGGAGAGCTGGCCCGACACAGACACCTAGTGACGGGAGGGCAAGGCTGCCTGTCCCCACCGCTGCCCCCCAGAACCTTCACCCCTTCCCCTGCAGGCCTGGGGTAAAGGGGGCATTGGGGCACCCCAAACAAGCAGAGGAGGCATTCAGGGAAGGGTGTTCGCTCTCGCACTGTTAAGTCCAGGGGGTGTTTGACCAGGGAATGGTTTGGGTGAGAAACCCCAACTCAGGGGGTTTCCTCCCCGCACCTGAATCCACTGTGGTTGTTCAGGTGTGTGAGGGGCTACCTTCAGGGACCCCGACCATCCCAGCACAACCGGGATGGAGAAACCAACTCCCTGGGTCTGTTTGGGCTTCAATCGAGGTCAGACACTGACAGAAAAATAGGATTAACTGGGGGAAGGTTATTAGGCAAAATCTGTGCAATTTGTCTAATCTGAGGTGCTTATTTAACACAATAAGGAGATTATTTTGGAATATAATTTTGACTTGACACTGACCCACTAATAAAGACTCACTGCTGCTTTGCACAGCTTGAACAGGGACCTGAGTCCTTTGACTGAGGGAGAAAATGGTTAATGGTTGAGCTTGATGGTCTTAGAGGTGTTTTTCAAACTAAGTGATCCTGAGATTCTCTGAAAAGTGCCTATTTAACAGCACAGAAGGGTTCGGTCACACCAGAACTGCCCTGCCCACGCCTCACTGGGTGTGGTGGGATTGTGTCCCCCAAATCAGGAGCTGAAGGTCCCAGCAGGCAGGAAGGCAGCGGGTGTGAAATGAGCCTGTCCTCAGCAGGGTCTCACACCCTGAGCCCCAGGGCTCCCCTCCTTCCCGGCTCCCGAGCATGCCAGGGCTGCAGCCGTGCCCTTCAGCTCCCCGTGAGCCCCGCAGACGGAACCCCCGTGGCTCTGGGGCCGGGGATTACGGGGAGCGAAAAGCCGTGTCTGGCTCCCGTGCGGGATCTCTGTCTCGGCACCAGATGGCATTAATGGCATTATTCTGCACGGCTTGGGGACTCCCACGTGTGCCCGCACCTGCACAGCCCCGCAGCCCTGCCCGGGGTGAGCCAGGGCTGGGGACACTGACGGGGGGCAGCGGCAGGGCAGGGCACAACGCAGTACCCAAACCCTTGCACCGGGAGTGACATTTGGAGGGTTGGGTCTTGCCAGAGCTCAGCTGTGAGCAGCCCAGCTCCGTGCTCCTCCAGGATGGAGCCAGGGAATCTGGAATCCAGGAACAGAGGAAAGTAAATGTGGCCTCCCTGTGCTGGGGTAGGGGGGCTGCCAGCAGCTCTCCACACCTCCACAGTCACTTGTTTTGGACAAAAAAGCCCTGGAGCTTTGGGAGAGGGAAGCCAGGGGCACCTCAGGAAAAGGCTGCCGTGTCTCCTTGCTCCTGCCACTGCCCCGATAAGAGGGTCCTGCTCTCCCCAGGGTCATTGTCCCCATTGGAGGGTGTCCCATGGACAAGCCCAGCCCCTCAGCCCTTTCCTTGTGCTCCCTGTGCTCCGTGGCCTCAGCGAGGAGGTGTTTGCCTTCTCCCCTGAACCAGGCAATCTCAGAGGATTTCCCTCACAGCCCCTTGAGCCATTAATCTTCTCAAAGTAAATCTTTTCTGCGGCACAAAGGGGATTGGGTAAATAATACAGTGGACAACTGGAGTGCCCTTTTCCTCTGGGAAGGCTTCCAGATCCAAACAGCTTCCTCTTGGTGCTGGTTATTCCCTGTTTACTTTGCCAGTCTCTGAATGGACAGGTACAAGGGAGAGGGGCTCTGGCCAGCTGTGGCTTGGCCTGTCCCTGTGCTTCATCCCCGACTGAATGCGAGGACATGATGCAGCAGGGCCGGAACCGGAGGAGCAGCAGCCAGGGAGAAGCTGCCAGCACCGCTCCATGATGCCAGGGGCGCATTTCGCCCATGAGGAAACACGAATGCAAAATGTCTCCTCATTAGTTTAAAGAGGAGAGCAGCAAATGGTGACTCAGGGAGACAGAGAGGAACACTGGAGAGCAGAGAGATGGGCCGGGCTGGCGAGGAGCCAGCCACGCGCCTCGGCCTCCCTTTGTTCTGCTCCCAAAAAGGCAGCGCATCCAGCAGCAGCAGCAGCACCTCTGCCAAAACAGCAGTGCTCCACGGGCTGGAATTATCCCCAGGAAAGGACATTCCAGCCCCCATTTTCGGTCTGCACGTGCCCCAAAGCAGAGGTGATTAGGGAATAACTGCTCACATGAAGATGGCCGAGGGCAGCAATGCTGTGGGAGCGACGCCCGGGGATGGACAGGCCGGGTGCCCCCAGTGGGATTTAGAGTGGGATGTGGCTGGAAGCAAAGGAAGGTCCCCACGAACCCAGTCCGTGTGTCTCAGGACCGTGCCTTGGAATCACAGAGGCTGGAAAACACCTCTAAGACCATCGAAGTCCATTAACCAACGCTGCCAAGGCCGGCACTAAACCATGTCCCCAGGGGTCACATCTGTACACATCTGTCTTTTAAATCCCTATTTTAAATCCCTCCACCGCTGTCCTGGGCAGCCTGTTTAGCCCTCGGAGTGTGCTAAAACTGTGCAAAGCCCCTGGCGCTGGCGAGGACAGGGACCCCGCTCTCCTCCCTGCACGGGGCTCCCCTCGCCCAAGTCCCCTCGCCCCTGTCCCCGTTCAGCAGCGGAGCGCAGCGACACTAGAGGGAAGCAAATCCCAGCTTCTTGCCAGGAAAGCGGCTTTTCCTTGGGAAGCCGAGCATCCCGGCTGCCCGGCAAGGAATTCCGGCTCTGGACACGGGGGACACGGAGCCCTTCGTGGAGAACAGAACCACAGGATTCTGTTCTCCACGATTCTGGGCTGGAAGTTTAAAACTGTTCCTGCTTTTCGTGTCACTGTCTGTCCACAGTCACAAGTGCCAGGGATCCCTTATGGAGACGCAGCTGTTCCTGTAGTGCACGACCCAAGGGGCTCAAGCAGGATGTCATTTTTGGGTAATTGACCTGCTGGCACCAGTTTGTCCAGGTTTACCAGTTTGCCAGCCGTTTACTGAGGCACAAGCCCCTTGCCACCTCCAGGGCCACTGGAGGGCCACCACTCCATGTGGCAGCCACTTGCTCCCCTCTGCCGCTGGGGAGACTGAGGCACTGGGGGGCTGCAGCCACAGGCAAGGTGGGGCCCTTCCCCTCTCAGCACCCACACAGTGCCAGCCTTGGGGCTGGGGGCAACTGGGGAGGAGGAGCACGGGGATCCAGGACAGGTTTTGCTGGAGGGAATCCATCCCGGGCACGCCCAGCACTTTTCCACCCAGGTGTACCCAGTAATTAGCCCAGCTGAAACCCATCCTGCAATTACCCCACAGCCTGTCCACCATGTTATGGTGGGACTGGGCTGGCGGCGGCTGTGCTGGACACAGCTCTTGTCTTTGTTCCTGTGGGACAGGGAGGGGTCACAGCGGGCTGGCACTGCTTGCCGGAGAGGTGCTGTGAGGGTAAGTTGGCGATGCGTAGGAAGGGCTTTGTGGCAATCGGCTCGCCGAGATAAGTAGCCCTGTTGTTTTAATGACCGCTTCCTCCGGGGATTTGTCTGCAAGGTCGGCCGAGGGCACAGGACTGGGGCCCGGTGGGAGGTGAGGTGTGGCCGGGCCGGGGGATGTGGGGTGCTGGCCCGGAAGCCGTGGGGGTGCTGTGGGGATTGGGCTGTTTTCCTCAGGGTGCCTCTGTGTGCCTGCGTGGAGAGTGGGTTTTTTGAGTATTAGTGGAAGAACCGTCTTTAGGAGGAAATACCTCCCTGGCTAACGAGGTGGATGAGCACAGGGCACTGCTGTAACCTCCAGAGCTCGGGGGTGCCTGGAGCTGAGTGTAATTCTGCCCAGAGGTAGAACAAATGCCAGAGAAGGAAGTGGCTGTTTTTGAAGGGCTGTGGGCTGCCCTGTGCCCTCAGGAGAGGCAGCAAGACCCCCCCGTGCAATTTCTGCTGTGGTGAAGTGCAGAGGGTCCCCCCCTCCCGGAGCCTGTTGGGGCTCAGAGCTGTGCGTGGGCCTGTGTTCCTATAATTTCTCCTCTGTCTTGTGTGGAGTTTGGGCCAGGGAATTAATTCATCAGTATGAGCTTCACCTTTGAGCCGGGCAGCTGGGCTGGCTCTGGCAGGCTGCTGGCTGCCTGTGAGCAGAGCAGTGGCTACAGGGAGTGTGAGATGGGCTTCTCCTCGTGGGTCAGCGCTGGCCTGGCTTCCTGCTGGCTGCCTGTGCTGCCAAAGCACAGGTCAGCAATGCCCACATAATTACTGTGGAGATTTCCTGCCTTTCCTCATCACAGCCACACGAAGCACACGGTGCAGTTCTGGTTGTTAGCAGGACACCAGCTTTCCGGGCTGAATGCGTGTGCAAAGGTGACACACAAACGCTTCCTGTGTGCATCCAAACGTGGAGCTGTGGAGAGGCTGATGTCCCCAAACGGTGGCTGGCTGCTGGGCAGGAGCTGAGCCCCAGGTGTGGGCTGGCAGGAGCTCCTGCTCCGGGAGCTCTGGCTGCCTGCCCGGCGCTGCCAGCCCCGCACGTGTGCCGGGGCTCAGCAAGCTGGCAAAGGGCCTGGGCTGAGCGAGCCATGGAGGAGCAAACGGGGCCACAGTGAATGGCACAGGCAGGTCAAGGACTCGCCAGGGCTCCCCGAGTGTGACCCAGGCTGAGTGCTTGTCCTGCCAGGCTTCAGTTTTGACTCTAGTGATGCTTCCTGCCCTGCCAGCAGCTCCTGTCCTGGAGGAAGGAGCCCTCGGTGGGGGAGGTCAGTATGGTGGGCTGGTTCTCTGAGCTGAGGATGGTGAGGAAACTCATGAGAGCTGCTGAACAGCCAAGGGAGCTAAAAATGAACGGGTGAGCAGTATTTACACCCCCTGCTCACACGCCTCACAGAGCTCTGTGGGGCCCCGTGGGTGCTGTGCCAGCGAGTACCCTGCCAGCCCACGCACCCCAGTTTCATTCACTCCCAAGTGTGGGAGGGTACCAGTCACACCTGAGTCCGGTGCCTCCTGTGCTGGTTTGCAAAGTGCTGTCGCAGGTTCCGGGGCTGGCAGCTCGCT
Source organism: Lanius collurio (assembly GCA_020086605.1). NCBI lineage: Eukaryota > Metazoa > Chordata > Aves > Passeriformes > Laniidae > Lanius > Lanius collurio. The sequence continues at coordinate 2,938,582 of JACBWW010000043.1, read as the reverse complement.
GGCAGCAGGCTGGGCTGTGCAGTGCTGCCATCCTGCAGCAGCTGCCGGGGAGGGAAGGGGGCAGATGCCTGGGGCTCCCCAGAGCCCGGGCTTTGCTGGTTGCCTGGGTATGGGCTTGCATACCGATTTCCCCGCGAAGTATCAGCGAACATCTGTACGGCGATGTAGGTGGCGATTGAAAATGCACCTCGGCTCCTGGAGGGATGTGTGGGCACCGCGTGTGCATCAGCTGCTGCCTCGCCGCCTCTCGGGCCGCTGGTGGCACGGCCAGTGGGGCGAGCGTGGGGCTGGCGAGCGGCACGTGCCCGTGTGGGAGGGCTGTGACACCCACGCGCCGTGACAGAGCCTGAGGTGGCCTGGGAACGGGATGGGGAGGGGGTGGTGACGGCGCTACCGAGCTCAGCAGCACCGAGGAAGAGGAAGCACATCCTTGGAGAGGAGAAGGGGGGAAGGCTGTGGTGCGTCAGACCCGCACAGCACGGGGCAGTGTTTGCCCCTGTTTCTGCTGTTGGCACTGAGGGCTGGGCAGGGGTTAGGTGGCGGTGGCCTCTCTGTGCTCGTCACTAAAATGACAGCGTCTCTGGTGTGGGTGGCCTGGAGCAGGGAGGGGACAGGGGACACAGGGTGGGCATGGAGGATCCTGAGTCCTGGCAGCTTCTCCGTGTCCTTGGCTGTGTCCCCCTTCTGAAATGGGAACCTCCCGCCCACGGGTGCCCCCTCGGTGAGCTCTTCAGGGGACTTCTAGGTGGGAAGGCTTGCAGTGAATCCATGAGGGCTGGAAATGGCCAAGGGACTGTTGTTTTCCCAATTTCCGTGACGATAGTTGCGTTTTCAATTAAATCTAAACAGCGCTTTTTAAAAAATCCGAATGTAATGTTTTTTTCCTGCTGGTTGTTTTGTTTGAAATCTGAATGCTTTAATCTTTTTTTCTGTTTATTTTCCAACAAATTGGGCTTGTAAAGGCTGTTTTGGAAAGCAAAGAAAACCTGCTATAATCACTTCAAGGAAAGACACTCTGAATGCTCTAACGGTCCAGACAAATTGGCTTTGGTGCGACTAAGTCTTGGGGAGTACAAGCCTCGGCTTGAGCTAAGCCTTGGATAAATACACCCCAAAGTAAAGCATTAGATGGTATTTGTTTGTTATTTGCTGGCTGGAGGGATGAATGTGTAATGAATCTGCTGGCCCTGTCTGGCTTGTGTCCCTCTCATGGGAGCAGCATGAAAACCTCATCTCCCATCCTCAGAAGTGTCCAAAGCCAGGCTGGACAAGGCTTGGAGCACCCTGGTCTAGTGCAAGGTGTTCCTATGATCTGTAAGGTCCCTTCCAACCCGAACCATTGCATTGGAAGAGTGTGCGGGAGGCCCGGGGAGCAGGACAAGTGCCAGCTGCCCGTCCCGGGTGGCCCAGCCGTGCTGCTGCACCCGCAGCCCTTGCGGCCAGGACAGGGCTCACCTGGGGCAAGGCTCCGCGGTGCAGGGCTCTGGCCCCGCGGGGCTGCACGGGGGCCGATGGGCCGGGGGCGAGCGCAGCTCGGGGGCGGCCGGTGGGGGCCGGGGGCTTTGCCAGCCCCTGCGCACGCCGAGGAGGAGGAGGAGGAAGGGGCTCGGCCGGCGGGGGCCGCGGCCG